>CM040421.1:31455129-31776000 GCA_022702705.1 Papilionanthe hookeriana x Papilionanthe teres
CACTGCTCACTAGCCAAGCCAACAAGATTGCTATTCAAACTAAGAATTTTCAATAAAGGGTACACCAACTCCATCAGGTTTAGCAAGCTTCCATTAGACTATAGGTACAATGAGAAACCAGCATTGTCCCATACAATATAGTTAATTAAAGAGAACTCATTACTGTATATATACATACATACATATATATATATATATATACATACATACATACATACATACATATATATGTATGTATATATATATGTATATATATATATATATATATATATACATACATACATACATACATACATACATACATATATATATATATATATATATATATATATATATATATATATATATATATATATATATATATAGATTACATGGCCTTCAAAAACATCGAAGCTCTTACATGAAAGTCTATCAATCGCATCACAAAAAACTGTTTTCCACTTCCTAAGATAATTTCATTTTTATGAAAAATAGATTTTTCACTCATCCACTCAAGAAAATCGTCCTAAAATGAGTTCTAACATACCAAATATATTTTCATCATCATCATCATCGGGCATCAGCTTTCCTAGGACGTATTATCTAGCTCACCAATTCCTAAACAAGTAAATAAATCAATAAAGATCAAATCATCATTGATATTAATAACTAAACTTCCATTATTAACCATGCCCTTAGACTGTTTCCCTCAGATTATTTCTAAACAACTTTTCCAACCGCGTTAGCCAAGTGAAAATTTAGCAAGTCTAACTGTTAAATTTTTCAAAAATTTATCCTCATTATTTTTCAAATAATTATAAAAACACAATATAAAAAGTATAATCACTGGGCAGCCATAAAAAAGCAGCCATAAAAAAGCTAATTCACTATTACTATGACTCGATACAGTATAAATCAAGGCATGCATAGACCATATAGTCCAACTTCTAAATAAACGTGAAAATATAAAAAGCAAAAAATAAATAAAAATCATGACTTAAATAAAACAATCCTGAATTGCATTTTTTTTATAGTTTTATCTAACATGCCTGCACTAAAAAAAAATAAGAATAGTAATAACCATAACAACGCCCGCAATTAGTGAGAAAAGAAGGGCGCCATTTAGTTATTAACTCGCAACAAATTAAGCTCCACAAACACAAATCTAGAATAAAATTAATTTTATCTTGAATAAATTATCAGTGTAAAGTTCACTCTAGGAACCAAAAGTCTCAAAGTCACTAGCTGTTCTAATCAAATTTAAAACAAATAACAGTGATTTCCTCTTATTGAATAAAAAGAAAGCCATCTGTGTGAGATCGTGAAATAATTGGGAGGCCGTGAGAGGTTCGGTCACCATCATTTTCAAACATTCTAAACAATTTTTATCACTGCTTTTATTCATAAATAATATCAAAAATGATGAGATTATTGTGAATATCATCGACAACACATGCATGTTTTCAAGGAAGCAAAAAACAATCAAAAAAATAATCTACGTTTAAACCAGGATTTCAATTATAATTCAGATAGTAGTACAAAAAAAAAAAAAAATCAACATGCATTGCTAGAAAAAGTTACCTGTGTCTGTAGAATTTTGGCTAACACCAGTTTGTGGGTTCATTGGAGCATTTTGTTGCGTCTTCGTCTCCATTGAAAGCATTTTCAAGGAAATCTTTCTTAGATAATCTGACTGGGAATCATGAAAAATGTGAAAATAAGAAATGAGATTTCAAGCTCATGTAAAGGCAATAGTAGTAAAAGCGTAGCTTCTTTTTTTAAAAGAGTATCGAAAATCAAACATAATTTGAAGCACAAAGCCTACAAACTTCCATACTCCATTATAATCCAAATCAAACAAAGCTTGAGGTTATCAAAATGCCTTGTTCAAAGTGTTACATACTAAAGACTAAACTTTTCAGCTAAAAAATATAATGATTGATCTCCTCAGTATGTATGCAAAGTGGGAAACCACTTTGAAAGATTGAATTGGAGTGGGATTTGATACAATCAAGTATCAGATTCTAGTTAGTTTAAAATCGATACATTGTTTAATGCACCTTAATCACAAGCCAAGAGCAGCACTAATGTTTTCAGGACATTTGTTATATAGATGCTAATTCGTGTGAAATCAAACAAGGGTATTAGAAAGCCATTGTTATACAGAAAGTGCATGCACCTGATTGACAGCAGCAGTATAAATCTTTTCTTCAAATCGTACAGCAATTTTCTTGAGTTCAGTCATTCCCTCAGGAACAGCAACAGGAAGATGCCTTCTTAAAGTATCCATTCTAGTCATAAAAAGTATATAAGAAGAAAAACAATAAACTATAAACCATAACGTAAACAATTGAAAATCAAGAAAGTATAGCATCAATAAATTCCCATGTACATGAACCACTGATTTTTAGAATATCATGAAAAAATTAAGGTTAGTAAAAAACTAAGATATGCTAGTTGTACAATGAACGGGTCGGGTAACATAAGCAACATAGTTCAGCATTGAAATTGTATTTTCATTTTAAGAGAAAAGATAACCACAGACTACAGCAGATCACACAACATTTATGATGCTCGTGTGCCTCGTTGACCTATCATAATTTAAGAAAAGGACGAATTTCACAAATAACACTCAATTCTTATGTATTTGCATATCTAATACCTAAACTTCAATTTTTACATACATACCACCTTACATATGGATTGAAGGATGCATTTCAAACTTTAAAAGTTAAAATGATCGTATTTTTCATGTGATATGAAAGATTTGCATGGTATAAATGTAAAAAAACTAAAATTTTGGCATTACATGTGGAAATACATAGGAATTAGGTTGTATGTATATAAATGCCCCTCAAAATAAATTATAACCAAATATGAATCTGGCCAGGCTATGATGCCAAATGACTTGCGCCTTAGGAAAAATTATTGCGTCCGGACAGCGTACGCAAAGTTACGTCCGGACTCCAATTACAGGACGACACGTGTTCGTGTCGGTCTCATCCTTCAAAACACAAAAATACAACCCGCGGGTTGTATTAGAATATTCCGTATACTACCATAATACAACCGACAAATTTAATCACGCGACTCGACCCGACCTAATTTTTTCGACGTAAATAAAGCTCGTGGTTGTATTCAAATATTTCGAGGTTAGTATTGGAATATTCCGGCTTTATTGCAGTAGTATTCCGAGTACTAATACTGGCCATGGAATATTCGAATACTAACCATGGTTGTATTCGAATATTCCGCGGTTAGTATTGGAATATTCTCAGTTGTATATATGGTTTTATTGTGGTAGTATTCCGGTAATACAATACTAATCAGCGGAATATTTGAATACTAACCGCGATTGTATTCGAATATTCCATGGTTAGTATTGGAATATTCCGGTTAGTATTATGGTTTTATTGTGGTAGTATTCCGTGAATACAATCTGACCATGGAATATTTGAATACAACCGCTGGTTGTATTCAAATATTCCGCGGTTAGTATATATGATAGTATCCGAATATCGCCAATAAAACCGCGTGGTTGTATTTTTGTGTTTTGAAGGATGAGGCCGACACGAACACGTGTCGTCGTATAATCGGAGTCCGGACACTAACTTGCGTACTGTCGTCCTGACGCAATAATTTTTCGCGCCTTAGAGACAGATTCCCTGTTGCCGCACTTCATACTAAAAAGTTAGCATTCATTATGAAGCAAGAAAGATTTAAATTAGAAAACCCCAAAAAAGGTATCTAAATGGCAAAAAGTTCAGAAGATAATCAGCAATTAGAATATTAGGCCTCTTAAAAAGAGTTATAAATAGATTGCAATAGGGTTCATTCAAATTGCATTGTGTAAAATTTCAAGACTTTGCTTCTTTCAAAAATGAACAAAAATCTTTCTTTTGAAGCAAGACATGAAGCAGCAAAAAAATCTGACGGGAAGGTGAGCGCTTTTTTATGATTTTTTCATATTCAACCTGCACGTACCTATCCGAGGAAGAAAAAAAAACATTATCCATTGATTCAGATTATGAATTATGTATGCAACAAATATCCCTAGCCTCATTAATCCCTATCCTTTGGAAACAAACAACCGACTTTCCCGCATAGGCTCCGTTCAACGAACATGAGCAGGACAAAACCAAATCAGGGTAAGTAATAAACGAAAAACGATCAAGGAAAGGGAAGACTGGCCTCACATCTTATTAACGATCCTTTGCCTCGCTTCGGGTTGAAGTTGGGAGCGCCAGTCTGACGAAGGGACTTCCATGGAGGGAGGCTCGCCCTGAGCGGGCCGCCAGTTGTTACTCTCCATCTAGGGAAGTCGAGGTGAAAACCACCGGTGGATCCTGACGGGTAAAAAGAAGATGTTGGTGACCGCGATCCGCGGAAGTTAGAGAGAGACCACCGGCGGAGAGGTTGGAAAATAGAACTACCAAGCCTCGAAGGGCGTGCTTCTGAATTGAGGATTAGCAATAATCGGTCGAACAGCACTGTATGATAAAAAAAGCGTTCTTGTTAATAACTTTATTATTGTTAAAAATATTATTTTTTTGTTTTTTTAAGGGGTATTTACAAAAATATCATCTAATTCCTGTATTTTTACACATTTAACTTCCATACTTTATTTGTACCAGATTTGTCGTAAACAAGCTCACATCAATCAACATGAATCTTGAGGCATTACATAAATTTCAGAGTGATTTTTTGAACAAAAAATATTCAAACTTCGGTTAAAATTCATTCAGAGCTCTGATTTTGAACAAACTTACATTCAAAATTGGTCTAATTCGAATCAAATTAAGCCACGATCAACCCATTAAATTACTTTTGAAATCTTTTTATGCATATTTGGGAAGTCGAACGGATGTCGAATCTAGCGAGTTTATAATCAAATCAAGCATCTCGACAAAACGAAACCAACAAGTCCAATAGTACCTAATTTCGACATTATTTAAATACTCAAAATGTCCATCAAATATCGTCTGATCAAGAGAATCTTTTCGGGTCATCCGATCAAAATGGTTTAAATTTTCTCATTAATTGTGTCTGAGACTATAAACAGTCATATCCTTTCTTGAGAGGCAACTTGGAGCTTGAAGCCTCAAGAACACTGAAATTTGGAGAAGAAGTTGAAATCTCGCATCACTTCTGCACCGAAGATATGTCGCTCTTAGGCCAACTTCAACCGCCGCTACCACCCTTCTGTTAACTCTGATTGTCATCGCTTATAGCACCTCCGACTGTTATCGCCTCAAACTATTGTCGCAGCCACCCACCGTAAACCATCATCGGTCATCACATTCTTCTTGTGACAAAGCATCATACGAAATAACCTACGAAGTGGCTCGCCTTTGCGAACATCACGTCAAAAAAATGATTCATTAAAGTCCTTATTATTACTCTTCACTATGATTAACTCTACTGTGGGGTGACAAGTATATCCATGCAGCTATCATATAGCTCGAGAAACTATGTAACTCTTTTCTACTTGTGGGACAATGAATTACATACGACTATTAAATTATAGTAGATCTCTTCAACTAGGTCAAGCCTAGTGTTTTTTTCCCTCTTGGAGTATTTCAAATAAAAAATCTTTTGGGGCTTCTGCTCATCATTTCCATTATCAGAGTGTGTGTTGAGCTTTTGTGCAATATTAAGACGCTAATCAATCTCTATATCGCTGTGAATTATCTTGTATACGTCAGTTTGGCGCCATCTGTGAGAAAAATACAATCTCACTACTAAAGGTACTTGTGAAACTCGTTGCATGGCTACTATACACAACACTCACAACAACAAAGCGACCATTTCCAACACTCAACATTCCAAGGGGCAGTCAGGGAGCTAAGGGCATCAATTCTCCGCATCTTCTCACCTTAAAAGATGTTACCCTATTGGCCAAGGCATCTCAAGTCCTTCTCCAGAAGATCGAGTACACAAGAGGGAGGAGTCTCAACTAGAGATTCTACCGGTCCTACGCAGGGCTTAACAACATCTACCCAATAAAGTTTACTTAACATTGGTTCAACTACGATGTTTGGTATGAGAAGAGTTCCTTTTAGAGAAAAGGAATCGCTTCCTTGCGTGCCACAACTTCTAAGAACCTTCTCATTTAGCGAAGGCAATACTCCAAACCCCATTCTACCATACTTTAAAATTCCGAACATTAATGCCTACAAAGGGGTAATTGACCCCAACGAACATGTTAACCACAATTGAACCATTATGCACATTCAACTTGCCACTAATGTGCTTCTATGTCAAGTATTCCTGGTCACTCTCAATGGCCAAGCTCGAACCTGGCTCTACTCTCTGTTGGAAGGAACTGTCAGTAACTTTAATGAGCTTGCCAGACTATTCATAGAGTAGTTCATGGCAAACCAGAGGGATCATCAAGAATTCATCTCATCTCTCGTGAATTCTCCAGATTCTGAGAATGGATCCGCAGTCGCTAAGGAGGGACTTCTTTGGAGGTCTCTGTCAAGGACCTTTATACTTGCCACTAATGCGAGAAACAAATCGCCCCACGCTTATCTTGTTCACCGTGTAGAGGGCCCAAACCACTGCAAATGAGACCATTACCACGCATAATGAGTAATTCGAGCAATTCTGGGGAAAGCATAAAAATAATGTCGGAAAACACCAATCTATCCTTGCAGCAAAGAAAGCCCAAACAACAGGGGAATCATGACCTCCTTTCCGACATAAAAGCCAGCGAAGTGAGCATTGGCCCAAGAAGGAGTATACATTGCAATATCTTGTTAAAGCTTCAAGCATTAGGAAGATTAATAAAATGGTTAATAAAGATGGGAGATTAGGAAATCCACTACTTGCCTCAATCAAAATTAAATCATAAGTACTTGCGGACTTTATGGTGTAGCGCACGGTGCCAACTTCTAACAAGTCTCCACTTTCTCCACCCCCCCCCCCCCCACAAGTGTCTTCCCCCAACTAAAGCTCATTACGCTCTATGTGATGGTCATTTTGGGATTGAGGTGGGGGGGGTGGATGAGGGGCGGGCAAACTTCAATGTAATCTCGAAAGGTTGTTCACGTCAACGTCTCGATCATAAATGTAGTGGGGTAATCTTCCTACATCTCATTCAGACATCAAGTCATTGGCAACTTCTTCTAGATTGGGGGGGCAACTTTCACTAATGTCTCAAAAGATCGTTCATGTTAACGTCCCTAACACGACCGTAGTGAGGTAATTATCCCACGTTTCATCCAGACATCAAGTCTTGAAGAACCTCTTCCATGCTAGGGGAAGCTTCATAAACAATGCTTTCTCATCATCCTCCACCATGCTGGGGTTCTTCCTCAATCATATCAGGAAGCTAATCTCTTTAAGGTTAAAACATGGCCTGCTTTACAAGCTAGTGTGGAAAATACCCCATTGGGGGACAACAAATTCAATACTAGCAATGAGCATGTTGCTAAATATCATTCTTCAGTATTGCAACAACCATATTTCTAAGAAAAATTACCGTCCATCATAACCTACGCCCAGTCTCGACAAATGCAGACTTTATGGTGTAGCGCATGGCTACTCGATTTAACCTCTTCCATCACATGCTATGATTGTCAAGCAGAAGCTTCACTCAAATAGGTCAAATTTTCTTAGTGGATTTTGTTCTACCTCTTCCATAACACATTACAATCGCCAAACAGAAACTTTATCCAACAACCTCTAACATGTTAACCATCCTCAGTAGATTTCATATGATTGTCCATCACAGGTTAACGCTGTCGAGCAGATGCTCCGACCATGCAACTTAAAAAAGGTCTTACATTCTTAATGGGTTCTCCTTTTGACCATGCTCCAACATAAAGTTAATGTCGTTTAGCATCTCCAACAATGGAACATTGGACATGCCTTCCATTCTTCGTGGATAACAATTAACTTATTCCACTACAAAATTGTGGTCATCAAGCTAGCACGCTCTGACAAAGCAACCTAGGCAAAGTTAATCATTCTAACCAGCACCCCAAAAGGAGGTAAACGCATCCGAGAAGAGGGGCAACGACAACTTAGAAGGAAATGCAAGAGCAATATCATAAGCAATTTTAGAATTTTTATTGCATCAAATAAAATAAAAATCACAAATAAATACAGTTTTACCGGGTACAAATGTCACATTAAGCGATTGAAATGCTACAAAAACCAACAAAAATTGTACAGAGGCAACAAGTAGGTAATTTTCAATTGGTATCAACTCCTCAAAATTTGGGTACCTCCACTAGTTTTAAGGGGATGAAATTTCTCAGAAAGCTCGACAATAACAAGAAAGAAGATCCTCGAAGACGGTTCATTGAACACAACTTTTCAACCACACCAACCTCAAAGACGGTTCATTAAAGACCTCACTATTACTCCCCGCTACGATCCTCCATATTGTGGGGCAAAAAGTACGTCCACGCACTGACGATGTAGCTCGAGATGCTATGTAGTCTTTCTTATCTGTGGGACAATGGACTATATTTGTAACTTCTATTGTTTCTACACATCATTTCAATTATTTGAGTGTGTTAGATTTTTGTGCAATGCTAACATGCTAATTAATCATTATCCGTCCGTGAATTCTCTTGCACGCATCAGTTATATTTATATCACATTATCACATAAAATAATTGCATTTTTTTTATCTTAAAAAAATGAAGCACAACTTTTCAACCATAAATTAAGTTTAAGTATTAGATATATAAATATATAAAATTGAGTTGTAGGTATGTAAATCTTTTTTTGTCTAATATTGTTGATCTTATATTGCCTGCATGTATAAAAGTTTAACTATAGTTTAGGAAATTAAAATTTAAATCAATTATTTTAAAATTAACATAAAATATATAATAAATACATAAAGAAATATTCAATTATTTTTAAATATTTATAGTGTACAAACTTTTATGCTAAAAATTTTCTTGTGCATCAGTTCGATAAATTTTTCAGATGAGTGTTAGATTTTGTGATTAGTGATGTGTCGATTGTCATATAATTATCTCAATTTTAAGTTGTATATATTTAACATAGCTGCCCAAAGTTTCAATCATTAAGATATTTTCCATTTGGCCCTAGTGGCCTCAAGATTTTGTTCCATCGGCTTAACTTCCCAAGAGGTCACCAAGCCCTACTCTGTTGAACGAGCACGCTTAAATTAGAAGCTTATTATAAAGTTCAAATCATTACTAAAATGTCGTTTCAATATTTAAGAGTTCAGCTTCAATTTACCATACATTCTTATATAATCACATGTATGTTTATAGTGTATATACAAGATTAGTATTTGTAGTAGTATTAGAATATTTTATTTTATATTTTAATATCCTTTATATTTAGAATCTTATATGGACTCCTGATGTATACAAAGGAGTGCGACTCATTCGAAAAATTCCTACCTCTATATTTATATCTGAGTTGTTTGCATTTTCAAAACTTCATAGACATGCAGAAGAGAAATGCTATAATGCTCGGACTAAGACATCATCTTGACAAAAAAATATTATGATCCTTTTGTTCAAATAACAATTAAGGTGACGGAGAGTCGGGGACAACAAATTCATTTATGATAAAAAGTGTACAAGTGTAGAATATCAGTTTAGTCATTGACTATTCATGATTTCAATGACTGTTATAATATACACTTATAGACTTGTAAATTAAGTCCACTAAGTCAGAGGATATAGACTTACAATTTAAGTATATAAGTTTAAATTATTATGTATGGGTTTATCCAATGACTATTTATGATTCTAAATTGAATTAATCGCATATGGCTTCAGATAAAAATAAAATTAGAGGGATGCTATGGTAAAACTTAGTTTGAAATGAAGTGTTAGAAAGCAATGTGCAACTTTAAGGATGTGATTGTTTGTGGATTCTGACATTCACCATCTTCTACACGAATGAAGATTTTCGTCTCTACATAATTTGCTATGCTAGGAGCCAGATTGAACTTGCCTTGAGTTGCTAAATAAAAATAATAACAACATAGGAGTGGTAGCGGGAAGCGGTAATGAATATATGTTATTTGAGAAAGAGATGGTTTAATCAAAATAATCATTTTTTTGGAGTAATTTTTGTTATAGTAAAATATGAATGTTACATCATATTTCATTAAAACACTCAAAGGGTTATACAATATATCAGGTGTAGAAATAGGCCAACATTTATAATGGCAAATGAGAAGTTTACAAATTCCTGCCCAAGTATTTAACACTTTTTTGGTTGTAATTGATATCTTATTAAGTTTAATCATCATAGCTGTTCAGAATCCGCAAACCATTCCAACCAATAGTTAGAATTTTTCGAATACGTAGTTGAATTTATTTAAGACTTGAACAAAACTCTGATTGGAGAGGAGTATGGTCCTTGGGTTCTTTTTATAGGAACGATATTCTTATTTATTTTTGTTTCTAACTGCTAAGGTGCTCTTTTTCCTTGAAAAATCTTAAAATTACCTCATGGGGAGTCAGCTGCACCCACATATGATTTAAATATTGTTGTTGCTTTTGCTTTACCCACGTCAATGACATTTCTATGTGGATTTTAGGAAAAAAGGATTGAGATATTTCGAGAAATACATTCATCCAACACAATACTTTTACCAATTAATATTCTAGAATATTTCACAAAATCTTTATAAGTATATAAGTTTAAATTATTATGTATCGGTTTATCCAATGACTATTTATGATTCTAAATTGAATTAATCGCATATGGTTTCATATAAAAATAAAATTAGAGGGATGTTATGGTAAAACTTAGTTTGAAATGATGTGTTAGAAAACAACGCGCAACTTTAAGGACATGATTGTTTGTGGATTCTGACATCCACCATCTTCTATACGAATGAAGATTTTGGGCTCTACATAATTTGTTATGCTAGGTGCTAGATTGAACTTGCATTGGGTTGCTAAATAAAAATAATAACAACATAGGAGTGGGTAGCGGGAAGCGGCAATGAATATATGTTAATCGAGAAATAGATGGTTTAATTAAAATAATCACTTTTTTGGAATTTAATTTCTGTTATAGGACAATATGAATGTTACATCATATTCCATTAAAACACTCAAAGGGTTATACAAT
Source organism: Papilionanthe hookeriana x Papilionanthe teres (assembly GCA_022702705.1). NCBI lineage: Eukaryota > Viridiplantae > Streptophyta > Magnoliopsida > Asparagales > Orchidaceae > Papilionanthe > Papilionanthe hookeriana x Papilionanthe teres. Next base: position 31,466,197 of record CM040421.1, read on the forward strand.
ATATCAGGTGTAGAAATAGGCCAACATTTATATTGGAAAATAGGAGGTTTACAAATTCTTGCCCCTATATTTATCACTTTTTGGGTTGTAATTGATGTCTTCTTAAGTTCAATCATCATAGCTGTTCGAAATCCGCAAACCATTCCAACCGACAATTAGAATTTTTCGAATACGTAGTTGAATTTATTCATGACTTAAACAAAACTCTAATTAGAGAGGAGTCTGGTCTTTGGGTTCTTTTTATAGGAATGATATTCTTATTTATTTTTGTTTCTAACTGGTAAGGTGCTCTTACCTTGAAAATTCCTAAAATTATCTCACGAGGAGTCGCTTGCAACCACAAATGATATAAATATTGTTGTTGCTTTTGCTTTACCCATGTCAGTGACATATTTCCATGTGGAATTTAGGAAAAAAAGGATTGAGATATTTCGAGAAATACATTCATCTAACACCAATACTTTTACTAATTAATATTCTAGAATATTTCACAAAAACATTATCTCTTAGTTTTCTACTTTTCAAGAATATATTAGTTCATAAATTGTGCTTGTTTCTTTAGTGCCTGCAGCAGTTCCTATACAAGTCATGTTTCTTGGATTATTTACAAGAGGTATTCAAGCTCTTATTTTTGAAAAATACCACTCGTGTTGGGAATAAGAAAATATAAAATGTTTGTTTGAATATGCATATAATGGTTAGAAACATTATTTTTTTTGAAATTTAAAATTGCTTCTCTTGAATTTAATTTTCTAAGCAGTTGTGGAAGCAGCTCATACGGAAAATATTATAATAAACTGAGTTAAGTGAATTGTTCATGTATGAAAGTGGGCTTAACATATGTCAATAGCACCGGTAGATATAATTAATATGAAAACTAAACCGAACAAAAAAAGGTGAAAAAAAATATGAATGATAACAAACACAAAAATTGAAATTAACACTGAGCTTTGAGAACCTGCTTCGGCTTTTTTGAGAGAGTTTTGTGGTTTCATATCAAATTTTCATGAAGCAGATTAATTATCAAATAAGACATTGCTCATAAATTACATCATCAGTATTCAAGGACTTTATGAAATGTTTCTAGATTTTCATAGGCACAAGTTTCCATGATTAATTACCCCTCGCAATGAGAGAACTTTCAAATAAGATTAGCCATTGAGCTAAGTGCTAGGTGTGTAACAATACTTTTTTGTATTTTTTACATACCGTGAAATAGAAACATCTTAAATTATGTATCTCACACCTAAAAGTGAAATTTTACATATTATGGACCATGTTACGACACCATCCAGCCTCCCACATTTGAAAGGGTTAGAAAATAAGTGTGAATACGTCTTTCCTTATTTCATTCTCCCTTCGCCCTTTTCTACTTTGTCTGAAGTCAGAGTGTAGCCGACATGGAACACTCGCTGACTCACTCTTTCGTGCATTCACTCTCTTGGAGTAAGTCGTCATCTGACATGGAGAAGGGTCTTGAACAAGCAATCTAGCTTGTATTTCCACATGCATAACACATAGTTAGCATGTGTCATTTATATTTTCACTGCAAGGACACCAATAAAGTTGCAAGCTTAGTGTGGTATGCAACTACTTTTTATACTAAGTGTGACATCAATGATAAGATGAATGAGATACACTATATTTTCCTGCAAGTGCATGCATACTTACATTATTTACCTCATAAGTAGGATAGAAGTGATTCCTCCACTGAGATTAAAATCATTATAATACAAACAATTTGGTTTACAATTTATCTTTTGGATGGGCAAAGCTAGAGCAAGTCAGTTGTTGATTTAATTGACATGAATTGTGAAAAGCTTGTTGAAGTAAGGGCAGGAAGAAAAATTAATGCACGTACATTGAAGGGTGAGTTAGTTTCATATATTGAGGACAATTTAAGAGAAATATCTTATTAAAAAGAACAATTAAAGGGCGTCATCAAAGACATGAAGTTGATACAAATACTAGAAAAAATACTTGTAGAGTATGACAACTTAGGGCGTTACTATGCATTCATGCAACAACATTCATTGGTTTCAAATACCACTCTCTATGGCACACTTATGTTTATTGATATTACGTTGCAAGGTTGGTATAGTATATGACTTTTTTTTTGGGTTTAATTTTATTTGTGTGGTATTAATTTATTTGTTTCATTTCTAGATATAAAATAGCTTACAAAGGTCCTATATCATCTCTACCAAAAAAAGAGCAATGAAGCGTGACCAAAAATAACATATATGTTTAAGTGCCTAACAGTTCAAGGACAAGAGGTAGAGCCAAAAAGAAAACATAAAAAACTTTCTAGAGAGCAATGCCATGAAGAGAAGACACGTTCATAAATGTGGGCGATGCGGACTCTCGAGCCATCATTGAAGCATTCGAAAGAATCCATTTAGTCAAGAAAATTCGCAAGTGCCTCAAATTAAAAATGCCCCTAATGAGTCAAACCACGGGAATTCTTCTACAGAACTTAGTGTTAAACTACCGATAAAATGGATGGAATAGAATGTAATCAAGGGCTGAAGATATGGTAGAAACAAGAAACCTAATTTTTTTTGGAGCTGAGCTTTACATTCTCACAACAATTGATAATGGATTTTCTATGACTTTTTTTATTTCATAATTTTTTTGTGCATTGTTACTACCCATTGGTTATTTCAAGCTCATCATTTTGCTCCTTACTTTACTTTCTGGTTGATATGATTAATTTTGCTGCTTCATATCAAATTATGCTAGATTTATTTAAGCATTAAATACATTATCACATATCATTTTGGACAAATTTGGTTACTTTATTTGCTTTTATATGGTTATGAATAAATTTCCTGTCATCAACTAGGCTTGATTTTTTATGTACTTCTTGTTAGAAGTGGTTTGTTAGTGTCAAACTTAGAATAATCGACTATCTCCATTGGCACCTCAGCAGAAGACAACAAAAACAGTTTTTGAAAATTCCATCTTCAGAAAAAGGTCAGAAATGATATCTCAGCCAACCAAGAGAAATCCGCTAATAACTAAATCATTAGGGTATGCATCATTGTTTCTTCTTCATGGGACGTACCATATGTAATGGTTACTCACCAGTGTGTTGATAGGTCTTATTAAGCTCAGAAAAGATTGGAACATGTACAACAAAGTCCATTCGATATGCAGAATTTCATGATGTGTCCTAAGCCAATACAGCCATCTCACAGCAATCCACAATTTTTTTGTGTTTCAGTTCTTTTTTTTTTATATATATGTGTGTGAATTGGAGGGTGATGGTATTTTTTCTGCCACTAAAGCGGACTAAAGTGTATATTTAGCAACCGGAAGAGGACAAGGTGAATGAATCCATTTAATTATTTTTCATTGAGGCTTACATTTATGGTTACTGAGCTTAATATGCAATTTGTTTACTTGTTGAGACAACTGAAAAACAATGTCATTGTTGGGTCCTAAGCCTCAGATGTGAAAAGTGCAGAGTTGAGTTGGGTAGTCGACAACCAACAAAATTTTTTTGTCAAAAATCAGGACATAGATCTTTTAAAATCTGTTAAAAACTGCGAGCTGCAAAATATGCTTCCAAGTTTGATCATAGGCATGGTTACAATGGAGAATTCCTGTTTGCTACGTGCCCAATCATCTAAAATATGAACCCATGGGTTTATAAATTTGTCCTTAAAAAACAAATATGTGTCCCTCTTTCATCTTGTTGGATCTTTATCATTAATTCAGCTTCTTTACTGGATAATATTGTTGATTATTCATCTATGCAACCAAATCCTTTATTGCAATTTCCATTCCTTTTAGTATGGAGAACAAACCAGGCAAATGTATTAGAAGAAATGAAGGAGGGTGTGAATTGGAGGGTGTTGATAGGTCTTATTAAGCTCAGAAAAGATTGGAACATGTACAACAAAGTCCATTCGATATGCAGAATTTCATGATGTGTCCTAAGCCAATACAGCCATCTCACAGCAATCCACAATTTTTTTGTGTTTCAGTTCTTTTTTTTTTATATATATGTGTGTGAATTGGAGGGTGATGGTATTTTTTCTGCCACTAAAGCGGACTAAAGTGTATATTTAGCAACCGGAAGAGGACAAGGTGAATGAATCCATTTAATTATTTTTCATTGAGGCTTACATTTATGGTTACTGAGCTTAATATGCAATTTGTTTACTTGTTGAGACAACTGAAAAACAATGTCATTGTTGGGTCCTAAGCCTCAGATGTGAAAAGTGCAGAGTTGAGTTGGGTAGTCGACAACCAACAAAATTTTTTTGTCAAAAATCAGGACATAGATCTTTTAAAATCTGTTAAAAACTGCGAGCTGCAAAATATGCTTCCAAGTTTGATCATAGGCATGGTTACAATGGAGAATTCCTGTTTGCTACGTGCCCAATCATCTAAAATATGAACCCATGGGTTTATAAATTTGTCCTTAAAAAACAAATATGTGTCCCTCTTTCATCTTGTTGGATCTTTATCATTAATTCAGCTTCTTTACTGGATAATATTGTTGATTATTCATCTATGCAACCAAATCCTTTATTGCAATTTCCATTCCTTTTAGTATGGAGAACAAACCAGGCAAATGTATTAGAAGAAATGTCCGCATCTTAGAAACCTTGATGACAATAGCTCTGGAAAACCATACATTAGATAAGTTTCAGGCTGCCCTGATTCCCTAAAAGACTGATATGCTAGAATATTGGTTTCCCTACGAACCAAAGAAACAATATCGATCAGAATCCAGAAAGTTTGAGATGATGACTTGCATCCACAGCTGATTGAATTACTGCAAAGGTAAATTATTTAAGAGACGCTGAAATTCTTTGCTTGAATCATTAACAATTGGTCTGATCCTTTTTTCTTGCATAGAATGATGGGGACATGGAGATCAATGCTTCAATCAGTTGAGCGACAGAAACGGATTGTCTGACGTCAAAGCTTTCACATGCCCATCTTATGGGAGATATTGCAGTGACTCACAGCGTCTAAGTGACTGAGAAGCTGGAGGAACAGCTTCAAAATTGGTGAATTTGCGTCAAGGACTATGTTTCAGCTCATAGATCATATGTGAAGCTCTTGAGAGACCCTGAGTATCCTAGAACTAGACGCTCGATGTCATCCTATAGAGAAGGGTCACCTCATCTTCTCTGTGTCTAGCAGGAATGGTTGAGTCCATCTATGAAGCTTCCTGATAGAGCTGTTTCACTAGCCATGAAAGGCTTCATCAATAACGTAAGGGTTCTATTGGTAAAACACGGAGAGGAACAATAGCAGAAAATGAAGGCTGATGGCCTTGCTACAGATTTCGATCAAAGGATTTCTGCATTGCAACAAACTGAGAATAGAATTATGAAGCTCAAACTATCAGATGTGAAGCGTGAACCACAAACTGGTGATCAAGTTTAATACTTGTCTGGGAGCTCAAACGCACATGAGGATGCAGATCCAGACGACCAAGCACCTCACAGTAGTAAAATCACTCATTTGGCATCAGATTGTAAGAACCGGAAACATGAAGATGAAGGGTTCAAACAGAAGGCAACAACAAATTCTGATGGAAGAAAATCATCATTCTGAAGATGAGAACAGCTTTGGGTTCTGGTTGGACCGAAGCTGATTTTGATGTGGTTGGAGAACTTGTGTGAACTTTTGCAATTAAAAGCCATAAAGAAATTGCTGCAATTGATTATTTCTTCTATTCCATATTCATTTTAATGGGTTCAATGTATGCTTGGGAGTTGTTCTTGAAATGGGCTCACTGTATACTTCACTTTTGTTCCTTGGGACTTCAAATTCCTTTTCTCAGATCAGCCTGTGGAAATCTAAATGATAAATTTGAAAATAGTAAGTTCCCCACTTCAAAATTTGGAATGATGGCAGTGTTCTGCTATCTTTATTTTGTGCCATTTTCATACATAAAACCCAATTCCTATCTAAATAAATATATAACACTTAAACTTTGCCTTATACATTAATACCACCATAAATCTTCCATACCACATCAAATTTTAAGTATAGGTGTTAGATATGTAAATATTTGTAAATTGAGTGGGATTCAAAGCTACACCTGCAGCTTCTGTGTATTTGGAAATCTTTTTTCGCAACACATTTTTGGCATGGTATTTGGAAAGCTACCTGCCACTTATGGGCGTTTGAACTTATAGGTGTTAGATACGAAAATCCATACGAATTGAGTGGTATGCATGTAAATATTCTTTTAATAAAATTATTTGGTATTGTCACTTCAATTCCTTTGAAAAAAAAAAAAGAGCAGTTCCAGGTATTCTCGATCATTTTGCCTAATATTTTGAATGAAGCATGCAGAACAAAATTAACTTATTGATGCAATAAACAGCTTATATGTGAAATGGTCCTGCATAACATTTCTTAATGAAAATGAAATTCAACAAAGAAAGAAACGAATAATGAATGAATAAAGTTCAGCAGAAACTGCAAGTGCAACTTTTGAAATTATAATTTCTGAAACAGCATTTCAAGAATCCGCCATTCTTGAAACTATATATATCTCTTGATCTGTAATACATTATCATAATCATTCTTTATGATACTTCCTTCCATACACAATTTCATATGCTCTTGATTCAAGTGAGTACCATTTCACATATAAGCTGTTTATGAAATGCATTGTTACTATTACTCATCAAAGACGCACAGCACTAAAAGAGTAAACCTTTGAATTAAATCTTACAAATACCACAAAATATAAAAGTATATCCCTAAACCAAAACACATGACACATAATACTAATAAACTTATGGATTACATCGTTCATATTTCATAATACAGTACGATCATCAAAACCAAAGGCGCACGATATTAAAAACAACATAGCATTGATAACAAAATGTAACACGATTGACATTTATAACAAGAACGTCAAGTCATCTTCTCTTGACCATCTCTTCAAACGATTGTTCTTTCAACATACTCTAGATCATATAAATCAGTGTGTTGATAGGTAAGATGCATTCACAATAAATTTTACGAACTCTGCAGCCTTTAGAGCTTGAAGATTAAGCTGAATTCATCTTCTATAATACAATGACAATAAAGTAAGAAGTAATTGTGAGAAACAAACTAAAACTTGTACAGAACATCTAAGAATATGGTGTGAAGCGATAAAAATCTTATATATACCCTTAAGCATCTTATATATACCCAATAACCTTTTCCAGGCATGAAATCCCTACTGTTAAAGGAATCGTTGGTGGCAATCATATGTTTTTCAACTAATGAACACATTACTGAAAGTTGCTTGAGGTTATGAAACTTAAATACAGATTCTCAATGTATAAAAGCATTTCACATTTGGAAGAAATTTAATTCAGAAATGAATTACAGAATATGGTCATTTATATTGCGAAGAAAATGAACATCGAAATTACTAAGTTATAGTTCAATTTTCGGCTGCAATTACTGAAACTTTTCACAGAAGCCTTAAATTAATATTACAGCTACGATTTAGTGGTTACATCAATTCTAGTACCTGCCAAATTTATTTTGATGCATAACTGAAACTTTGTTGAAATTGCCAGTGTTTCAAGTGCTGTGAAGGAGAAGGCAAGGTGGATATTGAAGAAGCTATAAAGCCCTAAAGTTAATTTAAACTACATATTGAAAATGAACTGTAGGAAATAGGACCCCGCACATATGAGGCGAAGATAAAAAATGGATCGTGCAGATAAAAAATGTGCTTTCATCTTAACCCGTTCTTAGTCGAATCTGAAGCGTGGGAAAGTAACATCCTGTAGAAACTAAGCGAAGGACAGTAAACCTGAGAAAAAAATGAAGAAAACAATGGATCAAGCAAAGAAATATTGTCAGACTTGCCATTTTGATCTTAGATCTGCTTGTGTAATTCCCCCAAGAGCTGTCATATTCTTCGACCACTCTAATGCTCGCGAGATCTAGCAAGGTCCAGGCGTAGGAAACACGGGGCCTGGGGCAGAAAGGAGGCAGCTTGGCGTGAGAAGGTAAATTTAGATGAATGATGGATGGGGGCGACGGAGGTGTGACAGAGTCCAGAAAAAATTTGAGATTCAAATGCCGGATACAGAATATAGGATGTTTCGAGTGCATGGCAAGTAAAAACTCCTATATTTCTTTTGCCTTGGGATGTGAAACTTGACCCCTTTTACCTTAAAGCAAATGGTGGAGAGAATGATGGCGAAGTCTCAAGATGCCATGATTCCATCGCATTATTGTAAGGTGCTTGTCTCATGAGACTTTTATTTTGACAGTAGCTAACATAGAATTTTGTGCTTTAATATCAAGTGTCTTACATAGTAGAGATTTTGGTGATTGGAAAACTTTTGAGCTCTAACTATGACTCTAATTTAATGGTGTTGATTTATAACAAACCACCCAATCAAAGATTCAATGTCATAATCGTGTCTTTTTTTATGTTATTTTCGACAAAAACACAAGATCAGAAGATACATGCCACATTATTACTAGAATGACATAACAAAAAGTGAAAATAGTAATACATATATATGACATTGATATTTTGTGAGCTCAAGCCAATCTTGAATTTATCACTCTTAACAAACCGTTACAGCTGGTGGATGAATTTTTTGCTTTAAGCTTTATATCAATATTTCACTTTATATATAAAACTCAATTCTTTTGTATTTATATATCTAACACACATAAACTTCAATTTTAACATACATGCCACCTTTCCTATACATAGAAAGGTTTAGTTCGCATTTCAAAAGTTAAAATAGTGGTAATTTTGATGTGATATAAAAGATTTGAGTGGAGCAAATGTATTAATTAAAGTCCAGATGTTGGATATCTAACACACATAAACTTCAATTTTAATATACAAGCCACCTTCCCTATGCATAAAAAGGTGTATTTCACATTTCAAAAGTTAAAATGGTGGTACTTTTGATGTGATATAAAAGATTTGGGTGGTAAAAATGTAAAAATTAATGCTAAGATGTTATATGTGTAAATACATAAGCATTGGGTGGTATGTATGTAAATGCCCCTAACATTAAAAAAAAAAAAAATAGAAAATTTGTATAATAATAACCCTTCCATAGAAATTAATTTTATCAAGAATAAAATAAACTTTATCTTGAATAAATTATCATTGTAAAGCTCACTCTAGGAACCAAAGGTCTCAAAGTCACTAGCTGTTCTAATCAAATTTAAAACAAATAAGAGCGATTTCCTCTTATTGAATAGAAAGAAAGTGATCTGTGTGACATCGTGAAACAATTGGGAGGCCATGAAAGGTTCAGTCACCATCATTTTCAAACATGCTAAACATTGTCTATCACTTTTCTTATTCATAAAGAATAGCAAGAAAGATGAAATTATTTTGAATATCATAGATAGCACAAGAAAGTTTTCAAGGAAGCAAAAAACAATAAAAAAAAATAATAATCTAAGTTGAAACCAAGATTTCAATTGAAATTCAGATAGTACTACAAAGAACAAAGTTTAGAATTCATTGCAAGAAATATACTTCAAAATTTTGTTACCTGTGTCAGTAGAATTCTGGTTAACACCAGTTTGTGGGTTCATTGGAGTATTTTGTTCGGTCTTCGTCTCGAATGAAAGCAATTTCAAGTAAATCCTTCTTAGATAATCTGACTGAGTATAATGAAAAATGTGAAAATAAGAAATGAGATTCCAATCTCATGGAAAGGCAATAGTAGTAAAAGTGCAGTTTCTTTTTTGTAAAGAATATAAAAAATTAAACAAAATTTGAAGCCCGAAGCCTACACACTTCCAGACTCCATAGTAATCCAAATCAAACAAAACATGAGGTTCTCAAAAAGCCTTGTTCAAAGTGTTATTAAAGACTAAACTTTTCAGCTCAAAAATATAATGATTGATCTCCTCAGTGGGTATGCAGAGTGGGAAACCACTCTGAAAGATTGCACTGGAGTGGAATCTGATACAATCAAGTATCAGATTCTAGTTAGCTTAAAATCGATACATTGGCCGGTGCATCTTAAGCACAAGCCAAAAGCAGCACTAATGTTTTCAGCACATTTGTTATATAGATGCTAATTTGAGTGAAATCAATCAAGAATTTTAGAAAGCCATTGTTATACAGCAAATTCATGCACCTGACTGACAGCAACATTATACATCTTTTCTTCAAATCGTACAGCAATTTTCTTGAGTTCATTCCCAGAATCAGGAAAAGAAATTTGCCTTCTTAGAATATCCACACTAGTCATAAAAAGTAAAAAAACAGAAAGTAATAAACTATAAGCCATAACGTAAACAAAAGAAAATCTATAAATTATAATATCAATACATTCCCATGTACATGAACGACTGATTTATAGGATATCACGAAAAAAGTAAGTAATAAAAACGATGAAACAAGGAAAGGGAAGACTGGACTCACATCTTATTAATGATCCTTTCCCTCGCTTCGGGTTGAAGTTGGGAGCGCCAGTCGGACGAAGGGACTTCCATGGAGGGAACCTCGCCCTGAGCGGGCCGCAAGTTGTTACTCTCCATCTAGGAAAGTCGAGGTGGGAACCACCGGTGGATCCTGACGGGTAAAAAGAAGATGTCGGTGACGGCGATCGTCGGAAGTCGGAGGGAGACCACCGGCGGAGAGGTTGGAAAAGAGAACCACCAGACTCGAGAACGTCCTTCTGAATTTAAAATTAGCAATCTAATCGGTCGAACATAACGGTATAAAAGCGAACAAAACCGTTTTTATTAATAATACTATTATTGGTTAAAAAATAAAATAAAAAAAAACTATTTATTTGTTTATTTTTGGAGGGGGTATTTACAAAAATATCATCTAAAAACTGTAATTTTACATTTGTATCACATAAAACTTTCGAATTACATTATCATATCATTTTTTATCATTAAAAAAAAAAAGTGTAATACAACTTTTTCTTCCATAAATAAAATGATATGTTTGTAAAAATTAAATTTTAGATATATGAATATGTAAAAATTGAGGGGTATGTATCTAAATCTTTTTTTTTTTCTTGTCTAATATTACTGATCTTATATTGCCTGAGTGGGTCAAATTTTAACTATTGTTTATAATATTAAAATTTAAATGTAAATGTTTTTAAATTAACTTAAAATGTATAATGAATGCATACACATGTATTCAATTATTTTTTAATGTTTATAATGTACAAATTTTTATGCTAAAATTTTTTTGGTACATCAGTTCTATAATCCACATATTTTTCATGTGTTAGATTTTGTAAGTAGTAATGTGTTGCTTGTTGAGTTCGGATTTAGTCATTTATTTGCTTTTTAGATTTCTGCCTCCTGGCACTTCCCTTATTAGGATTGTATTTGAGGATATGTGGTGCTCCAGTCGTATCATGCTCTAAGGTGGTGATTTTCTCCTTGATTATCTGCACACCTCCACTTCTACTAGTTTGAGTTGTTGGCCACCCTCTTCCCTCCCTTCTGTTCCAACCACCGGTCACCCCTTCTCCCTCATCCCTGCTTCAATTGTTGGACGCTTGTCGTCTTCCTCTCTTATTGTTTCCATCTATTGGTCACCCAGTTGTCTTTCTAACCATTGTCTCCAGCCATAGACCTTCCCTCACCTCTGTCCCTGATTTCTAACCACATGTTTATGCCTCTGATTCCAACCGCAGACTACCTCGCTACAATGTTTCAACCGTCAGCCACCACACTATCAACACCATTGGGGGTGTCAAAACTTGACCTGACAAGCCAACACGACTTGAAAAATGCGAGTTAGGATTGACCAAAATATTTTTGGAGTAAGGTTTGGGTTAGAGAATTTGATTCATTTATTATTTGGGTCGGGTTTGGGTGGAACCCGAACAACCCAAACATGAACCGAATAAGCATGAAAGTTTGGGTCGATTTTGACCGGAACTCGACCCACAAACCCAAATTGACACTCCTAACCATCGTTGTCCCCAAATCTCCCTATTAAAACCTAGTCGGATATTGACGTTGTTGTGTTTTCTTTTTTGTTTTGAGTCTTGATTGTAGCCCAATCCATTTTGAGTAATAATATTTGTCTCCATTATTATGATTTGATTTAAATCTGATATCATTCGGTATTAGAGCTAGCCTAACTCTAGTTCTATCATAAAGTTTCAATGCATTCATCTTCCTCCACCAAAATTATTTTTCCTATCTTAAACCACCCCTTCCAATACCAAACTCTAATTATGCCATTACTGCGATAACTCCGCAGCTGTCTTCTTTTCTAAAAACGACATGTACTTCAAAGGTGCTAAACACATGTAATTAAAGTACATTGTTGTTAAAGAAGAAGTTTTGAAACATAGAGTATCAATTGGGCATATTAGCACCGATTTTATGATTGCAGATCCATTAACGAAAGAGTTATCACCGCATATATTTAACAAACATGTCATGAGAATGAGTATTACCGAAACCCTTTATAGTTATATGTTTAGTGCTCTTTATGTTTGATACTTTGAGCTCGGTATAGTGTTGTTTCTGATATTTATGTGTCTTATTATTATCGTTATTGTATATTCTATGTTGTGCGATGTTTAACAAGATTTGTCTTTTAATATATATTATGGGACCATGTTGTTATTTCTCATTATGTTAAATATGTAATTGATATTGTGATACATGGAATAAACTGTGTTGATAAATTGATACGCAACCGCCATGATTCATATTAATTTCATACTTATTGATGATTTATGATTTGATCAATATAAAGGAGGATTTTAGTTTACATATTGTGCAGTATGTTTTGTATATTTAATATTACGTGGGGCCAAGTGGGTGAATGTTAATTTTCATTATTTTATTTTTGTGGCCCACCGTCATTTTATTTAACAATACTTAATTAATTAATTAATGAGAGAAAAGTTATGTCTCTTCCCAAAAGAGAACGTATCCTTTCACTTTAATTAATTGATTAAATTATCATAAATCCTATTGAACAATAACCACAAAGATGGATGGTGGTTAATAATGGATAATTAAGAGAAATGTTGTTTCTCTTCCCAACAAACACTTATCTTTTCTCTGATAAATAAGAAAATGGTCATCTCTCTTCAATAACAAATATATCTTCACTCCATCAGAAAGTACAAAAAGTAATAAGGATTAGAGAAATAAATTCTTTCTCTTCAGATTGAATTCTACAATCATGAATACATGTATTTTTATTTTATTCGTGGGCATGTGAAAATCATAAATTCAAAGATCTTGGTCATTAAGAATTTTATGAACTTTGAGTCATAAATTTTGAACAATAATATCTCAATAGGTAAGAATTTTGGTTGTTACATATATATAATCATGGATAAGCCTTTAAATTTCATCCAAGAATGTATAAAGTTACACTTATATTTTTTCATATATTCTAAACCGGCTTCGCTAGACCATTTTGATCCTCAGGGTTAGGCTCAATTGTGTATAACTTTCTAAATTCAATTAAAAAAGACAATGTTCTTACATAAAAATGAAAGAACTTGTAGATAACACAGACACATGGTTACATGGGAAATTTAAATACCTTTACATATCTAATATCTAAACTTTCAAATTTTTATTTATGACAACTTAGTGCCATTAAATTTTATATATATTTCACTCTTTAAAAATAACCAATAGTGACATTTTTAAGTGACATTAAGAATTGGAGAGTTATACGTGTAAATATGAAAGTTTATGTATTAGACATGTAACAAAGGAATAGTCATATGCATGTAAATACCCAAAGGCCCAAATTAGTCTGTACTTTCATTAACGGGGAAACAAATACGAAGGCACATAATTGCAGTTCATCAAAAAATAAAAAAATAACAAGATAAAAAAATCAGAAGTTGCACCACACCACAGTAAAGTTTTCTAATTTTTTTTTTTTTTTGGGAGTTCAGGTTTGTTAGTTGGATAGCAGAAATTGAATATTGCAAAGGCCCAGCACCACTTTGTTGTAGTGAGCATATATAACCATGTTGCAGCGAACCAAAAGAATTTACTTGGACCTGACCCAATTAATAAAAGATAGACTCGACAGAAGTTGTTGCACTCTGCTGGGAGGAGCAGCTGAAGTAGGTGTTGTCGTAGTTGTAATAGAATCTGGCAAATTCAATTGGTACGTCCGGATTTCATGATCCAATTCAGAGGCAGACTGGACTGAATTTGTTGCATTCTGCTGTGTTGCGGGATCAGCTAATGTCATGGACCCATGTTGCATTCTGGACGTCACTGCCGATAACGGCACCTGGTTTCCATGATTTTCATGCTGCTGCACCTGTAAAACTTGAGATGGTTGATGCTGGGGTGTGCTCTGAGCGTGTCCAACAGGATGCTGGAGCTGCTTCTGGGCTTGCCTTCTAAATGTGTTTGACATTTGAAGTATGTATTTCTCATTCGAAGGAAGTCTGTCTTTGAGGTTAATTGTAATATTACTCTTAGAAATCTGAAGGAAAGCTATCATACGTTCCACCAACAATTTGTAGTTTTTTAATTTCTCAAAATAATCAGGTCGCTTTGCAAGAGGCAACATCTCATTCTGTAAGGCCAAAAGTCATAAAGAAAAAAAATCATCAAGAGTGCTAGATATACATTTTCCAAAGTTTGAATATTTATTAAATTCTTGAAAAGGAAAAGAATCTGATGAGCAAATAAGAACCCGCACATATCGCTGGGACATCTTCAGATGCATTTCCTGCAGGTCTGCTAAATGCGCCTCTTTCATGGCTTGTATCTGCCACAAATACATATCTATAAGAATATAAAAGATGCAGCAAAATATGGCAGGTGAGAAGCTGATGTGATAAATGAGTACCATATAAGTAACATGCGTTGAAGTATTGGTTGTGCATTTAATAGGCAGAACACTACGGAATTAACAAAGAATATACAAAAAAAGGTTTACTAAATGGCCTCTCAGGACCTACAATGCGCTTTCAAAAGACTCCGACCTGATTATTTAGTGTTCTCGATCAGAAATGCCTAATTCACATATCCCAGCTACATTTTGAAGGTCGAGCTTGGATTGGAAACTGTAGAATCCATCTTTGGTTTTCTTCATCATTCCCAGCACAAATGGAAGTTTAAAAATTTTGTTTCTAGATTTGTTTGAAAATGCACATATTGGTTCCACACATTATTTCATTGATTTAAAATTGTTTCTCTTGATTTTAATTTTCTAAGTTGCGAAAGCAGCTCTTATGGAAAATATGATGATGACGAACTGAGTTAAGTTAATTGGTCATGTATGAAAGAGGGGTAAACATGTATCCATAGCACCAGTAGAAATACTTAATATGAAAATTAAATAAACAAAAAGGTTTAAAAAAAAAAGGGATTGGTAACTATTAGAAGTTATATTAAAAAATAATTTATTCTTGTTAGAAATTAAATTTAATTCTTTGGATTGAAGTTATTTTCTTTCATATTTTATGTTTTATATAATTTCTTTCTTCTCCAATGAATTAATATTAGTCGATTAATTGAAGATATAAGTTTTATATATTTTCTTTCCTGTTATTTCTGTTTTACTGTCTTTCCTATTCTAATATTCATGTGTTATATATCAATAATATTATTCTGCATTGTTCTAAACTTTAACATCCCTGCCCTAGCCGCCGGAGTCCCTTCCTGCCATCCTCCAACAAGACTGCCGCTTGAAACGACTTATGTTTCTTCTCTGGTAACCATCAACACCAGATCCCTTCCCAAATTGGCGCAAGCCTGTCTGGAGTCTTCGGTCATCAGGCCCTAGGCGAACCAGCTGCTGGAGTCGACCAATGCGAACTACAATCCTGCTCTATTCCCAAATCATGCTTTCACGTGAACGTGAATTTCCCGTGAAAGCATCTCCCGGGAATTTCCTGCAGGCCTGTGAATGTCCTAGCATATGCAGCGTGGCTTCCCTGCAGCCTCCTGGTGAGAATACCTGGAGGAAAATTCTTGCAGTTTGCCCACCCCTTCCAGCAGCCGGCTAAATCTCCTTCCAACAGTTTTCTTCCCAACAATTGTTTCTCCTGTGAAGATCTTTCCAGTGGAGATCTTCCCAGCAGCTCTTTCTCCGGTGGAGATTTTCTCAGCAGGTTTTCTCCCGACTGCATTTTTTTCTCCGGAGAACTATTATAGGTATTTGGAAAGCAGCCAGCCGCTTATCCCTCCGGCATGTGTTTTAGCCGTCGGACCTCCCTCGAGCCGACCCGATCTACCTCCAGGACTGCCGAAGCAGCTTCCTGCAGCCAAATCTATCCCCTGCAGGACCTCCTGATGCAGGCTCTCTCTCCTGCACCCATTCCTTAACCGGAACTACAACCTGCTGACTTTTCAGCCGTCGGAAGCAGGAAACCTGTTCTGTCGCCGTAGAAGCAAAAATAAAAATTGATTTTGCAGAGACATATAAATCTTCTCCGTTGCACAAGCGAAATGTGACAATGGCTGGAGAGTTTGCAAGCCATTACCTAGCGCATCTGATCTTTACTTTTCAACCGAATATGCCCAATCTATTATGGCCAATTCAAAATCTGTGTATGGAAGTACTGGTAAATATATTGGAGGAGTCCGGAATACAATCTAGCAAGACTAGGTATGGCCTTTGTCACCGCTCTTGTGCTAGGCTCAATATATTGGAAAATTGGCCAACGCAGGGAAAATTTGAAAGAGAGCAATATTCTTTGTCATATAATTTATGAGCTTTGCCAGTTTCTTTACAGTACAAACCAAGTTCTACTGATTCCTCCAGATCTTTTCCGCAGCAGGCTCTTCTCCGAAGCTTTTTCTGCAACAGCTTCTCAACTTGAATTCTTCCTGCAACAGTCCTTTATCTAGAGTTTTTTCCTGCCTCCGGGCTCTCTTCCGGAGCTTTTTCTTGTATCAGGACATCCTCCAAAGCTTTTCCTGCAGCATGTCCTCCACCGAAATTCTTCCTGCAACATGCCCTCCTCAGGATCCTTTTCCTGGATCAGGCCCCTTCATGAACTTTTTTTTCTATATCAGACCCTCCTCCGGAGCTTTTATTGAAGTAGGTCATCGACCAGAATTCTTTCTGCATAAAGACCTCCAGAGTCTTTTTCCGACAGCAAGGCCTACGTCTGGAGCATTTCCCTTTTTTTTTTGCAGGCCATAACTGGCAGGTTTTTTCTATTGGTTGTCAACTTCTTTACAATATTGCATGTAAAAGGTTTTCGTCTACCTATAGACACTGCAAAAACTACAATCAAAGACAACCACAATCAACTAAATACCCTTGGGATAAATTACCAGATACGAGATAAAGACTTAAAGTTCAACTTCACAAAAAATCTTCCTCACCCATTGTTTTATACTTTTCAAATCCAACTTGAGAGGGAGTGTTAAAAGTTATGTTAAGAAATAATTTATTCATGTTAGAAATTTAATTGATTTCCTTTGATAGAAGTTGTTTCATCTCTTATTTTATGCTTTATATAGTTTCTTTCATCTCCAAATAATTAATATAAGCCAATTAATTGGTGATATAGGTGTTACATATTTCTTTTCCTATTATTTCCTTTTATTTTCTTTCTCATTCTAGGAGCATGTAAGAGTTAATAATACCCCTGTTTCATATCAATAATATTATTTAATTTTATCCTAAATTTCAACATTAACAAATACACATATTGGAACTAATACTATGGGCTTCGAAAATTTGTAACCAACTTTTTGAGAGAGTTGTGCTTTCAAGTCAAAATTTCATAAAAGATATTAAATTTTAAATAAGACACTACGCATAAGCTTCACCTTCATTTTGCAAAGGCTTTATGGTTCAAGGTTTCCATAGGCGCGAGATACCGTTTTTTATTACCCCTTTTGATTTTCATATAAAATTATCCATTATAAGCAAAATGTCAGGTGTATCGTAATAGAACTCTTTTTTGGGTCTTAGGATGCAAAACTTAACCATTTTTAGCTTAAAGTGAATGGTGGAGAGAGGATGAAGAAGGCGGTCAGGATCTCATGATTCCATTGAATTGTTATAGGCCTTGGTTCACTTAGCTAGAAGAGGTAAACGACCAAATTGATTTGAAGAATACATGTTAGGAATTATGAGTTGCTTCATCTAAACCGGTCTTGTAGACAAGGGGCAGATATTTGTTTAATGGGACATTTTTAATTTGACCTTAGCTAACATAGAGCCTATTATTTTAATAATGAAGTGTCTTCCATAGTTCCCTACTTAAGAGATTTAGGTGATTGGAAAACTTGCGAGCTCTAACCGTAACTCTAATTTAATGTTGTTATTTTATGAAAAATCACCCAATCAAAAGAAAATTGCCATAATCATATCTTCTTTTGGCTGTATTTGGACAAAATCACAAGGTCACAAGACCCATGCATCATTACTAGTACAAGATATTTAAAAGTGACAATAGCGATACACATGGTATCACATTGATGTTTAGTGAGCTTGTCAATCTTAAATTTATCACTCTCAATAGTAGATAGTAGGTGAAATAATGTTTTAAGCTTAATGACAATAAGTTTCACTATAATATTTTCTTTATATATATATATATATATATATATATATATATATATATATATATATATAATGTTAATCTTTAAACAAAAAATAATTTATATCAAGACTTCAAAAAAAATTGATGATAATAACCCCTCCAACAAACATTTTTATCAACAAAACAATTATCATTTTGGATCTTATCAACCCAAACCATTTGTTTGTGTGCTTTGCAAAAACTTCAAATTCATCAGAACATTCTTTACATCATAAATTATTGACTTTACAACCATTTCTAGAGGACACAACCAGTAGGCTAAACTCATTATTGTATTTTAATAACATAACAATGCCAAGGCTCTTTATTTTATCAAATGAATTCTTTTTAAAAAAGCTTAGTAGCCATTTTAAATGAAAAACAAATTACCTTTCGAGATTTGCAATGTTTAATTCTTATTCCATAATAAATACCAAGAATATAAATTTACACAAAGTTTATGACCACCATGAGAATGCGCGTCTGCGCATGGTTGAATTGTTGGATTTTGAAAATAAGAGCAAGTCTGGGCCTCCAGGTTCAAGAAACATAGAGTTTATCACATTTTTAGGAAGCCCAGCATTCTCTAACTTTATATTCAAACATTTAAGATGTTAGCCAAATTGCAAGCAGATTTGCCAATGACTTGCATAATATTTCGTGCACCTATGTAATGTACTTAGCATAATATTCAATAAACTTGTATAGTGCACTAAAACAATTTTTTATACATCTACAAAATGCATTTGCACAATTTCTAGTGCACTTGCGAGATATATTTGCAGAGTTCTCAATATATTTGTACATTGCAGTTGCACATCTTTAAAATGCTTACATGATGTATTGGCGTGCTATCAAGCATTTTGAAAGTTATCTCTTAATACATGCAAGTGATTTGCCTGCACTAATCATTTTTTCTTAAAACGTGAGCAAATTTTCATTTTGAATTTTAGAGACCACCCGTCCTCTTGCTTATTTGTTGCACGCACATTCAATAAGAAGTTTCATAAATTGGAACCACTTAGGTATTTCAAGATGATATAAATTTGTCTGCACATGATTAAAAGAGAAGCATAATACTAAGTTAAGTTTTGCTGTTATGAGAATGATTAGGTGGATGAGTGGCTTTACACTTAGAGACAAAATGCGAAATGAATATATCCGTGATAGCATTGGTGTAGCTCCAGTGACGGACAAAATTAGAGAGAGTCGTCTTAGATGGTTTGGTCACATTAAACGTCAACCATCTGATGATCCGATTAGAAGAGTAGATATTTTAGATTCGACTTATGTTAGAGGTAGAATTAGGAAGACTTGGGCTTATTGTATAAAAAATGATCTTAATTTGTTAGAATTAAATGAAAATATGACTCTAAATAGGACGCAATGGAGAAAAAGGATTCATGTAGCCGACCCCACTTAGTGGGATTAAGGCTTTGTTGTTGTAAGCCCATAAGAAATTAATTTTCCTCCTATGATTAACCCTAAGTTCAAAATTCATCAAATACAAGCTCCAGAGGGTTCAGTTGAAGTGCAGAGGTTGCATCCTTTGCTTGTGAGTGTTTAAACGGGGGATTTAACATTTAAAACTTAATCATAATTTATTGCTTTAAAATTTTTAATTTAAAAATTTTAATTAAAAAATTACCCATTCGATTGAGATTTGCAATCAATGAGGTCATCATCAGGGATTTGACATTTATAATATTTATGTTTAAGATCTAGTTAAATTTAGTTAGTTTCTTTAAAATATTGGTCTTGTCGACTCTAGCCCTAATGAGGAGAATCAGATTAAGTGATCTGAACTTGCAAATTTTACATATTTGATTTGGACATTAGTAGAACTTACTAAACTCATCAATTCCAGTCCTTAAGAGGAAGAGGATCGAACTAGTCAAGTGAAGCTTACAACCCTACACTATAAACAAGATAGCCAAATTAATTGATTGTCAGAAATGAGATTAATTAGAGTGAAAACTTTATTCAAACTCGTGAAGCATTCTCAGACCCTTCAAATTTAAACATTTATTTAATTTGGTGGAGCACATGAGGATAGACTGAAATTGATTTTGATCTAGCCCACGCAACATTCTCAAAATATTTGTTAAACGTTTAGCACTGTAATCGGAGCACATGCAGACATTTTAAATTTCATATACTTGAATATTTTAAAACATTTTACAAATTTTTAAGTATTTGTTCGACTTTTTAAAATACAAATTCCAAATTTATCTCAAGATCTTAGATTTTGAAATTATGTGTAGTTAACTCAACCATATAAATGTCTTGAAGTATTTATAACTAATAAGTGTCCAACTTATTATAAGCCTCAAAATTAATCATCAAGATTTCAGGAAATTTCATTTGACTTGAGGAATAACCATGAAGTTAGCATAGACCTTGAAGACTTTGAAGCCATTTAAAACTATAAACTTTTATTTGGATATTATGAAGTGCATGCAAAGTTACATCTTTGGGTTTTAAGAGAGGTCGTCTTCTGTTCGCTAGCAGGTGTATTGCAAATCCGATGAGAAAAACAACAACAAAGCCTTAATCGCACTAAGTGAGGGTCGGCTACAGGAATCCTTTTCTCCAGTGCGTCCTATTTAGTGTCATATTTTCATTTTAATTCTAATAAATTAATATTGTTCTTTTATACAATAAGCCAAAGTCTTCCTAGGTCTACCTCTGCCTTTCTTAACATAAGTCGAATCTAAAACATCTACTCTCCTAATCAGATCATCAGATGGTTGACGTTTAATGTGACCAAACCATCTAAGGCAATTCTATCTAATTTTGTCCGTCACTGGGGCTACACCAACCCTATCATGGATATATTAATTTCACATTTTGTCTCGAATCCAATAACGAGCTATCAAATTTCAAAAGCCTCAATTTTGAATTATTTTTAAATCCGAGGGGCCTAAATTTTGAAAGCACAATTTTGAATTGATTTTCAAACCCTATGAGTCGAAGTCTTAAAAGCCCAAATTTAAAATATTTTCGGACTCCACTATTGTAATTTTTAAATACCTAATTTTTAGACATTTGTGCAAGTTCAAATAATTCCCAATTTTGAGTTATTTCAAAAAAAAATTAACTAGTCTGAAATCTTAATTAATTTGCATGTCCAAATTTATTCGAAATTTTAACAATCTCCCAGTGTCTGCCTTCAGGAGAATGTCAGTCTGCCCCGCTGTCTATAAAACGCACTGGTCACTATCATGAGAAACTGTAGTTGGGGAGCAAAACATTTTCCCCCACAGTCTATAAGACTGTATGGGCCTTCGATACACGTCCAAAAGGAAAAATCACTAAATGTCAAGATCTCGGTAAGTCTATCATGTAGGAATTGTAATTCTAAAGCATATCATAATAAATAAGTATCCACCTTTTGGCACAACCCAAACTGGAGCTGCATAGAGACGTAAATTCTCACCAAATAATACTCACCAAATAATACTGAAGTCATTAATTCAGCCTCATCTACTCCTTGTACCTAGTTGGGCTCATCCGACAAACAAATTCTTCAGCAGAAACTCTGAAATAAAATATAGCATGTTGGACAACTCTCAAATAACAACTACTATAGAGAGGCCCTTCTTCTATGGGAGATCATGGATCCCACTATAGAATATTCTTTCTCACAAAGCTCCTAAGGCGTATTTCAACGTTATGATTCATCCACCCTATCTGACAATTTGTTAGTGGGTACATTGAATTTTAATACTCAAATAATTTCATATGATCTTCTAGAAGTAGCTCAAAAGCTTCTCATCTATGATATGTTATGCCTTTCTCAGTAGAGGTAACTTACGAAGAGGGTTGCATATCTAAAAATTAAAAAAATTTCTAACTTGGGATTGTCATGTGTTTGGTCTCAATTTCTCAAATTTATGACTCTCTTAAACAACCAATGTGACTCCAATTGGAGTCTCTCCCATGAGCTCAGCTAAAATGACACGCATCTCTCCCTCATAAATTTGAAGCTCGTACTCCTTCAATGTTTGCTGTGTCCTCGTCCATTTCTTCAACTGCACTCTGCTCAGTATAATAAATCATACTCTTATTTGGGTAATCTGATGCATTGTACCCAAAACTGTGGCACTTGACGCACTTTCTAGTTGGAATGAATATGAGAATGTTGGTTGGTGTTACATGTTTTGCACTTTGAATTAGTTTCTCTTCAGACAAGATCCGCTTGGATGTTCAACTGGATGCACACTTGCTACTTGATACAGCGATTGAACTTTATCTGTAAGATTCAGGGGTCACCCGGTGATGTTGCCTCGAGAACATGCCCTGTCTGTAATTAACTAGTAGACATTTTTTTTGCATCTTTCATTTCATCTTGAACCAGGCAATGCTTTTGTTTTTCTTTTCCATCTATTGTAGGTGCTTCAAATTTTCTCACCATAACAATGCACTTTTCTTTAACTTGATGACTGCTAGCTTTTTATCATCCTGTCAAGTGGAATATCCTTGTATTCAAATTCCTGCTCCACTGCCTGGAACCACGTGATGAATTCTTTAGGAATCCTGTGACCGTCAAAATCCAGTAAATCTAACTTTACTTATATATTATGACTTCTCTTGTGATATTTCATGTCAAATTTTTGAGATAGTGATTTTTCATCCTTTTGATTTGATGCATCAATATTGTTGCTACGGTTGACCGTTCAAGATTGTTTCCTATCGAAGGCCGTGAGCCTTTGTTGCAACTGAAGAAATTCCTACTGCACCTCTTCCATGATAGTTTCCTAAACATCTCTTTGTGGATTTCTCATAAGTGATATTATGTTATTTCCTCTCGACCAAATTTATGGTAATTGTCTTCTCAGCGGCGTAGCTAGGGTTTATGTTTGGGAAGTGAAAAGGCAGCAAAGTGTGGAGATTTTGGGTGTGGATTGGGTTAGGTACTAGTAGATCTAGGGTTATGGTGGATTTAGATAACCCTAAGGTAGGACAATGGTTAAGCTAACTCTAATATCAAATGATACCAGAGTTAAACAAATGATAATAAAGAGAGCAAATATTACTACTGAAATCATATAGGGAATTACAACCACATAACTGAAATAGGAAATAACAACAAACACGACACAAAAACTCAACAAGGGTTGTATCTCAAAGGGGTGATGTTAGGTTATGTGGGTTGAAAGGCTTTGGGTGGACTATATAAGTGGTGGTAGGTGTTGGAATATAGGAAGGATGGGGTGTTGGAGAGTGCCGGTTGGAGTAGGGGAAGTTTATGTGCGGTGGGTTAGGGTTGAAAACAAGGAGGAGCAGCTGGAAAGGTAACGAGCTGTAAGAAGCTGTGAGGTGGAGGGCAGTAGAAGGTCAAGAGGGCTAGGACAACAAGGCAACATCAACAGGAGATGGTAAAGGGAGGCTGGGAAGGTTCATGGTTGCGGGAAACAATAAAGGAGAACAACGATGGAAGCAAAAAGGAAGGAACAACAGCATCTGTGAAGATTGAGAGCTGGGACAACAATGGCAATGAAGAGGGAGGGGAATACGATGGCAGAGTCTGGAACTGCAAAAAAAAAAAAAAACAATTGGGAAAGGCTATTTGGGGCAGCTGCAACAATGATGTGTGATGGGGAGTGACATGGGAAGGATGCGGATGGGCGGAGGAAGGATTGTTGACCCTTAAAATTAAAGAAAGGAAAAGAAAGTGAATCGGTTACAAACGATCAAAGAAAAAAATCCCGCTGGTCTTCTCTCTAGCTGGAGTCGGCACCTCTTCTTGTTGAAACCGAAAGCTGAAAAATAACTTTGGTAACCTTGCCTTCTCCTCTCTCGAATCACCGCAATACAAATACAATTAGCACTAACTAAGAAGGCAATGATGGTATTGCGAGTACAAGAACCTTTGAAGCTCCCATATTTTGCTTCTTCTTCGTCATCCCTGTACCTTTTCTCATTTGCAAGCTTAGCAGCACAAAATGGAGAAAAACCTGCTCTTCTTCTTGATCACTCCTTGTTAGACTCGCAGCCTCGCATGCGATCACTTCTGAGAGTGATTACTCTCTGTTGGACCTAGCCACAAGCCCACCTTCCTGATTTTCCGATTCTAAACCTACCTTGTCGTGCCCAAACCATTAACAAAACCATGTATATTATATACTATATAACATATATTACATACTATATTTTATATAACATATATTATACAACAAAAATTAGAGAGGGAGAGAGAGAATTGTGTGGTAATCCATCAACGTGTCGATCATGTTCAACTGTTGTCTCACAAGGAAATGTAGAAATTGTGCTCACATTTTTTATGTAGGATAATCAAGCACCTACTTGTGTCTTATAAACCATTAGATTAGAAGAATTTCTTATGGATACAGTATCTCATGATACTTACTAACACGTCTTAAAGATAGTTGGGCAGACAAACAACATGATGCAGCCCCTTTAAATGGGACGATGCTGGGAGGACGCCAAAATTTCTGATGATTTTGAACTTGCAAAGGTTCTTAAGAAATTAAATTATTTCGACTTTGAAAATATATAAAAATGAAAATTAAAAAAAGAAACATAAATTGTGAATAAAAATCTCAAACTTGATTATATTTGAAAGTTATCAAACAATAATCAAAGCCATAATGTGAATAAATTTTATGTGATCTATTGAAATATCATAAATTATAGTTCAGCTTGATTGGGGCTAAGCTTAGGGGCCGGCAAATTGACTTAAATAAAAAACATAATAAATTAGGGTTAAAGCTTGATTGGGTCTATGCTTAGGGGTTGACAAATTAACTCAAATATGAATGCATAAATTTGAGCTAAATTCAAGAATATAAATCTCATTTTAAAAGTTAAACTATGACTTAGATGTCTAATCTCGCCTCTGAATTCACAACATATGTGCAAGCGAATAAAAGATGGTATAAAAAAAGAAGGGCCTAAAGTGAAAATATGCATGAATCAACCTACTCGTTCGAATAAGGTAAATTTAAATAATTTCAAGTCTTATATATTTTGTTTTTAAAGCAGTTAATGATTCAATTCACACTTTAAAACCATGTAAATTATGTAAAGCAATACAATGTTGTCTAAAATAATCAAATACATGAAATATAAATGCACGCAAGTGCTCCAACTAATGTATTGAATGCTCAAATACTATATTCAAAAATATTGTGCGGGCTAATCTGGTTGTTTTGTCTATAGGTTAGGGTTGTAAGTCCCGCCCAACTAGTTCAATCCTCATCCTTACAATGACTAGAGTTGACGAGTTTAGTTATTCAGAAATAAACTTACAAATCCTAAAATAAGAATTTACAAGTCCAAATCACATAGTCTGATCCTTCTCCTTGTAAGGACAGCAGTTGACATAACTCATACCCTAAAAATCAACTAACAAAACTAAATGCCCCTTGAAATATAAAATTTTAAAATGTTAAAAACTCATATAATTGTTGTGTTGATTATAAATTTCAATCGGAGGTATCCAACTTTAAATCATTTTTCAAATCAAATTCTAAATTAAGTAAATGCAAGACAAATCAAGAATTCAAATTAAAGCAAATCACCTAAAGAATTAAAGCAATTAAATCAAGACATTTAATTCAAAATAAATCATTTAAAAGCTAAAAGTAAAAATTTATCCACCCCTTGCAATAATTTGTCGAGGGTAACAAATTTCTGATTAACTTCAACTTACAAAGAGCTAATGTTATATTAATTGTATCCCTATATCACAATCAAAGCAATTGCTTATCAGTAAGGGCGTGGTAGGCGAGTCCTCTGTTTGCATGATTTTGCAGCCAAATGACACCACAAACTAACAGTTACAATCAGAGCCCTCTGATCGAATGGTTTCCGCCAAATGACACTATTATATTACAATCACGGCCCTAACCCGTATGTTCCTTAATGACATTTTTTACCCTTTGATCTGTGAATCATAAGAGTACAAGTGATTGACTTAAATTCTTCTGTTAGCTATGATCAACTTAAATTTGTCCCTTTAGATAAGTATCCCTACCTTGAACTACACAACTCATGGTTGCTGACAAGGATCTTTCAATCAAGTTGAGTCAATCACTTATTCTTACCAAGTAGATCAGGGATCGTGATGACCGGGGATGGGGGATGACGAAACTGTGATATCTTGATCGGAGTTCGACTTCATTTACCCATTATCCGCTTTTAAGCTTCAAGCGATAGATTTTACAATTTAAAATATTATATGTATGTTGTTATTATAGCTTGAATATTTAATTACTAATGACTAGCGTTAATCGAAAGTGTTCTTTCATTATCGTGAGGGGTAATTAACTATAAGTGCTTGGACATATCAGAAACTTCGAACCCCAAATCAAAAGCCTCGCAAAATGAGAGTGAAATCTTTGGGTAGTGTCTTATCTACAATTCAATATACTTTCTGAAAATTTCACCATTCAAAGCTCTCTCAAATCAAAAATAAAAATAATGCAGAGTTCCCGAGGAGCGGTTGGAAATCTTTGGAGCCCACAAGGATAATCACCGCATCAGAAGCGAGATCTAACCGGAGTGCCATTCGAACCTTGGATACAAACCTAGAAGGGAAAACCTGAGACACCCACGGTTGAACTCAACAAAACTCACAACAAAACTAACCCTAAGCTCCCACGAAAATAAATATATAATAATAGGATAACAGAGAGTGGCACAAGAGAGCCGATCGACTCCTCAAAAGGCCTTAATTAGTTTGGTTCAGGCACCAAACACGGATCTTGTGTCGTCCAACATCGCAGATGGGACGCCGACGTTAGTTCAAATTTTAAAAAACCACCTCTATTAATGTTGCCGACACTTTCTCATGGACAGGTTGATCATTGGGTTAAATTATAGTCTTTCAAGAATGTCCCTTTCATAAAGTGTTAAATTTTCTATTAAATTCAATCATCTAAATAACTTTGTTTTTGAATGTAAACTCATAAATTGTTAGATTAATGAAAGTGCACCAACTAAAAAAAAAGAGAAAGCTTTGAGAAAAGAGTGTACAATTTATAACAATTTCTAGGTACTATTTAGCTAAGAATTTTTATAGTGGTAGATATTAAATAATGTAAGCCTTTGTTGTCTTCTTGGGTCTTTTTTTCATTGTCGCCACTTAATGACACCTTTCTTTGTCGCAGGTGCTGCTTTGCTTCAAACTTCCTCAAACCAGGTTTTTCCCATTGGCAACTTTTTCTCCGCCACTTGCATCTCAACCTTGGGTACTATTTGAATTTCCAAACAGGAAGAGAGAAAGGGTAAGGAAGCAAAAGAGGGCTATAAGGCAAAGGGAGGATACTTGAATTTTCAACAAGAGTACATCTTGTTTTCATTAATGATCACATTAATGAAAAGGCCAAAGTGGCAACCCAGGAACCCAACAGAAACGTTTTTAAAACATTTTTATAGCGTCTGATTGCCTTAAAACGTCTAATGATGACATAACAACAGCAATAATAGACGCTGACATGACAAGAATATCACAATTTGGTATTAAATTCTACTTGAGACCTAAGAGCCACGTGCAATAGGAGCACTCAAGAAGGGAATCAAACAATATTCACCTAAAGATATTTGCATTCTAGGGTATAGCCAAAGAAATCACAAAATCTGCTATGGTATGCGGTAAGAAAAAATAAAGAACATCATGTATCAATATGATTTTTTTCCCGTAAATAATAAACAAGTTGAACAATTATTCTCACTTTTCGATAAATCTCTTCTTGCCAATCTGCACCATTATGCCCCGTTTGAGCTGTCGGATCCATTGATGCTGACAAGAGAGAATAAAGATTGTTAGAGAAAATAAGGCACCACACACAGTAATAAAATCAGAAGTTGCAGCACACCACAGTTAAGATTGTTAAGGTTGGTTTGTTGGGCAGGACTAATTGAATTCTGCAAAGGCCCAACACCAATTTGTTGTACTGATCCCCCCAAACCTTGTTGCAGCGAACTAAAAGAATTCACTTGGACATGATCCAATTCAGAGGCAGACTGGACTGAATTTGTTGCATTCTTTTGTGTTGCGGGATTAGCTAAAGTAGCTAATGTCATGGACCCATGTTGCATTCTGGACGTCACTGCCGATAACAGCACCTGGTTTCCATGATTTTCATGCTGCTGCACCTGTAAAACTTGAGATGGTTGATGCTGGGGTGTGCTCTGAGCGTGTCCAACACGATGCTGGAGCTGCTTCTGGGCATGCCTTCTTAATGTATTTGACATTTGAAGTATGTATTTCTCATTCGAAGGAAGTCTGTCTTTGAGGTTAATTGTAATATTACTCTTAGAAATCTGAAGGAAAGCTATCATACGTTCCGCCAACAATTTGTAGTTTTTTAATTTCTCAAAATAATCAGGTCGCTTTGCAAGAGGCAACATCTCATTCTGTAAGGCCAAAAGTCATAAAGAAAAAAAATCATCAAGAGTGCTAGATATACATTTTCAAAAGTTTGAATATTTATTAAATTCTTGAAAAGGAAAAGAATCTGATGAGCAAATAAGAACCCGCACATATCGCTGGGACATCATCAGATGCATTTCCTGCAGGTCTGCTAAATGCACCTCTTTCATGGCTTGTATCTGCCACAAATACATATCTATAAGAATATAAAAGATGCAGCAAAATATGGCAGGTGAGAAGCTGATGTGATAAATGAGTACCATATAAGTAACATGCGTTGAAGTATTGGTTGTGCTTTTAATAGGCAGAACACTACTGAATTAACAAAGAATATACAAAAAAAGGTTTACTAAATGGCCTCTCAGGACCTACAATGCGCTTTCAAAAGACCCCGACCTGATTATTTAGTGTTCTCGATCAGAAATGCCTAATTCATCTATCCCATATACATTTTGAAGCACGAGCTTGGAGTCTAGAAAACTGTAGAACCCATCTTAGTCAAAGAGAATATATATAGTTTACTTCATCATTCCCAAAAAAAGACGAAGTTTAAAAATTTTGTTTCTAGGATTGTTTGAATATGCATTTATTGGTTCAACACATTATTTCTTTTGAAATTTAAAATTGTTTCTCGAGTTTAATTTTCCATGAAAAAATATGATAACGAAGGACTGAGTTAAGTGTATTGGTCATGTATTAACACCAGCAGATATAAGTAACATGAAAATTAAAAAGAACAGAAAAGTTACCAAAAAAAAAAGAGCGTAACATGTACACAAATTGGAATTAACACTTGAGCTTCAAAAATTCATATCCAGCTTTTTGAGATAGTTGTGGTTTCAGATCAAAATTTCATAAAGCATATTAAATTTTAAATAAGGCTGCGCATAAATTTCACCCTCATTTGACAAAGACTTTATGGTTCAAGATTTCCATAGGCACAAGGTACCATAATTTATTACCCCTCCCGATGACTCGAGGGAAATTTCAATTAAAAAATAGCCATCAAGTGCAAAGTGTTTAGTGTATAGTAATGGATCTTTTTCTTTTTTGGTCTTAGGATGTGAAACTTAACTACTTTTAGCTTAAAGTGAATGGTGGAGAGAACGATGATGAACACATTCAACATCCCATGATTCCATTCAATTGTTTTAGGCCTTGGTTCACTTAGCTAGAGGACATAAACGATTGAATTGATTGAAGAATACATGTTGGCAATTATGGGTTCTATCATCTAAGAGGGTCTTGACACCTATATGGATGCTCGTTTGAGACATTTTTAACTTGACCTCAGCTAACATAGAGCCTAGTGCTTTATTTATCTAGTGTCTTCTATAATTCACTACTTAAGAGATTTAGGTAATTGGGAAAGTTACCAGCTCTAACTGTGGCTCTAATTTATTGGTGTTATTTTACGACATATCACCCGATCAAAAGACCATTGTCATAATTATATCTTTTTCAGTGCTATTTTGACAAAATTACAAGGACAAAAGACACATGTCACATCATTACTAGTACAAGATGTTTAAAAGTGACAATAGGGATAAACATGATATCACATTGATATTTTGTGAGCTTAAATCAATCTTAAATTTATCACCCTCAATAGACTACTTTAGATGGTGGATGAAATAATGTTTTAAGCTTGATGAGAATAAATTTCACTAGAATTCTTTATATATCGAAATTTTAAAAAAATTGAGGGTAATGCTGCATCCGATAAATATTTTTTTCAACAAAACCATGTTCGCAATGTTTAAATGATTTTACTTTGTCATTTTTGGATCTTGTCAACTCAACTCATTCGCTTGTAGAGCATTGAGTCTGTAATTTGCAAGAAGTTCAAATTCATCATAAGATTCTTTATATCTCCAAGCTTATCAGCTTTACATGCATTTGTAGAGCAAGGAATTTTTATTTTACCAAATGAATTTGTAAAAGACCTTAGTAGCCAAATTTAAATGAAAAATAAAATTAAGTTTTGAGATTTGCAATGTTTAATTACTATTCCACAATAAACACCAAAAATAGAAATTTAAACATCATCCTGTAATATGAAGTCAACTAGCAATGTTCATGATGTGAGAATGCATGTATGTGCCTAGTTGAAGTTTAGGATTTTGAAAATGATAACATGTATGCGACATTTTCAAGTTCTAGTGCATTTTCACATTATCAAATGCACTTGCATAATTTTTCATGCAACTATGTAATGCACTTAGCATGGCTCTCAATACATATGTACAGCGCATTCACACATTTTTTTTTAATGCATCTGCACAATGCATTTGCACAATTTTTAGTGCACTTGCGAGATATATTGGCATAGTTTTCAATACATTTGCACAGTGCACTTGCACAGCTTAAAACGCTTACATGATGTATCGACGTGCTCTCAAGCATTTTGAAAGTTATCTCTTAATACATGAATGTGATTTCTCTGCATTTACATTTTATACGCTAATGACTTTATCACTAAGACGTGCGCAATATTTCATTTTGAAGTTTAAAGGCCACATATCCTCTCACTTATTTGTTGTATATTCTCAATGGTAATTCTCATAAATTGGAATTATTTAATAATTCAAGATATCACGACCCTGCTCGGGGTTTGAAATTAATAAAGGCAAGTACATACGGCCGGACAATATGAATTAAAATTTCCTATAATCCCATACATTTTAATAAAAGAAAGAGTCGCTACAAAATTAAATTAAAGCGTTATAATTAAAATTTCCTTGTTGATCTGCGTCTTCTATAAACATTTTCTTATATATCGCTTCATCTTCGAATACTTTAATTAAATGTGAAAAATTAGTTAAAACGATCGTGAGCTAAACGAGTCAATGAATATTCATATTGCTAAACTAAAGTTATACAAGAAAAAAAGAATAATATGCATGCCAGTTAATTTTCTTCATAAATCAATATAAGCATTTGATATGCTATTCAAAGGAATCTATATCAATAACATATCAATATCAGTTCATATTTATACAACCGTCACATGAGGCGCCGTCTTAAAAAATTATGTCATTTAAGACACATCAAAATCAATATCCTTTTCCATTTTCATGCACAAATATATTATTGTTTCCCCATAAGTATCGTCAAGGGGTGCTCCTTCACAACCAAACATGCACGTGCAAATAATCAACATAAACGTATGTATTCATCGCATGCAATCATAATATATAAAACATACACTAAAATGCATGAGTAAATAGTTACAAACTTTACTGTGATTTGACCAATAAAGAAAAGAACAACTCAAATAGAATAAAACATCTGTAAATATCATCAACCTCAAATATATTTGAGAAGTAGTCACCTCGACAAAAGACAATCTGCTTGCTTTTGACGCCAATTTTTCTAACATCCGAAGCCTAAACCCGGTATAAAATTTAATTAACTTAATTATGCTTAATTTTTATTCAATAAATATATTTTTATAATAATATCTTATCATTATTATTATTATTAAAAATATAATATTAACCTTCTTAATAAATATTTTAACTAAAAGGTTTAAACTTAGCCTAATCACGCGAGTACTTTTCTTCCTCCCCCAAACGTGATACGGATCCTAAAGCTCATTCCTCCCTTCGCTCGATAATGCTCGGCTCGACCGAAATCCTCAAGTCGAACTCCAAAAGCACACACACTTTCTCCTCTTCTTCATCGATGCTCGGCTAGGACCCAACCGCATGCAAAGGACCTCCTCCTTCGCCGTAAAGCGACGTCGCCGACTCCTCCTTCCTCAACGCAGACGCCGCCCCTAACCCTCGCGTCGTTCATTGGGTATGCTACTCCTTCACTCTCCTCTACTCTCTGATTGCATTCCCGTCTGATGCGCAATTTATAGGTGAATTCCTCTTTTCAGCTTCTCTACTGTTCACTTCCTCTTCCCGACTCCTCACTTCCCATCGTTTTTGTTCGACAGCCCGACCCTCCACTTCATCATCATCGATTCCTTGTTTCTTCTTCTCCCGAGTAACTGGAACATTACACTAAGATGTCATAACTTTGTCTTCACATGATTGTACCCTAAGTTCAGAATTCACTAAGTACAAGTTCTGGAGGGTTCAGTTGAAATGCGGAGGTTGCGTCCATTGCTTGTGAGTGAGTTCATATGTTCCTTATATGTTCATTTCTATCGAATTCTTTGTTTCCAAATTATTAAAATTTTCATCATCATTTTTTTATTTATCTTGCAAATTTATTTTTGCTAAGGTTCTATCAATTTGAATTTCAGCAACATTCCAAAGTTACAATCCGAGTTACATTCCACAGAGGAGAGACATACTGAAGGAATTCAAATTTTGCCCAAAATACCAAAAAGACGTGTATAAGTGACGTAAACCCCATCTGGCATGTCTCCGAACTTGCATGAAAGATTTTTTAGGACAAATTTCTCTCCTCTGTGAAGAAATATGTACAGAAATAAATATTGGTGACCCAATTCATATTCCCCGTGGAAGCGTGGAAAGGTGTATAGAGGTTTTAAAACAAACAAATATAATAAGATTTCCTCTTCGTGTTAAGCAAAACGCATACGAGTACTTAAGTAGGCATGGCTTGTTTTTGGATAATAAACTCTATCCGTAGTAGGGATGAATGTTTTTTTTAAAGATGATGAATTTGCGGCTAAAGCAACGAGTGTGCGCGCATACGAACACTATATATATATATATATATATATATATATATATATATATATATAAGACTCCGGAGTCTGCGGCTTCATGAGATTAGGGTATCGACGAAATTGATGTCCGCTTCATCCTCTATGTTTGCGTCGATCAACATGGTCTAAGTTGTTCTACTTCATCTTCATCCTGATCGGCGTGGACGGCTTTGGTCTATTTCATCTTCATCCCGTTCGGCATCATTTGCTTCTTCAACTTTGTTTGGTTAGGCCGATTTTGCCGGTTGCTTTGTTCGTCTTTGTCAGCTTTGTCAGGTTCAACTATTCTTTTGTCCTTGATGATTGTTGAATTGCTTGTCGTTGAGATATTATACTCCTTGCTTCTATTGCCATTGCTTTTCTTCTTCCCTCAATCGAGTACCTTGGCAAAGCGCCCTTTGTTGATGTGCTCAAAAGGGTTTGGATTCTGTGGAGTCTGACGAGCATATGGTGTTTCCTCAGCTTTACCATGATTCCTTGAAGGGAATGACGATAGTCCGTTTGTTAAGAAAGCTAGTAGGAAGGGTGGTAAAACAACTCTCATCTTCTCAGATATTAAAGTCTCTACTCTGGCTGAAAAGTGCAAATTCACACTCATTGGGAAATTTAAGCTGGGACATCCCAAAATGGAGGTTATTAGAAAAACTTTTGAAGATCTCGAACTAGTAGAGGCAATGGAAGGTGGATCTCTTTGATGGGAGACATGTGATAACACAATTAACCAAGGACGAAGACTATGCCGGGATTTTCTAAAAGAAATACCTCAACATTGAAGGCAAAGCTATTAAGTTGGTCAAATGGTTTCCGAATTTGATCCAAACCAGGAACCACCTACGATACTACATAGTTTAAACTACTTGGTCTTAAGCCGCATCTTTTCAATCATAGGGTCCATTAATCTATTGAGGCCATACTTGAGAGACCAATGAAATTATACACACCTACTTTCAATCTCACTGGGCCTTTTGTTGCCGTGATACTTGTGGAGAGAGATATCACTTTACTCGAAGTTGAAAATTTGGCTTGGCACTCGCACATAATAGGCATCATTAACAAATTGTCATGGAATAAAGACCATAATATTGTACCAATTGCAAGATGTTTGGGCACACACTTGACAAATGTTACAGGCTCCACCCAAACTTGAGATCCAACCCTCAAGTGCACCTTCATTTATACACTGATTTGGCTCACCACACTACTCAAGAACCATCTATTCCACCTGTTGTTATGGTGGAAAATACAACTAGAAAGGATATGTTTTCTCAAGAACAATCTATTCCTATAGCTGTTATGGTGGAAGATGCAACTAAGGAGGATACTGTTATTGCTCCATTTGAACCTGAAGGGAACCCATCTCTAACCTAGCCTACTGAGATTCCTGATCCCTCTCATTTGGTCGTAACAGATGACAACCCAATAGATTTGGAACCAATTACTGTTGAAGAAGAGGGTAACCAAGTACTGAAGGAGTGTCATGATCAAGGTGTGCAAGCACGCTGAACCTACTCGCAATTTATGGATCTCCATAACCCCTGTGGTGAGTCCATTGATGATCCATTAATTGATCTGATGGAACACATATTGGAAGATTAATGGTAGGTTTACAAAGCTAAGAAGAAGAAAAAATGAATGATAGAACTCAGGACTCCACAGGATGATAGTTTGATATCTTCGAGCGGAAACCCACATAACAGTTTATTGCTGGACTTGTTACTTAGAATCAGGGAAAGGGGGAGAGGAAAACCCACCCACCATGATTATTGCCCTCTCCGATTGCCGCTTGGTGTTATCACATTCTCAATGCATATTTTTTTGGTGTTATCACCGCTATTTATTGGTTGTATTGGCAGTTGTACACCGCGGTTTTGAAGGTGTTATTTATGGTTATATTCCCCAACGTATTGACGATTGTGGCGTGTTTGCTTCGTGTTATGCTTCTGCGACTTCACGATAATCGTGGTGTTATTCCTCGGTGACTTTTGGTTGTAGTATTCAGGAGTTTATTAGTGGTTACCGCAGTTCCTTTGGCTTGTGCTCCCAATTTGACCTCGGAGCATTTACAACTTTTTTGGTAGTTTTTTCGCATTATTTTGTTGGGGTGTGCTTGTACTTTTTTTGTAACCTTTTTTGTGTATGTTATATACCTTATCAGTGAATTTATTGCACCCACTCACTAAAAGTTTTGTATTTTTTTTTATCATCAATGAAGTTGTCTTCGGGCTTTAAAATAAAAAGTATATATATATATATATATATATATATATATATCAAAAGAGAATGTAGATGGCAAAGCATAAGTGTTTGTTGCCGATTTTTCGTTTGCAAAGCATAGAAGGCAATGGGAAAAGACGGGCTTTTGGAAATGCTTATCAACAACATGTGGACATGAAGACATGATGAAGTGGGCTTTTGGAAGAAACGGCTTTGGATTTAAATGTAATTGGAATAGAGAGGGTTTCAGAAAATTGAGATCGATTGTTGTTGGAGGTATAGAATGGTCGTTAATGCCTTATATAGCAAACTCATACAGAAATTTACTTTGCTTCTCATGTCATCAAGGGTTCTCGGTTATTGAATAGGAGCCGGACAGAGAAAAAGTGGGCAAGAGGGCGAGAGACCAAAGCTGTGAAGAGTGAAAAGCGGGCAAAGGAGTCGAGCTTGACTAGGAAAGACGAGCTGCAGCAGACTGACCTACAGGGAAAATGAGAAAAGGAGAGATGGGGGATTGTGAACGAACCAAGAAGAAAGATAAGAGAATCTAATATAAAAAATGAAAGCGAGAGTTTTATCCCTTTTTTGTTTTGTTTTCCTTGAGCGAGACGAATATAACGAGAAACGACACAGACTAATGGGTTTGACAAAAAATTTGACTTTTTTAACAAAATTAAAATGTGCACTAACTTCTCTTGTGAATTGATAGCTTTATAAAGAATGCATAAAAAGATAATCAAGATAGCATTCATTGAAAATAAATAAGTTGACAATTTAGTCCTAAGACAGGAAGAGGTTGCTATGCAAAATTTTCAAAGTTGTTATAATATGTAAGAATTCAAGATAGAATTGAGAGGATATTGAATTGAGAGAATAGAATTTTTCCTTATTTTTCTCTGAATTGAATAAGAACAAATTACAAATGTTGGGTAATGTGAAAACCCGGTCCACCACATGTGAATTAGCTTCCTAATTAAGAGGGCTACCTACCGCTCACCTACCACATCCCACCTACCGCTCACCTACCTCCCACCTACTGCTCACTTACCTCCAACCTACTGCTCTCCTTCATTCTATAAATAGCCTCTTTCGGCTATTGGATTAAGTACAAGCCAAGTTCTCCAAGAGAGAGAGAGGAAAAGAGAAAGAGAGGAAGGGAGAGAAGAAAATAAAGTTTTTTTTCGTAGAACGTCGAGGCGCACGACGTTGTAATTCCTCGAAGAAATAAAATCCTCTGCAATTCCGTGGACGTAGCGAATTTGCCGAACCACGTAAATCGTGTCGCTCTAGTGTTTATTTTCTTCGTGCATTTTTCGTTCCAATTTTACTTTATCGTCATCATTTTTTACGACGATCGGTATCGGAGCTCTGGTTCGGATTCGAGGAAGAATGATGGCCGGAGACGAAGTTGAATGTTTCGGGATCGAGAAATTCGACTGCGCAGATTTCGGTTCATTGATAATGCAGATAGAGGACTACCTCATGGGAAGAACTTTATCTTCCGTTATCGAGTAAGCGACCGGAGAAGATGGACGATACCGATTGAAATCGTTGGATCGACGGTGCTCGGGGTTATTCGATTGACCTCGTCGAGATCGACTAGA
The DNA here is from genome assembly GCA_022702705.1 of Papilionanthe hookeriana x Papilionanthe teres. Lineage (NCBI taxonomy): Eukaryota > Viridiplantae > Streptophyta > Magnoliopsida > Asparagales > Orchidaceae > Papilionanthe > Papilionanthe hookeriana x Papilionanthe teres. The sequence continues at coordinate 31,503,607 of CM040421.1, forward strand.
CACAACGTTATCGGGAGAGGACCATCGTGGATCTCATAGCGAGCATTGTCGGGTATGTATGAAAGCTCGTCGACGAATAATAGGTACATCTGATGAAAAAGTTATTCAATTTGAAGATGACGGAAGGTACGTCCGTTGTACAGCATCTGAATGACTTTAATATTATCACAAATCAATTGTCGTATGTCGAATAGCTGATATTATTGGCTTCATCGTCAAATAATTGGAGAGCTATGAGGATGTGCATCAATAATCTCGCAGTAAATCTAAGCTAAAATATGATGATATTCGTGATTTAATTTTGGCTGAGAAGGTGCGCAGGAAAGATTTCGACGAGACTTCGTGTTCGAGTTTGGCACTGAATGTTGATTTCAGAGGGAGATCACAGGACAGGAACTCAAACGAAGCGAAGATCGAAATCAAAGTACGGAGGCGGGAGCAAGTCGAAACCCGGTCGACAAGCAACTCATTGGAATCGTGGCAAAAACATAAAGAAGAACTGCAGAAGTCCTAAAAAGATGGAGAGCATCGGTGCTAATGTTGTAACAGAAGAAGCTTAGGATGCGTTGTTGCTTGCAGTTCACAGCTCCATTGACGACTGGATACTGGACTCGGGGCTTATTTCCATACATCTTCCCATAAAGAGTTAATGCAAAACTATGTTGCGAGTGACTTTAGGAAAGTATATCTCGCATGATGGAGAAGCTTTCGAATGTGGTTGGAATGAGAGATATCGACATCAGACTTCCAAACAATAACAGGTTGACACTGCAAAAGGTCGGATACATTCTCGAACTAAAAAGAACCTCATTTCGTCGGGCGACACGATGAGTGTGGACATTCGAGTAGATTCTCGGATGGCACCTGGAAGGTTAATAAAGGAGCACTAGTACTGGCTAGGGGTAAGAAAACATGTATGCTATATACGACTACTGGTTTAATTAACGGCTGTTGATACTATCATTGTAGAGAGAGACAACCGTAGTTGTGGCATTATGAACTTGCCGCACGAGTCGAGAGGTATGAAGGAACTTCGGTCCGGAGGCAGCTACCGGGACCGAAGTCGGCTGATCTCGGCGAATGTGAGAGTTGCATTATGGTGAAACGAGAGGAAGGTCGGCTTCTTAAAAAGTGGCAGGATGACGCCAGCGGCAGAGGCCTGGATCTCGTACACACGGATGTGTGTGGGACCTTCCCAGCCGACATCTCTTGGAGGCTCTCGCTACTACGTCACATTCATAGACGATCACAACGAGAAGGTATAGGTCTACTTCCGAAGCATAAACCCGATGTATTTAATGTGTTCGGGACTCGAACTCATGGTTGAGACGAGAGACGGACTTAAAGTCGAAATGTCCGAGGTCCGATAGTGCGTGAGTACATTGATGGTGGATTCGACGAGTATTGTGCGACTCGGGCATCGAATGGAGAAGACTATTCCGGTGGACACCACAGCAAAATGGTGTTGCAGAGCGCATGAACAGGGACCATCAATGAGAGGGCCATGAGATCGCACGCGGACTACCACCGCTTTCGGGTAGAAGCGTTCGAAGACTGCAGTTTATTTGATTAACGTGGGGTCATCCGTTCCATTAAACTGTGAATTACCCGAGGAGGTCCGGAGTGGGAAAGAGGTCGCATTTTCTCACCTTAAGACTTTTGGTTATCTTTCATATGTTCTTATTAATCCGGATGTTCGAAGTAAGCTTAGGCTAAGTCGAAGAAGTGTTACTTCATCGAGCATGGAGATGATGCATTCGGGTATCGTTTCCGGATGATCGAGATCGGAAGATCATACGAAGCAGAACGTGATCTTCAATGAGAAGATGATGTACGAGGACAAGCCAAGATAGCTTCTAAAACAACACTGCAGAAATCTGAGTTGGTAAAACTTGATGATTTACCAGAGGTTACAGTTCAGTGCAAAGATGAAGGTGATGAAGAGAGTGGGTCCGAGACACCCATTTCTATTGTTCTGCGGTCAGTTTCAGAGCAATTTACCCCTACAGTTGCAGTTCGCAGGTCAGAAAGGGCTAGACGTTCTCCAAAGAGGTATTCTCTACTTTAAACTACATTCTGCCGACGGATAGTGGAGAACCTCAAAGTTATAAAGAACCTCGCAAGATGGAAATTCGAGCAAGTGGGACCTAGCCATGAAGGAGGAGATGGATTCTCCGCTGAAAATCGGACTTGGAAGCCTAACGGATCTTCTACTGCAGAAGAAGGCATTACACAACAAGTGGGTGTATCGGGTGAAGACCGAACATGATGGCAGATAAAAGGTACAAGGCAAGACTTGTTGTAAAATGTTTTCAGCAGAAGCATGGTATTGATTATTCCGAAATTTTCTCTCCTGTCGTGAACCTTACAACCATCAGAATGGTACTGTCTATGGTGGCTACTGAAAATCTCTTCCATGAGCAGTTAGATGTGAATACAGCTTTTCTTCATGGAGACCTTGAAGAAGAGATCTACATGCACCAACCTGAAGGGTTCGTGGTACAGGGAAAGGAAGACTCAGTTTGCAGATTGAAAAAGAGCTTGTATGGCTCAAGCAAGCTCTCAGACAAGTGGTACAAAAAGTTAAATTCATGCTCAATGCAGGGTACGGCAGATGTCAGACAGATCATGGCTGCTATGTCGATATTTTGACAATTCATATATCATCCTACTACTGTATGTGGATGATATGCTTATCGTATGGCTAGCTTTTATGAGATCAATAATGCCAAGATGCAGATGTCGAAACACTTCGCAACGAAGGATTTCGGGAGCGAGCAAAGCAAATCTTGGCATGAAGATTATCGGAGACGAGTCGAAGGTAAGTTAAGACTTTCACAGCGTCGAATATGTGAAAAATGTGCTTAGCGGGTTCAATATGGATAAGCAAAACCAGTTGACACACCTTCGGACAGATTATTTCGGACTCGGCGAAGAGTCGATACGCCACGTCGAGGAGGAACAAAACTACATGGGTAAGGTTCCTTACGCTTCAGCTATTGTTTCACTTATGTATGTTATGGTCTACACTAGACCAGATATTGCCCATGCAGTGGGAGTTGTGAGCAGACACATGAGTAATCCAGGGAAAGAACAATGGGAAGCTATGAAGTGGATCTTCAGATACCTAAGGGGCTCTTCACAAACACTCGTCGTGTTTCTCGAGAAAGAGCTCGAAGATACAAGGCTATGTTGATGTAGATTTAGTGAAGATATCGACAGTAGGAAGAGTACTACAGGTTATGTTTATACTCTTGGTGGTACTGCAATGTCATGGGGCTCAAATCTGTAGAAGACAGTTTCTTTATCCACTACAGAAGCTGAGAATGTTGCAGTATCAGAGGCTGCAAAGGAGATGATATGGTTGCAAAATTTCTTGGAAGAATTGGGTAAGGAGGTTCAGAAGGGCACTCTACGATTGATAGTCGAGCGCTATATTCGCTAGCGGAATCCCGCATTTCAATCCGGGATCGAGCGCATTCAGATCAAGTATCACTTCATACGATCATTATTAAATGACGAACAGTTGCTACTTGAGAAAATTTGTGGAAGCAAGAATCCTACTGATATGTTGACAAAGGATGTTACTCTTGAGAAACTGAAGTTGTGCGCAGCTTCAGTTGGTCTTCTAGCTTGAAGATAGAGGCTTTGAGTTGTAGAGGTGGAGAATATCGTGTTTGAGGAAAAGTTCGGTACAGCCAGCAGATGTTGCAGCCTGTAGGTGGTGCAGTGAGTGTCCCAGTCTCCAAATGGGAGAATTGTTGGGTAATGTGGAGACCCGGTCAACCACATGTGAATTAGCTTCCTAATTAAGAGGGCTACCTATTGCTCACCTACCACATCTCACCTACCTCCCACCTACCTCCCACCTACCACTCACCTACCACCCACCTACCTCCCACCTACCTCCCACCTACCACTCTCCTTCATTCTATAAATAGCCTCTTTTGGCTATTGGATTAAGTACAAGCCAAGTTCTCCAAGAGAGAGAGGAAAAGAGAAAGAGAGAAGGGAGAGAAAATAAAATTTTTTTTCTTGTAAACGTCGAGGCACTCGACGGTGTAATTCCTCGAAGAAATAAAATCCTCTGTAACTCGCGTCGTAGTGACAAATTTGTCGAACCACGTAAATCTGTGTCGCTCTAGTGTTTATTTTCTGCGTGCATTTTTCGTTCCAATTTTACTTTATTGTCATCATTTTTACAACATATTTATATACATGACGACCAACATACAATTATGGTACCTAATAAGGGCAAATAATGAAGAGAATCAATCCTAATAATTACCGAATAATTGCTTCCTAATAATTATGAATATTTTGTAATAATTACATAATAATTTACTAATTATTACGAAGATTCTACACTCCCCCTTCAAGTTGGGTTGTACAAATTGTACATACCTAACTTGTTAGATAATCCTTCAAAGTTGATACTTGGGAGAGGCTTAGTGAGGATATCCGCTGTTTGATGTCGGGAAGGAATGTATGTGAGTTCGAAGACTCCTCTCTCAATGTTTTTTGAGATGAAGTGTCGATCGATTTCGATTTGTTTCGTTACGTCGAGGTGTCTTGGATTCTTTCGTAATGCTAATGATCGTCTGGTTGTCACATTGTATTTTGATAGTTTTTTCGGTTAGCATTCCAAGTTCACTGAGTATTCTTCAAATCCAAATTCCTTTGCAGATCCCAAGTGCAAGAGCAATTCCGCTTCAGCACAGTTTCTTGATGCCACGGACTGAGTTTTGCTTCTCCAAGTAACTAGGTTTCCCCAGACATAAGTGCAATAGCCGGAAGTCGATCGTCGGTCCGAGACATCCCCTGTCCAGTATTCATCTGAATATACTTCTATACCTCGATCCTGGTTCCTTTGAAATAGTAGCCCATTGCCTGGGTCATATTGAGATATCTCAAGATTCTATAGACTGCATTCATGTGTTATTCCGTAAGCTTGTTCATGAATTGGCTTACAACACTAACAAAAAATCAATGTCGGGTCATGTGTGAGAGAGATAGATGAGTCGACCCACGAGTCGCCGATATCCCCCTATCCACGAGTGCACTGTCTTTCTCAGTGCCGATCTTCTTGTAGGGATCTATTGGAGTATTGACGAGTTTGCAACCGAGCATACTTGTTTCCTTCAACAGGTCCAATGTATACTTCCGTTGTGACACAAATATTCTTTGTTTTGATCGAGCTAGTTCCATGCCAAGGAAGAACTTTGGGTTTCCGAGGTCTTTGATTTCAAATTCCCGAGTGAGAAGCTTTGTCAAATCTGTGAGTTCTTTGTGATTTCTAGTGAGGATGATATCGTCGACGTATACGATTAGAATTGCAATCTTCTTTTCGGAAGAGATTTTCACGAAGAGAGTGTAATTTGTCTGACACTGAGTATACCCGTGTTTTGTCACAAATTTTGCAAATCTATCGAATCATGCTCGGGGAATTGTTTGAGGCCGTACAATGATTTTTTGAGTTTGCAGACTTTATTGTTTGGAAAGGATGCTTCTAATACAGGAGGTGCTTCCATGTAGACTTCTTCTTCCAATTTGTCATTTAAAAAAGCATTTTTCACGTCGAGTTGATGTAGCTGTCAGTCTTCATTTGCCGCAAGTGAGAGAAGAATTCTGATGGTGTTGATAACTAATACCGTAGAACTGTGAAAAATCTTTTGCTACGAGACGTGCTTTCAATCTCTCAATTGTACCATCTGCCTTGTGTTTGACTTTGAAGATCCATTTGCAGCCATTGCTTTCTTTCCCTTTTGGCAGGCCTGAAACTATCCATGTACCATTCTTTTTGTAGGGCTCTTAGCTCCTCATTGATGGCCGCTTTTCACCCTGGGTGTTTGAGAGCTTCATTAATGCTGTTTGGGATTTGTGTGTTGTCGAATGTGGTGACATGGGCTCGGTAAGTTGAAGATAGTATAAGACACAAAGTTGGAGATTTGATGCATTGTGTGTTCGTAATCGTGTGGAGGTCGGATGGACCTAACACCTTTCCTTAAGGCAATTGGAAGGTCGGAGTTATCATTCATAGGTATAATAGATACATGTTCAAGTGAGTTCATACTTGAGTGGATTTCTATAAGAGTTGGATCCGGTTATGACTCTTGGACTGGTGTTGGATGTGTCAGGTGGTCTATGTGCTTGTTGTGCGTAGGAGGTGGTGCAAGAATGGGTGATGAGTTGAACACTTGAGGACTAGACGGAGATGATGAGTTTGGTTGAAGAGATGAGGATTTGGTGTGTGGTGGTATGAAGTTGTTATCCCCCCAAGACTGATGTTCCCTTAGAGTCTCCCCCTGAATATTGGAATTGGGGTAGTAAGGCTGATTTTCAAAGAAGGTGACATCCATAGTGTTGTAGGTTTTCCTTGTGAGAGGGGAGTAGCATTTATACCCTTTTTGAAGAGGCGAGTAGCCGAGGAAAATACATTTAGTAGATTTAGGGTCAAGTTTGTTGCGATTGTGTGAATGAATGTGAACAAAGGAGGAGCAACCGAATACTTTGGTGGGTAGATTTTGGGTAATTACCTTGGTGTGGGGAAACGACTTGAGAAGGAGTTGGACTGCACTTTGAAATTTGAGTACCCGAGAAGGCATCTTGTTGATGAGGTAGGCTGCAGTGGATACAACGTCACCCCAAAAAAACCTTAGGCACATTAGAGGAAAACATGAGGCAAAGGGCAACCTCAAGAATATGGCGGATCTTGCGTTAGGCGATCCCATTTTGTTGAGGAGTGTCGACGCAAGAACTGAGATGGAGGATGCCTTTAAAGGAGAGATAAGAACCGAGGACGGAAGTGAAGTACTCCTTTACATTATCGATCTTGAGTGCTCGGATGGAAGTTTGGAATTGTGTTTGAATCATTGAGTAGAATTTTTCGAATAGATGACCGATCGTAGATTTATCTTTCATAAGAAATATCCACAAAGGAGACAAACCACTGAGTCCCGGTAAGGATTGTAATACGGGGCCGAGAGGAGGTGTAAGCGACACATGGAAATGACTTGCGAGTATGTTTGGCAAGTTGACAGACTTCACATTGGAAAGAATGAATATCTTTATTGATAAATAAATTCAGAAATAGTTTTGAAAGATACTTAAAATTTGGATGGTCGAGACGATAATGCCCTAACATAATCTCGGAATCTTTATTGGCACTGGAATTGAAGATAGAATGATGGGTAGACAAATGTTCGCAGCGCCGGTTGATGATGGTGAAGCACTGTTGATGATGTAGAGACCTGAGCACAACTCAGCATTGCCAATCATCGTCCCTGAATCCGCATCTTGAAATTCACACGTGGTAGGAAAAAATTTAGCAATATACCTCAGATCACTAGTCAACTTTCCAATAGATATTAAATTGCAATTTAAAGTAGGAACATGAAGCACAGATCGGAGTAGAATGTTTGGGGTGATGTGTACGGAACAAAAGCCGGTGACTTTGGAGATAGAGCCATTAGTAACGCGGATGGTGGAGTTGTCTGCATGACATATAGTTATGGAGAAGGGAAGCATCGCCAATCATGTGATGAGAAGCGTCGGAATCGTTGATCCACTGACTGAGGGATCCTTGATTGACTGTGAAGGCATTGTAGAAAGTACCTTGCTGCGCGAACAGACCGGTGATGGGGTAGGAAGTGCCATCGATTCCGATTGGAACATGGGGGAGGATATTTCTTGGAAGGAAGAGGAGGAAGTCATCATACCGAAAAATGATTGGTATGGTAAGAGGATCGCACGCAGGAGCAGAAGGTGGCGGTCAAGCGTTCGTCAGTGAGCTTCGACTGAGAGAGATGGTTTGAGTTTGGGCACGAAGAGGAGCGGCATGATCGAGCGATGGGAGCTAGGGCTCTAATACCATGTAAAAATTCAAGATAGAATTGAGAGAAGATTGAATTGAGAGAATATAATTTTTCCTTATTTTTTTCCGAATCGAATAAGAACATATTACAACCTATTTATATATATGACGACTAACATACAATTATGGTACGCTAATAATGACAAATAATGGAGAGAATCAATTCTAATAATTATCGAATAATTGCTTCATAATAATTTTGAATATTCTGTAATAATTACAGAATAATTGCCTAATTATTACGAAGATTCTACATAATAAAACTCAGGAGCTGACACCGTACACAACCATTACTAGGAACAAAACCAGGTAAGATACATAACAGATAGAACGAACAGCAGAAATAAAGTTTTACAGGCTTTGATGGAAAGCATTGATGATGTAAACAGCCTTAAAAAAATACCAAAACAATTCAGAGAATATGCATTGATAACAAATAATATTTTATCAAGGGTAGTCAGGCGCTTATATTATGTCTTGTAATACAATTTGTTTTCACAGGTGATATGTTGAAGCCAATAAATTACACGTTCTTGCATAAACATTCAATGGTTTGTAACCAACGAACATAAATTTGCCAATGACATGAGCAGGATGCATTGAGGTGATGCCTACATAAAAAGAATAACAACATGAGTTTTACAAAGACGAGTGTGGAGACAAAGTTCCAAGACCTACATTTGTTCATGAATGTATTAATGTATTGCAAAAAGACAACAACCCAAGTGGGGTCGGTCAATATGAATCTTTTTCCTCTAACATGTGATATAGAGTGTTAGATTTTCATTTAACTCTAAAAGATTAAAAACATTTTTTATACAACACACCCAAGTTTTTTTAGGTCTACCTCTACCTTTCGTAGCTCAAGTCAAATCTAAAAATCTATTAGGATCATCAGATTGTCGGGGTTTAATGTGACCAACTAACTAATATGACTCTCTTTAATCTTGTCTGCCACTAGAGCTACTCCAACACTTCCATGATTATATTTGTTTCGCATTTTATCTTTAAGTGTAAAGCCACTCATTCACCTAAGAATTCTCATCTCAAGCAACACTTAAACTTAGTTTTATGTTTTTCTTTCATTGGCAAACATCCTGCACCATAAACCATTGCAATTCTCACCCCCATTTTATAAAATTTTCCTTTAAGACTAAGTGATACTTTCTATCATATAATAGGGATGATAAATTCCCCTACTTCAACCATCCAACTTTAATTCTACTAATAACATCTTCAATGATATCACCATTTCTTTGAATAATAGACATGAGATATTTAAAACGTTCAATCTATTTAATGACTTGATCACCCATTATAACTCCACCAATGAATCTATAGTTACTAAAATTACATTCCATGTAATCAGTTTTAGATCTACTCTAGCGAAAGGTGGCTCCAAAGCATCGGTTGACTCCCCAGAAGGCTTGAACCGGTTCGGCCCATATACTAAACACGATTGTATCATCTAATGTCACGGGTGGGACGCTTTTGTCAGTCTTCTAGGTTGGAGGAGCTTCGATCTCATTTATCGAAGCTTCTCTTCTCATAGTATTGCGTTAAGTAGACCACGTTGAGCATGGTAGAACTACTGTTACTTCCCGGTAAGTCAATCTTACAAGCGTTGTCATTCCAAAATATATCCTGATATAATAAGTATTCATCCTCTTTTGACACAACCCGAGTTAGAGCTGCATAAAAAATAACTCTCGATATATTAATCTATAATTTGCTCCTTTCACTCCTTGTACTTGGATGCATCCAATAAACAAATTTGTCTGAAAAAACTAACTTTGAAATGAAATATTCAGAATGTTGTACAACTCTCAATAGCAATTAGAAGGTCTTCATCTTCTTCTCTGAGGAATTAGATCCCATTATAGGATATTCTTTCCTACAATGCTCCTGAGGTGCATTCCAACCTTGTGGTGCAACCCCTTATCCGAATATATATCGATGGGTACACAGTTGAACTTAATTTAATACCCAAATGACTTCATATGGTCTTACATAAATAGCCCAAAAGCTTCTTATCTATGACATGTTGGACATCATTCAGAAGAGGCAACTCAGGAGGTAGGTTGTATATCTAAAGATTCTGAAATTCTCTTATTTGAGGTTACCATATCTCTGGTTTCAGTTTCTCAAACTCATAACAATCTTAAACAATCAAAATTACTTTTGTTGGAGTCTCTCTCATGAGCTCAGCTTAAACGAAGTGCATCTCTCCCTCATCAATTTGAAGTTGGTACCTCCAATAGATCCTCACCTTCTTCAATGTATTATGTGTCCTCATCCATTTCATCAATTGCTCCTTGCTCAGTAAAATTGATCATACTCTTGTTTGGGCAATCTGATGTAATTTGCCCAAAACCACGATAATTGACGTGTTTTCTGGCTCAGATGGATTTTGAAATGATGTTCTTCACCTATTCTCCACTTTGAATTAGTTTCTTCTCCGGCGATGTCAACTTGAAAGCTCGATTGGTTGGACTCTTGCTACTTGATCATGGGATTGAACTATGTCTAAAACATATGGGGATCACAAGGTAATGTTGCCTCGAAAATAAGTCTTGTATGTAATTAACTGGAAGGTATTTGAGCTACATCTCTTATTTCATCTTGAACTAGATAATAATTTTATTTTTCCGTTTTCCACCATAGCAATGCGCTCTTCTTTAACTTAATGATGACTAGTTTGTCATTCTATCCTATGAAATATCCTTGTATTCAAAGACCTACTCCATCGCCTTGAACAACTCGATGAATTTTTTTGAATTCCCTCGATCGTCAAAATCCAAGTAAATCCATCCTTCTCTAATATTCCATGTCAAATCTTTGAGGTAGTGGTCATTCATTTGATCCGATGAATCACCTGTTGTGACTATGGGTGACTCTTATGGATTGTTTTCTCTCAAAAGCGGCGAGCCTCTATTAGAATTGAAGAATTTCATGTTGCAAATCTTCCATGGTAGGTTCTTCAACATCTCTTTGTGAGTATTTGTGTTGTCTCCTTCCGATTCAGTTTCTGGTAATTATCTTCTTTGTGATGTGGTTAAGATTTAGATTTAGGAGATGAAAGAGGGTGTATGGGATTGATTTATGATGGGAGAAAATTTGTGGGGTTGATTTGAAAACTCATCAAAGGGATGAGTTTTTGAGTGGAGCTTGGGCTAGGTATTGGTGGATTTAGGTAACCCTGGGATAGGACTAGGATTGCGTTGGCTTTGATACCAAATGAACCAAAGTTAACCAAAAAATAATAGAGAAAAAAAAATATTATTGTTGAATATAGGCAATTACAACCAGATAAGCGAATAAGAAATAAAAACATGCACAACACACAAACCCAACAAGGGTTGTATCCCAAAAGGATGGTGGTCGGTTATGCGGGTTGGAAGGCTTTAGGTGGATCGGAAGTGGTGGTAGGTGATTGGAACGAGTAGGACATGGTGTTGGAGAGTATCGGTTACAGTAGGAAGGGGTTTTTATGAGGTGGGTGAGGGACTGTAGCGAGTAGGGGCAGCTGAAAAGGAGGTGGATTGCAAGAAGTGGCACGGGGAGGGTGCTAGCAGGTAAAGACGGCTAGGACACCAAGATAACAACACCAGAAGATGGTAAGGGCGGCTAGAAAGGTTGACGGTCGAATGAAACGGCAAAGAAGGGGCTAGAACAACGATGACAGCAAAGAGGAAGGTTGGAAAAGCAGCAGCTGCGAAGATGGAGGGCTAGGACAATAATGGCAGTGAAGAGGATGGAGGTGAAGGTGATGGTTGCATATGGAATTGCAGAAAAACAATCGGGAATGGCTATTCGGAGCGAATGCAATAATGATGGGTGATAGGGAGCGATATGGGAAGGTGCGGAAGGATGGGGAAAGGATAATCACCTCCTCGAAAACAAGATACAGCTGGAGCACCACTCGACCCTTAGATACAGGCATAAAAAAGAAAGCCTAAAACACCAGTGGCCATCACAGACAAAACTCACAACAAAACTAACCCTAAACTCCCACAAAAATAAATATATAACAACAACAGAACCACAATGGCCTAAGAAGACCGACTAACTCCTCAAAAGGCCCAGACTAGTTCGGTCCAGGTAGCAGGCGCAACTCCCACGTCGTCAAGCACCGTGGGTGGCGCCCACTTCAGTCCAAATTTTAAAAAAAGAAGCACCAATGTTAATGTTATTTCTGCTTTCTGATAGACAATTTGATCTGTGAGTTAAATTGTTGTTTTTCGAGAATGTATTTTTCATAATGTTAAATTTTCTATAAATTCAATCATGAAAATAACTTTTTATTTGAAAATAAATTCTTAAATTGTTAGTTTCATAAAAGTACAACTAAAAAAAAAGTATAGAAAAAAGAGCTTATGATTTCTAACAATATCCGCCTATTATTTAGTGAGGATATTTCATAGTAATAGATATTAAATAATGTAAACCTCCTTTGTCTTCTTGGTCTTTTTTTATTGTCGTCACTTAACGATAAATTTCTTTGTCGGCAGGTACTTCTTTGCTTCAAACTTCCTCAAACCAGTTGTTCCCTTCGGCACCTTCCTCTCCACCCCTTGCTTCTCAAACTTGGGTACTATCTACTTCAATCTCCAAACAAGAAGAGAGAAAGGATAAGGAAGCAAAAGAGAGCTAGAACGCAGCGGGAGGTTACTTAAATTTTCAACAAGAGTACATTTTGTTTTTCATTAATTGTAAATTGAATGAAAAGACCATAGTGGCAAATTTTGAATATCTCAGGCACCCAAATGAAAGGTTTTTTAAACCTTTTCATCTGATTCCCTAATCCTTTCATAAAATGATGACATAACAACCAATAAAAAATAGACGCTGACATGACAAGAATATTACAATTTAGTTTTGAATTCCACTTGAGACCCTAAAAGCCTCGTGCATTAGGAGCATTAAAGAGGGAATCAAACAATATTCACCTAAAGATGTTTGCATTCTAAGATATAGCCGAAGAAATCACAAAAATCCGCTAACCGTGCTATGCAGTAATAAAAACTTAGAGCATCAATGTATCAATATGATTTTTTTCCCTTATAAGATTTAAAATAATAAACAAATTGATAAAGCATTCTCACTTTCAGATAAATCTCTTCTTGCCAATCTGCACCATCATGTCCCATTTGAGATGTTGAATCCATTGATGCTGATAAGAGAAAATAAAGATTGTTAGATAGCATCAGAAGTTACACCACACCACACTAAAGGGATATGCAAATGCTATATTTTCTTTATTCGTATATTAGAGAAGTCATAGCATTTGCTAAAAAGGTCAATCCATATGTAATACTCCAAAATTACAATAAGATCATATGGAACCAACATGTGCATGGGATAGAAAATACTTCTGATTACAAATTACCACAAAAGCTACCAAAAGCAAGCAATGGGTTTCTTATAAAAGAAGTTTTGGGGAAGCGGAATATTCTAAGCTTCCTTGCAAAATAATTTTTCAAATTATATTCACACTCTGTATTATCGTAGAAATAACACTTTGTTCAAAGATCAAGGATAATTTAGTCGTTTTATTGGGTAATGTCATGTTGTTGTTGGGCAAATGATGTGGTTCTTGATACACAATTAAATCATACTTTACTCTTACAAAAATGGTTAATTTACCCTGTGTGTTGATTATTGTTATGGGAAAAAAAGGTGGTGCGAATGCATCATGAAGCTACCCTACACACATTGCCCAGACCAAAGTAGCATGTTTGATCTTTCAAAAATGAAGATTAAAAAAATTTACCAATAGAGGATCTTAAAGTTGAAATGTTGCCAAAATAAAAGCAGCAACCCTCTTCACATCCTCGCATAAAAGATCCACTTAACATAAAGCCTGCATAAAAATTCAGAAGTTGCCTATCACCAACAATTTCATTTTGTTGAAGTATTATCATCCTTAAAACTAAAGTTAGTCTTTATATTTATTCTTCTAAAATGATTTGATGAAAGTTAACATCCCAATAATGATCATAATCATCATGTTAGCATCCTTCAAATTATTTTGAGTCAAATATATTGACCAGCATTATCTCATGTTGAGTGCTATTAGAGTTGTCAAATTTATTTCATACAAATATTCTTACAACATTTCTATATGTGTCCTCTTGTTAACCATTTATTCATCCGTTGACCTCATTTTAGTGAGGTCTTAGCTTTCTTCCTTCTAGACCCTAGGATCTAGCTTTAGGAGTTCCTTATTGACCATCCTAGTGGACTAGTAATGGAGCCCACCTTACATAGAGCTTCGAACCACTTCTAGACCCATTTTTGTGAGACCTCGCATGAGTAGTCCCAAGCACTCGACTCCTGGTTGCAAGAGCTGGGTCTAACATGTAGAGGGCTCGAAAATGAGTTCCCATAGGGGCGAACGACCCTAGGTGAACCCTTCATGACGTTCGAATTCACGCACACGGCAATTTGACACTTTTTGGCTCGGCCGTCGTCGAACTTTTCCGGACGATCCCGGATGACGAAACGGACCACACGGGTGCGTCCGGGACGTCGACTTTGGCTAGAAAGGACACCCATATTGCTATGGTTCCGTGTGCGAGCCGTCTGCACGAAAATCGATGCACGTTTTTTTTATTAGCGGGGCACGAGTTCGGGCTCAACTCAGGTTTAATTTGGGTCTGAACCGGGCTGCACACCCCATCTCACATGATCTCAAAAAATTTAAAATTCAAAATTTAAATTTATCATTTAAACTCACATTAATTGGATTTAATTAAGGGATTAAGTTTTTCCAATTGAGCCTCCTCCACACAAGGAATTTTATTTAATTCCTCGCCAATTCTCCTCCACGCATGGAAGGTAATGAATTCCCCGCCGAATCACCTGTAACGGACACATTGGAAATTCGGCTATAGGATTCGACTCCTTCCTCTCTCGGCACTGAAGGTTCCTCGTTCGGCTCTCCCCATTCGACGCCTCACTCGCACGACCAAACCGCCGCGACGGATCCCGCTCTTCGCCTCGCTAGCCCTCGACCCACCGGCTCGTCTCCTGCCACCGAAACCTGCGTTCGATCCTGCTGCACCTCCGCTCGATCCCGCTGCTTCTTGAACCGAAGCCGTTCGCCTGCGACCTAGCTCCTGCTCGCCTTCCTCTTCCTCGCTCGCCCAGAAAAGCTTCCCTGCTGCACCTGCTTGCTCGCCCTGCCTCCTCTGCACCGAGATCCTATTCGACCCGCTTCCCTGCGCACGACTTACTCGCTCGACCACCTGCTCGCTTCACCCGCACGACCAGACGCCGCTCGCCCCAGACTGCTCGACGAGCTGCTTTCCCGCTCGCCCGAGAAACCTCCCTCGTCCACTCCTCCGCTCGACGCTCTGCTCGACCCTTTCTCGACCGAAGCCCCAACCGCCGATTTCTTCCTCCTTCGATCGTAGGATTCCGAAGAACAAACGATAAGGAGCCGCTTACCATTTACTGACCACCTCAAAACGGGTTTCAATATTTTCTCCTGCTTTTTTTGTTCCATCAACACTCGTTAATCAATTTTATGATTCATGGTAGCCATTACGAGATGCTTGTGATTAGCTCATAATCTCCATTCACTTTATAATCACTGCATGCAAACAAGTTAAAAGTTCAACACTAATGAAGTCCATCAGGTCCAAATGGTACTGTTCACATCTTCAGCTCGCGTACTTTTTCATTGTCCCATGAGTAATTTTACTTTCCGTAAAAGTATTCATATTTAATTAATTGAATTCATTGTTCATGCATGGAATTTTCAAAAATCTGTCATGAGATATTCGTTTGGTACTTTAGTATTGAAATCTCTCCTAATGTCAAATTCTTATATGGAACTTTTTTTTTTTTATTTGTTTCATTTATTTGTAACTTGTTGATCCATTATTATTTTTAGAGAAGTTTGACGCCTCATTTAAACCTGTTGGTTTGCTCATTATTTTGGGTCTGGTTTAGACTGGTTTCGTTGCATTATTTGGAGCTTTAAATGTACCATTTTTATGACATTTTTGTCACTGTTTTGGGTTAAGTTTCCTATCTGAGTTTGAGGCTCATTTAAATGATGATTTTTTTTGCATTTATAATTGTTGTTTGGGCTTCCATATATGCTGTGAGAGCTGTAGAAAGCTTCTTGTAAATGCTCGTCTAGCGTTTGGGAATGCTGAAAAGTGCTTGTCCGTGGTCATTAGCTTGTAGAAATCTGCTTGTAGAAAGCCGCCGTGAGCTGCTAAGTCGTTGTGAGAGGCTTAGAAAGTGCTTTGTAGGGGTGCTTGGGTGAGTCTGTTAGCTGCTTGTTTGAGAGCTTGAAAGCTTGTTGTGAACTATTAAATGCTTGTGAGAGGCTTAGAAATTGTCTGTTTGGATCATTTGGAAGGCTGTAGGAGAGTTGGGAGAAGCTTGCAATTGCTTGTTTGGATCATTTGGAAGCTATAGGATGATGTTGGAAGATTAGAAAGTGATGTTTGATGATTAGGAATGCTTTGCGGGAAGGGTAGAATTCTTTGTCTAGTCTTGTTTAGTGCCATGGGAAAGTTGATAATAGGCTGTTAAGCTGCTGTGTACGTGTTTGGAATTCTCTGTTGGAAGCCTAGAAAAGCCATAGAAGTGATGTTCGAGGTTTAAAATTCTTTGTGAGAGTCTGTTTGGAAGTTGTTAATCACTCTGTAGAAGTGTTGTTTGAGGTTTAAAATTGTTGTGAAAGTTGTTCGGAAACCGTTCTTCGCTGTAAATGGTTGTTTGGAAGGCCGCAAATCATTTGTAAGATGTCGTAGGAAGCATCGGTGCTGCTTGTTCGGAGTTGTAAGAAGCCCTTTTGCCTATTGATTTGGGTTTATCATTTACATGCTTTTAGGCCGGTTCACTTGTATTTTTGTTCCCTTTTGGCTTTTACTAGTTTTTGAAAGTGAGTCGGCCTTTGTTTTATTTTTCTTTTAAAACGGTTAAGTCACAAAACGGGGAATTTCCGATTTAATTGGGAAACACTTAGGGGATATTTGAGGTTTAGTTAGAAAACACTTAAGTGAGTGTAGAACACCTTAAATCACTCCAAGCACAAGTCACAACATAGGTTTTCTAGACCCTAGGAGCACACCCTAGGTGAGAGTCACCCACCTAGTCCTCGGCATGAGGCTTCCAGACGCCTAGGAGCACACCTCAGGTGAGAGTAACCCACCTAATCCTCGAGCATATGCTTCACTAGACTTTAGGAGCACACCCTAGAGTGAGAGTCACCCACCTAATCCACAGCATAGGCTTCCTAAACCTTAGGAGCACACCCTAGGTGAGATTCACTCACTTAACCTTCACCTGCGATTTCCTAGACTTCGGGATTACACCCTTAGGTGAGCCCATCCACCTAACCTTCAAATGTACGAGTGAAACTAGGCATCCGACCCTAATTCATAAGGCGATCGAGACACTGCATCAGAAGAATGCACCGAGGCTTGTTCACCCTTCCTTAATTAAATCAATCGTGAATTCACTAAAATGACGTAACCAATATTAAAACCCGATGCACGGGATTTGAGCTTGAACATTACGCTCGAATCCTCACGCAATTGGGGACATTTGTTTTGCCACATATGGATCATCGGACTGGTGTGAGTCTGAGGTCTAGGTGGCGAGGGCGATGATAATAATGCTTATGTGTGCTACACGAAGGATACGAGGGATAATTAGAATAGTATCTCCTACCTCGAGGATCCTCCATAAGGGGAGAGGAAAGGACCGATGATACTATTCGCCGACTCTTGGTTAGATTGTTTCCCCCGACGATCTTAGGTCTTCAGTACTCCTAGCACGATTAGAGTGACTAGCCTATGGATTATACTACTTTACAAAATATTTAAAAAAAAGAAATAAAACAAAAAAATCTCTTTTGCTTGTTAACAATAATTCCGCGTAAAAACTTAAACAAGCTTTTGCATGCGAATCGAAAATTTTTCATTATAAAATATATAAAGATCTATGGTTAGTCACTTTGATTGGGTTAAGGACTATCCTCCATAGATCGTCAGGTCGGTAACTCTTGTCCAAGGTCGAGTAGCACACAGCCCAGCTCTGAGCCCCCCGCCTTTACTGATGTCTTATACCTAGTTCCGGTTTTTCATATGTGACTACGAGTTTTGTTTGCGATTTCTACGACTCGTTTTCTTTATTTTCTGACTTTCGTATCCGGTTTTCTCGCTTTGTTTACTTTTTCCGACAAGTTCATTTAAATCCATTGCAAATCATTCGAAGCTTGCAATACTAGTCATGCATCGGTAGCGGATGCCCAGGTACACATTTACATTTTAAGTACTGCAATTTCATTTGTCTACTTTACTGCACTTTACTTTCCAGCACTTTTATTTACCAGTAAATTACTTTACCCTGCATGCAAAACAAAAAAAAAAACAACAAAACCTGAGACATTGAAATACACTTGACAAAACTATTTGAACCTTAGACCTTAGGACTGCTACTTCAGCAAAAAGCTTGGAGCTGACTCCGTGGGCAGCACAACGAGGGGCTTGGATCGAGAAGAGGATTTTCAACAGCAAAACTCTTCCTAGTTTAAATAACAACATATAGGACTTCGAGGTAGCTCGCCTAGCGCGACATAAACCCTCACTCTCCTCTTTGGAGCTTACGTGCAGCCGTGTTGCGCAGCGTAAGTCCTAACACGCTTTAGGTTCGAGGTTGTCGTACGGTACGATGTAATCACTCTTATCTACGTGGGTTATTTGCATAATCGAGTATTATGCGAATGTAAGTCCGAAATAATAAAATTGGCGAGGATTAAACGATTTAATTAACACCGTCTCCAAACGCGACCACACCAGCGGGATAGTTGGGAAGTCGTCGGGGCTTGCCTCGGATACGTGACATCCTCTACCCTTTCTTTCCTTTGGACTCTCGAAATAACTGTTTCCATTTGAGCCACTCCAACTTACTTTTCCACGTCCTACCGTGAAAACCTAAACCCTGAATTCTTGAAGACTAGTACCTCTGATTATTATTGAGAGTTTTCTCAAGTGACATCGGTCATTTGAGATGTAATTAACTATAGGGCTGCATCTATAGGAACTTGGAACTCGGGTAAAATAAACCCTACCTAGTATTTCTATTAGGAAGGGGGACTTGTCGGCCACATATAAAGGTTCGCAGACGAACGGATGTCACGAGTCCTTTAGTTCGTATGATTGGGTCTACCGTCGCAAGATACATTACTCTTTCGAGAAGGTGTATCACTTGTGACACCAGGCACGATTATGCAAATTACTTGGACAAATGAGATCCAGGCGGTCTCATTTTTCAAAATTAAAAATACACTACTTTCAAAACTACTTTCAAAATCATATACCTTTTTATATTAAACTAAATCACCAGATTTTTATATTCTTTTAAAAACAAAAAAAGCCGGCCGACAAATTCTGGCGACTCCGCTGGGGACTAGTTCCTCTCTCCATTTTGATCAGGAGGTTTTGTCTTCATACATCGGCAGTGTGTCCATGTCCCTCGTGGGCCAGACTGTTGTTCTTCTGTTGACATACTGTGCTCATTTCTTCCTTGAGCCAGTTTTGCCAACTCTTTTTGGATTTTGGAGCCATTTGTTTAACCACCATTAAACAGAGTGGTTCAGGAATCCTTAGGGTTTAGTGGGGTGGACCCCCGATAGGTGTGGTAGGTTAGGAGCGGTTTATCGAAACGAATTCGATGCGATGTTAAACTCCTTCCAATCTCGGACCGGGTCCTACATTTCATTCCTCTTTGAGTTTGACTTGTTGTGAACAAGTTAAATTGAAATTTCTCTTTCACAATTCTCCATTTAAACTCCAACCAAAACACAAAAAGGTTTAAGACAAAATTCACATGAATAAATTCACAGGATGCCGGATTCGCTAAGACGAGTGTGTCAACTTGAGCACTCCACTCGAAACTACGAAGACACGAGACATTACCGACTTCCGAAAATTCTTCGAATGACGAGATGATGTCGTCACCGAAGTTGATCTTCTCGTTCGACGGAAACCCGCCCTACGACAAGGCTGCTCGCTACCGAGGATCATTGATCGAGTTTGGAGCCGGCTCGACGAGGTCGAAGTCATTCTCGGCAAGGCGCCTTATGTCTTCTTCAAGGCGTACCGACCAATAAAAGAGCCAACCGCCGAATTCGACCTCAGTTGCAAGCAAGAGTTCCCCGTACTCAGGAAGCCCAAGGACGGGAGGACTTTTGCTAAGACCGTTGCTTCTGATCCCGTCAAGCCTGTCAGCCCCGTGGAAAAGAGGGTTGTCACTGCCACAACTACTGGATTCACAGTCACTGCACCAGTTACACCATCAGTCAAAGGAAAACAGATTTTCAATGAGGAAGAATCAGTTAATGCCTTTACCCCGCCGTTGTCTGTGTTTGATATTGGATCTAGCTCAAAGTCCGGTCAACCCACCAGAACACAACGCAGAAATAAGAACCGAAAGATTTTAAAAGCCAAAAGGGCAAAAGCTTTGGAGACCGTTCTGGCCGCAGAAATTCCTCAGCAGGATGAAATTGGATGGTCTGAGACCGCACCTTTCCTTGGAGGAAGCAGGTTTCACCCATTGGTTGCCGCTCTCGGAGAGGAGAGTATTCATAAGATTGTTGCTGCCTCTCGAAAACCTACATACCGCCGACCGATTCAGTCTTGCCTGGGTCCGAGAACACAGCTTGCCACCACGAGGGGAGATCCCCACAAGATGAACAATGACAAAAGATCACTAGTTACTGCATCCGGACCGCGCATTAGAGACCGCGATTTATCCAGGAGAGCCGAGACCCTCAAAGAGACGTCTAGTCTCCGGACCTTGGTTCCGAAGGAGAAGTTGCGGAGTCCTGAGGTTCGCCGAGCCGGTGCCTCGACGGAGATCGAAAGACGTCTCCCGCAAAGGATTCCAAGTATGATGCTCCAATCATTAGTGTTCGGCCACGCCAGAACCAATGTCGATGGAAGGTGTACAACAACGATCCTCAGTCGATCTCAAGATCATTAAAGGGAAGTCAATCGAGGAAAGATTAGAGAAGCTCAGGGCAAACATCGCTGAAATGTCAAAAGAACAAAGTGGAAACATCAATGATGAAGAACATGATTTGTCATATCATACTGATGAAGATTTCGCAGAGATCCTTATGGTTGAGACTAGAGCCTCTGCGCCATCGCGCGATGCTCCTTTGCCTACCGAGGAGAATGCCGAGGATGAGTCACAGAGGGCCATCCGACGAGAGGGATGAGCTTATCATTCGCATGGAAAAAAGGATGGAGGAGATGGCGGCGCAGTTATAGCTTCATTTCGAAGTCAACCTCGATCTCCGAGAGCGACCTCTCCAGAAATAAACCGGCCGAGACCATTCATGTCGCGAGATGAAATAAATGGTTCGGCCCCAAACACTATACCGGAAAAGGACATCAAACAAATGGTTGAACAACAAGTAAAGGAGGCCTTAGCCCAATCCAAAGGAGGAGCATTGATTCCAAAGGGTAGACCATATCCAGAGGAATTTGATGCAGTGCCCTACCCGAAGGGCTTCGTGCCACCTACCTTCAAAACATTTGATGGAACAGGAAATCCCCGTCAGCATGTTGCACACTTCCGGCAAGTTGCTGCAACGCGGGGGGTAGTGAAGCACTCTTATTCCGCCGGTTGTGAGCGATCTCTACGGGGTTGCATTCGATTGGTATACGGAATTACCGAATGGGTCGATAAAGTCATTCACGGAAGCTGGAGAACATGTTCGTTAAGAGGTTCTGCGGAGCTCGGCATCATATCACCGTGGGTGATCTTGTGGTAGAAAGACGAGTCGAGCGAAACTCTAGTGGAATACATTCCGTGGTGGAGGAATCTAAGTATGAAGTGTGAGCCACGATTGCAGGAGCAACATGCGATTGAGATCTTACTTAAGAGCATCCATGGCCCGTAGCTTTCCTACTTAAGGGATTTACAATCAAAACCTTTGAAAAGCTACTCAGTAAAGCTGCAAGCCTGCAAGAGGAGGCTAAGCAACTCGGATTCTTGGAAGCTGATAAGTCAAAGCCCACAAAGACATTCGATAAGAGGTCTGGAACGGTGGCAGCAGTTGACAAAGGCGAGCGACCAATGCGATTCGAGTAGAGCGGCCTCAAGCAAGACAACCAACAGTACCATCAATCACAACGCCAGCAGGGAACTTACCGCACAGATAAAGGGCAAGGTCCATCCATGGCCGATCGGTTGAGTAAAGTCTACTCCTTCAAGGATGAGGCAGTGGGGAAGATGTTCAGAAACTTGATCAAGAAGCCCGAGTTCAGGTTGCCAGAGCCGAAGAAGCCAGATGAGGTCGATAAGAAGGATCACCCAAGATATTGCCCATATCACAGATTGCTTGGGCACACCATAGAGGGTTGTATCGGTTTGAAAGAATGGCTCGAGAAGAATTTCGAGAATGGGAACATAACGATCCCGAAAGAATATTTGAAAGAACTCGAATAAGGTTCCATCAATGTAATTTCGGTCGATCCTAGTGTTCGATTGATTCCGATGCACGGTGACAAAGGATGAAACATCTCTCGATTACTTATTAGTACTACTTTGTTTTTGAAATGAATGTTAATGGTATCAATGTTTGTATGTCCCTTCCCTCCCACCGCAATAAAATAAATAAAGAACTTGTTGTTTTTCATAATTGTTCAATATTTGAAAAGCATGGTTAACAAAATCTTCAAGGCTCAACATGAATACAACCCGAGAAAGGAGTAATCCAAAATAAAAATTTCAGCATTGTCATAGAAATTATGATTTCAAGGGAAAATAAAATTAATGCCCTAATGACTGGGTCCTGCACTTTAAAGATTTCGGACTGGGTCCGGAGTAAATTTCAGAATAAGTCAGTGTGATTATAATATGAGTAATCGACTAAGGATATCACGAGACTTTTAAACCTCCAACAAATGACTGGGTTCTGACTTTCAAACGAGTTATAATATCTCAGGATTTGTCTTAAGAAATATTTGAGAATTGTTAATCAGGGGAGTTCAGACATTCAAAATCTTTAAATTATGCTTTACCGTGATACGGTAATTCCTGAGAAAATAAAAGGAAAAAAAAGTCAAAAAAAGGAAAAAAATGAGACTCCTTAGGAAGAAGCTTCGAGGTGAGCGATGATCAAAAATTGGTGTTTGAATTCTCCCCGAATTAATAAAACTTGAAAGGTCTCTTAAGGAAATTCTTCAGATATTATACTCGGGAAAGAGTTAAGTGATCTTGTGTCTTTTGGTCGACTATTAATTGTCTCGGAAATATCTTTGGGAGATGAAAAATATTTTGATCACATGAACTAATATTTGAAATCTGCTCAGGCTCAGAAAGAAAGAATTAAGGAAAAAGGCTTATGTTATTGGCAAATTAATGAAAATTCTACCCTGAAGTCATATCTTTCAATGCCCAGAAGATTTTACTCCAACATCAATTCGAAGAGTATCAAAATGATTTCTCAAGCACTGTGAACATCTTTACAAATCGATGATAAAGAAACGACGACTGCCACAACAAAGCTACAAAGCTACAGCCTTTCGAACTGTGATGTCCCTATAAATAACACATCTTTATGTGTACTTGAAAGAATACAATTCTGATAGTACCTTAAAGAATGGGTTATTTTTGCACATGTCTCCGACCGAGTGGATGACACCTCAAGAAGTACTGCGCATCATGGTGTTCCAAAGACAGTCTTGCTTCTAGGAGCACCGATGTCATACTTGTCTAGAACTGGGTCCAAATCCTAACAACATTGCAACTAAAGAGAACTCACAAAACATAAACATAGACCACATCAAAACACAAAAAAAATAAAAATAGACTCGATGCCATATCAAGTTAAAATCCAATTCAAAATCAATATTTCAAGCTTCATATTTTGATCGGGTCAGGTTGACTCTCCTTGGCTTATCACTAGCGTCACTTTCCTCGGCACAAAGTTTCTTTCCATAGGAACTCTGGGTACTTTTTTTTTTCTTTTTTGCACTGAAGAGGCTAGCTGGCTCTATCTACATAGAACCGCGCTCTTCCATGCCTTTTTGTCCGGTGTGAATGAAATTTGGCTGGTTCTATTGGAACTTCATCTCTTTTCGCACAGACATTTCTTCGATCAACCATTGAGTTGGAAATGAGTCCCATCATGCTCTCTTTCTCAGTCTGATTTCTTCCTACAGACATTTTCCGCACTGCATAAATCTTCACAAATTCCACATAAAATTTGCACAAAATTCAACATCCATATCACGAATCTCTGCACTCGCAATTCTACAAATTTCATGGTCTTCACAAATTTCACATCAATCTCTGCAAGATCCCACACTTAACTCTTCAAGTCTCTGCACTCAGAAACCTCCGCAAATCCCTGCATTCACAATCTCAACAAATCATTTACAAATCTCTGCAAATTTTCATAATCTCTGCATTCACATTTCTTAGTCATTCCCCACAATTCTACAAATTTCACAAATATCAGCAAATCTCTACAAGTCTTTGTACTCACAAATCTTTGCATTCACATTTCTTAGCAAATATCCACAATTTTACAACTTCACAAGTCTCCAAGTCGTCGCAAATCCGCATAATTCCGCAACAACTCGCACCCTCATAAACTCTCATTAATTTCATAAAATCTATGTCCGCAATCACCACAATTTCATAAATTCCACCACTTCACGACTTTTACAAATTATCATTCTTCCCACTTTGCGAGCTCCACACTTCCACACTTCAACGAATCTCGATACTCGAGCACATTTAAGGATATGTAGGATCCTAATCCTTTCTCGACACTCAACACTCAAGACTCAAGACTCAGCACTCAAGACCCAAGCACTTCAAGAATTGGGATAGACATAGTCTTATTCCTTTCTCAAGACTCTCGAGCATATTTAGGATAGGTTATATCCTAATCCTTCCTCAACGACTCAGACACATTTGGGATAGGTTCAATCCTAATCCTTTCTCAGCACTCGGCATATTTGGGATAAGGTTAAATCCTGATCCTTTCTCAGCACTCAGCACTCAGCACATTTGGGATAGGTTTAATCCTAATCCTTTCTCAGCACTCATCACATTTAGGATAGGTTATATCCTAATCCTTCCTCAGCACTCAGCACATTTGGGATAGGTTCAATCCTAATCCTTTCTCAGCACTCGACATATTTGGGATAAGGTTAAATCCTGATCCATTCTCAGCACTCAGCACTCAGCACATTTGGGATAGGTTTAATCCTAATCCTTTCTCAGCACTCATCACATTTAGGATAATTTCAATCCTAATCCTTTCTCAGCACTCAGCACATTTGGGATAAGGTTCGATCCTAATCCTTTCTCAGCACTCAGCACATTTGGGATAGGTTTAATCCTAATCCTTTCTCAGCACATTTGGGATATGTTATATCATAATCCTTTCTCAGCACTCAGCATATTTGGGATAGGTTCAATCCTAATCCTTTCTCAGCACTCAGCAATCAGCACATTTGGGATAGGCTCAGTCCTATTCTTTCTCAGCATAATTGGGATAGGTTCAATCCTAATCCTTTCTCAGCATATTTGCACATTTATGATGTGTTCAATTCTAATCCTTTCACTTACAACCACGACACTCCTCATGAACATAACAATCTCTGCAAGACAACAAAGAAACACAAACATCACAAACAATTAAATCAAACAACAAATCATATTACAAATCCTTTCATTCCCAGCATGATCTTCAATTGCTCTTGTCTTTGGGTTGGGAGTCCCCAGTGGAAAGCCCCAACTCAAATTTTCCCTGACTCTGAGTCAATTTGTTCTGAGTGTGACACGCTTACACAGTCTCCTGGTCGTGTTGGTCGCTTCGGTCAACACCAATACGCGTAGTGTGCGTGTCTCGCACACCACACCTATTGGGGGTCCTTTTGTTGACCTCATTTTAGTGAGGTCTTAGCTTTCTTCCTTCTAGACCCTAGGATCTAGCTTTAGGAGTTCCTTATTGACCATCCTAGTGGACTAGTAATGGAGCCCACCTTACATAGAGCTTCGAACCACTTCTAGACCCATTTTTGTGAGACCTCGCATGAGTAGTCCCAAGCACTCGACTCCTGGTTGCAAGGGCTAAGGTCTAACATGTAGAGGGCTCGAAAATGAGTTCCGCATAGGCGGACAACCTTAGGTGAACCCTTCATGACGTTCGAATTCACGCACACGGCAATTTGACACTTTTTTGGCTCGACCGTCGTCGAACTTTTCCGGACGATCCCGGATGACGAAACGGACCACACGGGTGCGTCCGGGACGTCGACTTTGGCTAGAAAGGACACCCATATTGCTATGGTTCCGTGTGCGAGCCGTCTGCACGAAAATCGATGCACGTTTTTTTTATTAGCGGGGCACGAGTTCGGGCTCAACTCAGGTTTAATTTGGGTCTGAACCGGCCGCACACCCCATCTCACATGATCTCAAAAAATTTAAAATTCAAAATTTAAATTTATCATTTAAACTCACATTAATTGGATTTAATTAAGGGATTAAGTTTTTCCAATTGAGCCTCCTCCACACAAGGAATTTTATTTAATTCCTCGCCAATTCTCCTCCACGCATGGAAGGTAATGAATTCCCCGCCGAATCACCCGTAACGGACACATTGGAAATTCGGCTATAGGATTCGACTCCTTCCTCTCTCGGCACGAGGTTCCTCGTTCGGCTCTCCCCATTCGACGCCTCACCTGCACGACCAAACCGCCGCGACAGATCCCGCTCTTCGCCCGCTAGCCCTCGACCCACCGGCTCGTCTCCCCGCACCGAAACCCGCGTTCGATCCTGCCGCACCTCCGCTCGATCCCGCCGCTTCTTGAACCGAAGCCGTTCGCCCGCGACCTAGCTCCCGCTCGGCCTTCCTCTTCCTCGCTCGCCCAGAAAAGCTTCCCTGCTGCACCTGCTTGCTCGCCCTGCCTCCTCTCGCACCGAGATCCTATTCGACCCGCTTCCCTCGCGCACGACTTACTCGCTCGACCACCTGCTCGCTTCACCCGCACGACCAGACGCCGCTCGCCCCAGACTGCTCGACGAGCTGCTTTCCCGCTCGCCCGAGAAACCTCCCTCGTCCACTCCTCCGCTCGACGCCTGCTCGACCCTTTCTCGACCGAAGCCCCAACCGCCGATTTCTTCCTCCTTCGATCGTAGGATTCCGAAGAACAAACAGTAAGGAGCTGCTTACCATTTACGACCACCTCAAAACAGGGTTTCAATATTTTCTCCTGCTTTTTTTTGTTCCATCAACACTGTTAATCAATTTTATGATTCATGGTAGCCATTCTGAGATGCTTGTGATTAGCTCATAATCTCCATTCACTTTATAATCACTGCATGCAAACAAGTTAAAAGTTCAACACTAATGAAGTCCATCAAGTCCAAATGGTACTGTTCACATCTTCAGCTCGCGTACTTTTTCATTGTCCCATGAGTAATTTTACTTTCCGTAAAAGTATTCATATTTAATTAATTGAATTCATTGTTCATGCATGGAATTTTCAAAAATCCGTCATGAGATATTCGTTTGGTACTTTAGTATTGAAATCTCTCCTAATGTCAAATTCTTATATGGAACTTTTTTTTTTTTATTTGTTTCATTTATTTGTAACTTGCTGATCCATTATTATTTTTAGAGAAGTTTGACGCCTCATTTAAACTGTTGGTTTGCTCATTATTTTGGGTCTGGTTTAGACTGGTTTCGTTGCATTATTTGGAGCTTTAAATGTACCATTTTTATGACATTTTTGTCACTGTTTTGGGTTAAGTTTCCTATCTGAGTTTGAGGCTCATTTAAATGATGATTTTTTTTGCATTTATAATTGTTGTTTGGGCTTCCATATATGCCGTGAGAGCTGTAGAAAGCTGCTGTAAATGCTGTGTCTAGCGTTTGGGAATGCTGAAAAGTGCTGTCCGTGGCTGTTAAGTGTAGAAATCTGCTGTAGAAAGCCGCTGTGAGCTGCTAAGTGCTGTGAGAGGCTTAGAAAGTGCTGTAGGGGTGCTTGGGTGAGCTGTTAGCTCGTTGTTTGAGAGCTTGAAAGCTGTTGTGAACTATTAAATGCTGTGAGAGGCTTAGAAATTGCTTGTTTGGATCATTTGGAAGCTCGTAGGAGAGTTGGGAGAAGCTTGCAATTGCTGTTTGGATCATTTGGAAGCTATAGGATGATGTTGGAAGATTAGAAAGTGATGTTTGATGATTAGGAATGCTGCAGGAAGGGTAGAATTGCTGTCTAGTGCTGTTTAGTGCCATGGGAAAGTTGATAATAGCTGTTAAGCTGTCTTGTCTGTGTTTGGAATTCGTTGTTGAAGCCTAGAAAAGCCATAGAAGTGATGTTCGAGGTTTAAAATTGCTTGTGAGAGTTGTTCGGAAGTTGTTAATCACTGTAGAAGTGTTGTTTGAGGTTTAAAATTGTTGTGAAAGTTGTTCGGAAACTGTTCTTCGTTGTAAATGGTTGTTTGGAAGGCTGCAAATCACTGTAAGATGTCGTAGGAAGCATCGGTGCTGCATTGTTCGGAGTTGTAAGAAGCCCTTTTGCCTATTGATTTGGGTTTATCATTTACATGCTTTTAGGCCCGGTTCACTTGTATTTTTGTTCCCTTTTGGCTTTTACTAGTTTTTGAAAGTGAGTCGGCCTTTGTTTTATTTTTCTTTTAAAACGGTTAAGTCACAAAACGGGGAATTTCCGATTTAATTGGGAAACACTTAGGGGATATTTGAGGTTTAGTTAGAAAACACTTAAGTGAGTGTAGAACACCATAAATCACTCCAAGCACAAGTCACAACATAGGTTTTCTAGACCCTAGGAGCACACCCTAGGTGAGAGTCACCCACCTAGTCCTCAGCATAGGCTTCCTAGACCTTAGGAGCACACCTTAGGTGAGAGTCACCCACCTAATCCTCAGCATATGCTTCCTAGACTTTAGGAGCACACCCTAGGTGAGAGTCACCCACCTAATCCACAGCATATGCTTCCTAGACTTTAGAGCACACCCAGTGAGAGTCACCCACCTAATCCACAGCATAGACTTCCTAAACCTTAGGAGCACACCCTAGGTGAGATTCACTCACTTAACCTTCACTGCAGATTTCCTAGACTTCAGGATTACACCCTTAGGTGAGCCCATCCACCTAACCTTCAAATGTACAGTGAAACTAGGCATCTGACCCTAATTCATAAGCTGATCAAGACACCAGACCAGAGAATGCACCGAGGCTTGTTCACCCTTCCTTAATTAAATCAATCGTGAAATTCCCTAAAATGACGTAACCAATATTAAAACCCAACGCACGGGATTCGAGCTTGAACATTACGCTCAAATCCTCCCGCAATCGGGGACATTTGTTTTGCCACATATGGATCATCGGACCGGTGTGAGTCCGAGGTCTGGTGGCGAGGGTGATGATAATAATGCTTATGTGTGATACACGAAGGATACGAGGATACGAGGATAATTAGAATAGTATCTCCTACCTCGAGGATCCTCCATGAGGGAGAGGAAAGGACCGATGATACTATTCGCCGACTCTTGGTTAGATTGTTTCCCCCGACGATCTTAGGTCTTCAGTACTCCTAGCACGATTAGAGTGACTAGCCTATGGATTATACTACTTTACAAAATATTAAAAAAAAAAGAAATAAAACAAAAAAATCTCTTTTGCTTGTTAACAATAATTCCGCGTAAAAACTTAAACAACTTTTGCATGCAAATCAAAGAATTTTTCCTTATAAAATATATAAAGGTCTATGGTTAGTCACTTTGATTGGGTTAAGGACTACCCTCCTTAGATCGTCAGGTCGGTAACTCTTGTCCAAGATCGAGTAGCACACGTACCCAGCTCTGAGCCCCCCGCCTTTACTGATGTCTTATACCTAGTTCCGGTTTTCCATATGTGACTACGAGTTTTGTTTGCGATTTCTACGACTCGTTTTCTTTATTTTTTGACTTTCGTATCCGGTTTTCTCGCTTTGTTTACTTTTTCCAACAAGTTCATTTAAATCCACTGCAAATCATTCGAAGCTTGCAATACTAGTCATGCATCGGTAGCGGATGCCCAGGTACACATTTACATTTTAAGTACTGCAATTTCATTTGTCTACTTTACTGCACTTTACTTTCCAGCACTTTTATTTATCAGTAAATTACTTTACCCTGCATGCAAAACAAAAAAAAAAACAACAAAACTTGAGACATTGAAATACACTTGACAAAACTATTTGAACCTTAGACCTTAGGACTGCTACTTCAGCAAAAAGCTTGGAGCTGACTCCGTGGGCAGCACAACGAGGGGCTTGGATCGAGAAGTAAGAGGATCTTCAACAGCAAAACTCTTCCTAGTTTAAATAACAACATATAGGACTTCGAGGTAGCTCGCCTAGCGCGACATAAACCCTCACTCTCCTCTTTAGGCTTCTGTGCAACCGTGTTGCGCAACGTAAGTCCTAACACGCTTTAGGTTCCGAGGTTGTCGTACGGTACGATGTAATCCCTCTTATCTCTGTGGGTTATTTGCATAATCAGGTATTATGCAAATGTAAGTCCCAAATAATAAAATTGGCAGGATTAAACATTTAATTAACACCGTCTCCAAAACGCAGCCACACCACAGGATAGTTGAGAAGTCACTGGGGCTTGCCTCATATCTGTGACATCCCCTACCCTTTCTTTCCTTTGGACTCCTGGAAATAACTGTTCACATTTGAGCCACTCCCACTCGCTTTTCCACGTCCTACCGTGAAAACCTAAACTCTTGAATTCTCGAAGACGTAACCACCGATCATTATCGAGAGTTTTCTCAGTGACACCAGTCATTCGAGATGTAATTAACTATAGGGGCTTGCCTCTATAGGAACTTCGAACCTGTGTAAAATAAACCTTACCTAGTATTTCTATTAGGAAGGGGACTTGTCGGCCACATATAAAGGTTCGCAGACCAAACGGATGTCACGAGTCCTTTAGTTCGTATGATTGGGTCTACCGTCGCAAGATACATTACTCTTTCGAGAAGGTGTATCACTTGTGACACCAGGCACGATTATGCAAATTACTGGACAAATGAGATCCAGGCGGTCTCATTTTTCAAAATTAAAAATACACTACTTTCAAAACTACTTTCAAAATCATATACCTTTTTATATTAAACTAAATCACCAGATTTTTATATTCTTTTAAAAACAAAAAAAAGCTGGCCGACATCATCCTAATCCTTCAACGTTAAAATTATCTGACTCTCTTTTTAATGCATTTTCTACCCTCTATGCTATGCTCCCGATACAAATTAAGTATAATTTCTCACCACTTTGTCTTCAACAGTTCTACCTTCAAGAGATATATCATATATCAATCTCTCAATCTATATTATCCAACTTGGCAACACTTGTTTCTATCACATTCATAACCGTCCAACCTCAAAGCAACTGCATACGTAGATTGGTTTAATTGCTTTTTTAACAATTTTACCTTTAAATTCCATGAACATCCCAACAAGACATATCTCATATGATTACATTCCTATGCCTCAAAAAAAGAAGTCTATATCTACTTCCCCTAACAACTATAATGAACACCCTCATCATTGATGCTTCAACTCTTTCCCTCTCAAATGCCTAATCCTAAACCCTCCATCTCATTACCCACCATAACAAAATGGAAAACAAAAGGAAGTATCACAAATCAAACATATATTTCTACCAATAGATAAAGAGCAATAATTATTATTTTCCACATCATCAACATTAGCCATACAAATCTATTTTATGTTGTCCTATGAATCATCTTCCATCAATCCATTTGTTGGGCAAATCTATTTTATTACTTTCTCAAATTGGGCCACCAATTGTCAATTAAAAATCTAAAATCATTGATATTCAATAGTCTAATATATAAGAACTCGCTTTTCTTAGTTGAATTGAAGGGAACTCTAGCAACTTCATTTTTTATCATTCACAAGTTGCATGGCTCATCAACAAGCAAAAATCTCTCCTTAGGTCCAAATCAAATATAAACAAATAGAGGCAGAACTCTGATTAAACATAAGCTTAAAAATAAAACTTTCTTAAATTCTTAATCTAATTGATTAATCCTAACTTTAGCGATTGAGCTTAAATTTTCTTACTTGATTTATCCTTTTCAATTTATTGAGCAAATTTAATAAATAAAAAGCATAGGTTGAACAAACACACTACACCTAGACGGATGAGGACCCATGTATGCATTTTTGTAGGCCTGCTAGCCACCAAGAATTAATCTCCGAAGACATAAAGACGTGCACATTTGTTGCTTCTCCATTGACAACAATCAAGTACCTCATAGTACCATGAATAGACTAGTAGGCACCTCCACCCTTAGTGCCAAAATCAATTAAAACAGCACTTTATGCAGGTCAGTGAGATTTCTTTCTCTCAACTATCAATATGGATGGACTAACACATGGTAAAAAGATCATACCGCTATTATGAAAATAATGTTATCTTCTTTATAAGAAAATTTGTACACTTTAAAAACTTCATGCACCGAGGAGTCTCCTTATACAAATCAATTCTTATAAATTTTTATAAAATATGGCCCTAAAATTTTTTATAAATATGGTCCTAAAAAATTTTATAAAATATGGTCCTAAAAAATTTTATAAATATGTTAAGTTTATTATTATAATCGACCACTTTAGATACCAATGTACAATGTACTTCTTTTTAGCATCTAATTGAAAACAAATAGCTACTCACCTTTGAGCTTTTTTTAAGACTTATATTGGAAATTTTGTTTTACAGTTTTTTTTTTATTGTTATCTTTTCAATTTTGTTTCATTATTTTATACTTCTAACTCGCTAAGATCTAAGCTTATAATTATAGTCGACATTGGCTGGTCAAATCTCTTCTTGTGATCGCATTGCAATTTACAGGCATTTCATTTCCTCCTTTCTCTCGTAAAGGACTCAAAACTCTATTTTCTGGAGTAAACTAGTTTTTTTCTCATTTCCAAATAGAATTTTCATTTTATAAGATTAAAATGACAATGAAATTATGCTCTCGGACATTTTTTCACCCTAATATATATCCATTATAAAGTTCTCCCAAAAATCATCCTACCAAAATGCATATGTTCATGTCACCAACAATAATCCATCTTCCATATGTGCGGTTGTGATAGTGTAGTAATTAATTCATTTCTTCTTGAAACTAATTCTTCAAATGATATTATAAACTAAACCTAAAGAAAATAAACACTAACCATATTCTTAGCATACTCGCCAATAATTCACCAAAATAATTTTTTACTACCTATTAGAAGTTATATTATGAAATAATTTATTCCTGTAAGAAGTTATGAGGAATACATTATTTCCTTAGATTATGTGTTATTTCATTTCCTATGTTATATTTATTTTCTTATATTAGATTTATTCCTTTCCTATTTTATGTTTTTTTTATCTCCAAATAATAATATGAATTGATTAATTTGAGATATTAGGTGATATATCTTTCTTTTCATGTTGTTTCCGTATTATCTTTCCTATTCAAGGATTCATATAAGAGTTATTAATACACCATTCATATCAATAAAATAATTCTGCTTTATTCCACCTTATTTTGAATTTCAGCATGGTATCAGAGCCAAATTCCCTACCATAGCCATGTGTCCTCCCTCCGCTGGGCTCCCTTCCTGCCATCCTCTCTGCAGGAAGGAAGGGACGCTTTATCTCCTTTTGAGATGTCTGCAAGGACTCATCGCAGGAGTATATCCCTGCAGTGATGAGTTTCAATTTAGCTTTGTGGATGACAAGAGAGAAAATATAAAAATCAAAGCTTTTAGTTTCGTGAGGATGGATGAAATTGAGAAGATGGAGAGCCACCTCACATCTGCGACAGCTTTTGTGGAAGGAGGCGTGCAAGATGTTTGTGAGGATGCTTGCAACGTATGTCTTGAACCTTTCTATGATAGCGGCCTGCCAACAACGACGAATTGCAAGCATGAATTCCATCTCCAATGCATTTGAGATTGGTGTCGAAGGATATCTCGGTGTCTTATGTGTTGGTAGCCTATAAACTCGAAGGATTCCGCTAGCCAAGAACTTCTTGAAGTTGTAGAGAAAGAAAGGGAAATTAGGGGTAGGGTTAATCAAACTCGAAACACGCTTATTTTTCACCACTCGCACTTAGAGAGTTTGAATTGCAACATTTACCTATTGGCGCAACTAAGAGTGAACTTGAAGAACGTATAGTTCAACACTTGGCGGCCGCTATCATATTGCCGAAGAGAAGGGTAGCGAGTTAGGTCAACGTGCTCATGGATGTCCCCACTAACGCGAGGCTAGGGGGAGAATCACTGGTCATCAAGGGAGGAGGGTTGCCACCCTCTCCTTCCATTTCCCTCCATTCCTTTCCCATTCTTTCCTTTTTCTTTCGTTTCCTACTTTTCTTACTTTCCTTCCTAGGCCCTTCCTGATTAAATATCCTTTCCCAAATTTTGAGATATGATTTTATTCTCTCTTCTTATTTTAAACAACCTTATATAAAATCTAAAATCTGATTTTATTCTCCTTCTCATTGAAACTATTTTCTAAAATAGGTTGAGTCTCTTTATAAATAGGAGATGAGATGCTTAGAGTTGAAGGGTCATTCATTGGTATCTAAATTCAGTTTTAGCCTAGAGTTTTTCCCATCGATGGTTGTATCTGACATCGAGGTAGTGCTCCGGCTGTAGCACAACCCTGCCGAGATACTTATCTATCCGGCCACCCCCGTCCTGTTGTTGTACAGGTCCTACAAAAGGCTACCATCGCTCCTACTACTATCCAACCACCGCAGGTCTGATTCTAGCCAGTTGCAGCCTCCCTCCCAACAGACTGCATCCCATTCCAGCCTGCCTCCGTCTCTAGCAAGCCACAACCCGCCTGTCTTGCGGTACGTACCGTTGTCGTCGTCCTCCAACAAGGTTGTAGCTTCCCCCAAGGCTCTAACAGGTTGTCGTCTCTCCCTAGCAAGGCCGCAACCTTCTTCCCAGCACCATCAACATCCTCAACTGTCATTCCATGCCCCTGCATGCCACACCTCCTTCCTGCAGCTTCTCTGCAAGCCGCAGACACCGCTTCCCCTTCATAGCTTCCTCCAACTGTGGCTCGACGCCCCTACTTTCGTTGTTGTGCTGCCCCTCCCTCCCACAACAATGGGAAACATCTTCGGCCTTCACCAAAGCCACTGATCTAGAACCACCACTCTGAAGTCCTCGCCAAGCTTGGCTGCAGTTTTTTTTTTCCATAGCTACCAGTTAGTGCTGTTTGTTGGTTGGATTTGTTCTAGCCCTAATGCTTCTCTTGGCCAAGTAAAAAAAAAAGAAAGAAAAAAAAGAGAGGAAGGGGAGGAAAGAAAAGAGTGTTGGGTGGAATATATGCTTGCATAATCATACATATAGAATGATGTTTTGGGGTTGCCTTTGTCCCTTACTTGCCCCTTATATCATTGATTTTGCTAGAATATATTTAAATGTGGTAGAAATTCTATGTTGGCATAAAATGATGTTTTGGGGTTTTCTTTGCCCCTTACTTGTCTTTTATATCATTGATTTTGTTAGAATATATTTAAATGTGGCAATGACATGTTTAAAATGATGTTTTGGGGTTTCATTTGCCCCTTACTTAACCTTATATCATTGATTTTGTAGGAATATATTTAAATGTGGCAATAATTCTATGTTGGCGGGTTTAAAATGAGGTTTTGGGGTTTCCTTTGCCCCTTACTTGCCCCTTATATATCACTGATTTTACTGAAATATATTTAAATGTGGCATTAACTCTATGTTGGCATGTTTAAAATGAGGTTTTTGGGTTTCCTACCCCTTACTTGCCCCTTATATCACTGATTTTGTTGAAATATATTTAAATGTGGAATCAACTCTATGTTGGCATGTTTAGAATGATGTTTTGGGGTTGCTTTTGCCCCTTACTTAACTTCGTTGTTCTTGCTACATCTTTAAGTATGGCTGAAGTTCCTTGTTGGCATGTTTAGGGTGGTGTTTTGGGGCCACTATTGCTTCTTACATGCCCTCTATTTCGTGGTTTTATTAATATACATAGTTGAATCTACGGGAAGCTCTGTAGTAACATGTTTATGGCATTATTTTGGATCCTTTTAAAATGCATCTTATAGTGTTGTTTATGGCCTATTGGGGATGCTTCCTTTCCTTACAAGTGGCTATAGTTGTCTCCTGTTGTTGGGATTTTATCTCCCTTCCTCCTCTCTGTTACCTCAATTTGGGAATTGTTGGCGTCTTCCTTTGAACATTTATGAGACTATCCTATTGTTGTCCTCATTTGATACTTTCTGTTGACTTTGGGAAGAGGCTTAATTGTTTAATTTTTTTCTATTTCTTCTTGAAATGTGGATATTTTAGAGGCTTTAGACGAGCATTTGGAAATCATTTTACATGCAGTTTTGAGGGTCGATCTATCCTTTACTATTTTCCTAATTCAAATGGATCAATCCCTCCTCTCTCTCTCTCTCTCATCCAATTTTTTCTTCTTTTATTTTCTTGCTTCTTTGTTTGATTTAGGCGTTTAAGTCTGAAATATAAGCGCACATATATAGTTGTCGCTATATATGAACCATCAAATAAGGCTGTAAATTGGATGATTTCGAGGTTTAGGGAAAATGATGAAAAATGCATCTAGGTATTTGTGAGGAGTTCTAGCACAATCCTGACTTAGTGAGCTTGAGGGCATGAAGGATTGGTAGTACCTCCTCTCTAATACTTAATAAAAAGTTACCCTTACTTCTACAGACAGTTGGAAGTTTAAGCCTAACAATATGACCGACTCATTCGCCTTCTAAGGTATAAAAATTGCTTTAAATAAAAATATATATACAGTCATAATTAGCTAAAAAAAAATCTTTTAAGTGAATGACAAGTAGAAACCTCTTTCGAAAAATGAAATCCTATCTTTTTTTTTTTTTTTGAAAATTCAGGGGTCATTATATAAACTAGGTTAGGAATTACCATTTTATGTAATCGTTAGACCGACAAACTTTTACTTAGTGTTGGATCACACATACATGATGTTTCATTAGGGTCTCAGGGTCCTGTTTTTTACTCAGAGTTTTGATTATGAGTCCTCCTGGCCTAAACAATTTCGGTTTTGTTTGGATTTCCCGTGTGTTTGCTACATTTTTCTTTGAGTTTACGTGGGTCACTCGTAATTTTTCTTGATTTTCTTTTTATTTTCATATGATATTTTGTGATTTATTCCTTGTATACAAATACATGTTCGCCCCTCCTGCTAAATTCCTCACCATACTTGTTCGCTTGTACTTGTGACGCAACTCCCTTTTGCAGGGAGTAACAGTCCCGTCAAATACACAGGTTTATCTTATATTTACAACAATTTACCATCACTGCTGCACATTCTACTATTTTTTTGTATTGTACATTTTACTTCCTTTTCTTTATTATTGTTTTATTTACCGCACTTTACACTGCTTTCATTTACTGCACTTCCTTATAGCATAGTTTGTTTATGTATGCTTTAAATTAATTATAAAACCTTTAGGATAGTAGAACAAAAGTCAATTTACCTAGGGTGGATCACTATAAAACAATAAACAACTACTACAATGGGGCATGAAGCAAGTCTTCGTGGGCAGCACGATCAGGATGTCATTGATGGAGGACGATGATATACAGCAGCAAAAAAGTCTTCATCAGCTAAACCTTTCTGTAGAATAAATAACATAACTTATAGGATTTCGATGTAGTTTGCTTAGTGCAACGTAAATCCTTATCTCGTCTTTTAGGCTTTCGCACAACCCTCGTTATGCAATATAAATCCTAAAACTTTTAGGATTTCAAAGTTGTCATCATGTACTGGCGTAAACGCTCCTTACTTTCTAGCATTATTTGCATGATCGGATATGGTGTTAATGTAAGTCCTAAATTCTAAAATGAATCGTAGGATTGAAATATTAACTAAAATCATTTCAAAGACATAAAGCTCAACAGTATGATAGTAGGGAAGTCACCGAGGTTTTCCTCGGATCTCTGGTTTCCCCTATTCTTTCCTCCTTTGGACTCCTTAAAATAATTGGTCCTATTTGAGTCACTCACATTTGACTTTCCTGTATCCAATCTTGTAAACCTAAACTTTGAAATATTGAAGTAATCGAGAGTTTTTTAAGCTGAAGTTCGTTCATTTAAGATGTAATTAATTATATGGGCTCGCCTCTATAGTGAACCAAGAACCTGCGTAAAATAAACTCTATCTAATCTTTATATTAGGTAGTGAACTTGTCTGCCTCACATAAAAGGTTTCGGATATCAAATAGATGTCACAAAACTCTTAAGTTTGAGTGGTCGAGCTCTACTATAAGTGATATGTTTATCCTTCTGGATAATGTATTACTTATAGTATCGCGCTATACCATCTATACTATCAAATATGTGAGACTCGTTTGCTCTTATTTATTTTCAAAATTAAAATATCATTTTCAAAATCAAAACCACCTATATATATTAAAACAATTTTCAAATTTAAATCTTTTTTAAATTTCCCGGCCGACAAATTATGGTGACTCCTCTAGGTAATTGGTTCCTCTTTCCATCTTTGATAATGTGATTTTATCTTCAAACATCGGTAGTGTGCCCATGCCCCTAATGGGTCAAACTACCATTCTTTCGTTGGCATACCTCGCTCATTTCTTCATTGGGCAGGTATAGTCAACTCATTTTTGGGTTTTAAAACCTACGATTTAATCATCCTTAAACAGGGAAGTTCCGAACTCTTCAAAATCTAAAGCGAGTTGGATCCCCAATAGGTGTGGTGGATTAGGAGCAATAAAAGTATAGAAATGAGGTGAGTCTGTTGTAGATAGGACCTTTTCTAGTTTTGGACTGAGTTCCATATTTTATATTCATTCATCTCTCTTCCAAGTTTAGTTTGTGCCAAGCTTTTCTCCAAAACCTTTCTCAATAATTCTAAACTTTGAAATCCAAAGCAAAAGGAAAGCTCCACATTTAAAAAATGTTTGAAATTGAAAAACACTAGAAACAAAATCATAAAAATGTGTAAACTCACAGGAATAAAACTTGAATCGGACGTATTTGGATAAGTTTCAAAAGAAACACCCGAGTTTACGAGGCAATTTTATATATATCCAAGACAAAGTTATTACAGCGTGAATAAAGTAAAGGGCATTGCTGATATCCAAAAGCCCTTTAATTGACAGGAACCATGTCAACACCGAAGTTAATCTTCTTCTTCGATGAAAACTTGCCCTGTGACAAAGCTACCCACCACGAAGGGTCGATGATCAAGTTCGGTACTAGGTTTGATTAAGTCAAGATGAGTCTCGATAAAGCGTCATACGTAATAATGAAGACAACTGTTGCTCCATACGTCTAGAAGCAATCTAAGGATTTTGAACTGACGAGCCAACATGAGTTTCCCCTCTCAAAAAGCCAAGGGTTAAGAGAGTCCGCTCAAAGATTATCGCCCCAACCTCTCCCAAGATTGTCACTACTAATGCCACCAAACTCATGGCAACTACGTCGACTGCACTCGTGCGGTCTAAAGGTAAGGAAACTTTACATGAATCAACGCCTGTTTTAGCTCCAGTCTCCTCTGTGTTCGAGATCGGGTCCAGCTCGAAGTCCACACTATTGACAAGGACCTAGAGAAGGAACCAAGACAGAAGGACTCTAAAGGCCAAGAGAGCAAGCGTTGCGGAGATAGCTCGGGTTGAGGAGGCTCCTCACTGAGACGAGACAAGATTGCCTGAGACCTCACATCTTCTCAGAGGGAGTAGGTTTTATCCTCTGTCTACTGCCTACGGAGAGGAGAATGTCTACCAACTTGCTGCCACACCACCTCAGTCACCCCCTTAGCCTTGTCGTCCAAGAGGGCAAGGTATACACCCATTTCTCAGTATGTTTTGTCTTTGAAATGTCTTGCTCGTAAGGAGGATTGTTTCGTTGCTGAAATTTTGAGAAGGATGGGTTGTGCTGTATCCCCTCATATGAGGAGGCGGATATGGGAAGAGCATGAGTTTACCCAACAACCTCATAGGCCCACCAGGAGGGTCGAAGAGGTGCCACCACTGCACATTTCTGCAAAGCTTCATCTCGGAGAGCTTATTGCACCTGCTAGTGCAAACCCTCATACTACTGCTGCTTTTTCAAGGTCCGTGGGATGTGTGCCCGCCTGGTCTCATCTTGAGTCAAGAGCAATGTCTACTACTACATATAGGAAAACTTTGATGCCAAGCAAACACGGGAGACCACTTTGACAGCGTGTTTGGACCATGCATTAGGAAACATGTTTCCTTATGGCATGTTGATGTTGTTCGCAAGAAACCCTACCCTGAAACATCAACATCGAAGGAAAATTTATGGAGGCCTTAAGTCGTCAGACCACCACAATCAAAAAGTCAAAGGAATGTCCCCCATAGAAAAACTCCAAGTCTGATATCCCAGCCGCTAATACCACAATTACTTCAAAGCTAGCCGTAGCGAAACATGCCCCTTGGGATTCTTTAATTAACCTCAAGGTTACTAAAGGAAAGTCAATCAAGGCCACCTTGGAAAAGCTTGTTGATCTGAAGCAGTTGTCTGGGGAACGAATCAAAGATATTGACAATGAAGATTGTGACATGGCCGATTATGTGCAAGAGAAATTCGTTGAAATTAATATGGTTGAAACTCGAGCTTTTTTATCGTTGTGCAATGCTCCACAACCGGCAGAGGAGAACGCCTCCGATGAGTTATGAAGGGCAATCCAACTGCGAGATGAACATATCGCTCAGATGGAGAAGAAGCTACGGGAGATGATGGCTATCGTCGCTACACTTCAAAGACAACCCCAATCTCTAATGGTTGCTTCCCAAAATTAAATCAACCAGAAGTTGTTCATATTCCGAAAGAGAGGAGAGACCCCTCCCCTACCAGCAAAGATGAACCATCAAAGAGGGTCCTGTCCAGATCATGGTGCCATAAAATAACATCAAGAAAATGGTGGAGATGAAGGAGGCTTTAGCCCAGTTCAAAGGAGGGGCATCAGTTCCAAAGGCTAGACCCTAGCCAGAGGAGTTTGATGCAGTTCAATATCCAAAGACCTTTGTGCCACCAGCATTTAAAGTATTTGAAGGAACTGAAAAACCCCCGTCAGCATGTTGCACACTTCCATGCAAGCTGCTACAACGCGGGGGCTAACAAAACATTACTTTTCCGTCAGTTCATGAACAACCTTTCGAGGGTTGCTTTTGACTGATATGCCGAGTTGCCTGATGACTTAATCAAAACCTTCGTAAAATTGGAAGACTTATTCAAGAGGTCTGCGGAACTCAACAACATATCACCGTCAGTGATCTTGTGGTCGAGCGATAGAAATGAAATGAAACTTTAGTCGAGTACATTTTGCGTTGGAGAAACCTGAGCATGAAGTGTGAGCCGCAGTTATAAGAGCAGCATGCAATTGAGATTTGCTCAAGAGCATACATGA
This sequence comes from Papilionanthe hookeriana x Papilionanthe teres, assembly GCA_022702705.1. Lineage (NCBI taxonomy): Eukaryota > Viridiplantae > Streptophyta > Magnoliopsida > Asparagales > Orchidaceae > Papilionanthe > Papilionanthe hookeriana x Papilionanthe teres. The sequence continues at coordinate 31,545,004 of CM040421.1, forward strand.
TTTAGTAGCTTTCTTCTCAATGGATTCACCATCAAAACTTTTGAAAAGCTACTTAGCAAAGCTGCAAGTCTACAAGAGGAGGCTATGCAGCTTGGTTTTCTGGAGAAAGCCGAGAAGCTAAAGCCATTAAAGGCATCTGAGAAAAAGTCAGGGACAGTGATAGTGATTGACAAAGGCAAACAAATGAAACATATACAGTCAGAACAACTAAGGTACTATTACCAACCCTCTTAACAATACGGTCAACAATCATTTCAGGCGAAACCTTATCAGGCAGATAATAGACGACTTTTGACCATAGCAAAATGTTTGAATAAGATATATCCTTTTAAGGATGAAACGGTAGAAAAGATGTTCCGCAAACTGCTCAGAAAACCTGAATTTCAACTACCCGAGCCCAAGAAGCTAGGAGAGGTGGATAGGAAGGACCATCCATTGTATTGCCCATGTCATAGAATGGTCGGACATACTGTAGAAAATAGTTTTGCTTTCACGAACTGGCTTGAGAAAAACTTAAAGAATGTGAACATAATGATCTCGAAAGAATATTTGAGAGAACTTGAAACAGGTTCTATTAATATGATTTCGATCGAGCCTATTGTTCTGATTGACTCCTACGCAACTGACGATGAATGTAGCACAATTTGATTAAAGTCTTCAGAGAAAAACATCGAACAAGATCCAAACTTCTTTGGCGCAGGCTAGAACACACAATTCGATACCTCTCCCCATCCTTCCCACCACAATAAAATAAAGAAAAAGGAAGAACTATTTGTTGTTAGAGTTTGTTCTAAAGTTTAGAATGCTTGTCTGGCAGTGAAAAAAATATTTTATCGCATAAATTCTATGATCTCACAGGAAAATGAAATTGATGCCCTCATAATCGGGTCTTTCACTTTAAAAAATTTGATCGGGTCCTAAGCGGATTTCAAAAAGAAATGCTGTAATTGAAATATAAGTAATCGACTCAAGGATATCATAAGACTTTTAATCTTCCGCAAGTGATCGGGTCCTAACTTTCGAATTAGTTATAATATTTCAAAATTTGTCTTAAGTGATATTTCGAGAATTATTGATTAAGGGAGCTCGAACATTCAAACTCCTTAACATATGATCTACCGGATATAAGAATTCTCAGAAAACAAAATGAGCAAATAAAAATAAATGTGAAAGGCTCCATAAGAAGAAGCTTGAGGTGATCATAAAATCAAAAAATGGTGTTGAGTTCAGACATTCAAAATCTTTAACATGTGTTCCACCAAATATAGTAATTCTCAGTGAAAAAAAAGGAAATAGACAAAATAGAAGAAAAAAAAATTTCATAGAAGAAGCTTCGAGATTGGCACAAAATCAAAATCGGTGTCTCAATTCGTACATTCAAAATCTTTAGAAGTATGCTTCACCAAATATAGTAATTCTCGGTAAAAAAATTAGCGAAAAAAAAAGTGAGAAAAAAAGAGGCTCCCTGGGAAGAAGCTTAAGGCGGGCATAAATTGGTGTTTGAGTTTTCTTCTAATTAATAAAACTTGAAAGTTCTCTTAAGAAAATTCTTTTGATATTATACTCTGAAAAAGAGTTGAGTGATGTTGTGTCTTTTGATCGACTATTAATTGACTCGGAAATATTTTCGGTAAATGAAAAAAATTTTAATCACATGATCAAAATTTGAAATCCGCTTAGGCCACGAAAGAAAGTGTTAAAGAAATGGTTATGTTATTAGTGATTAATGAAATTCGATCAAGAAGTAATATCTCTCAATGCCCAGACGATAAAACTTCATCCTCAATCTGAAGGACGTCAAAACAATCTCTCAAGTCACTGCGAACAATTTTTAAAAGATCGGTGATAAGCAAATGATGACTGCTACAACATATCTAAAGGGTTGCAACCTTTCGAGCAGTGGTGTTCTTAGAAGTAGCACATCTTTATATGTTACTTTTAAGAATACATTTCTTATAAGTACATTAAAGAATGAATTATTTCTTACCTATGCCCTCAGTCAACGGACAGTACCTCAACGAGTGCTTTGCATCGTGATGTTTTGAAAATAAGATCTTATTTTTGAAGCACAGATATTGCACTTGTCTAAAACTGGGACTAAATCCTGGCTAAACACAATGAAATAAAAGAAAATTCACAAATTTTAAATGAAAACCACATCAAAACAAAATAAAACTCAACAACAAAACAAACAAAACTCAACAACAAAACAAACAAAACTCAACATCAAAACAAAATAAAATCAAAATTCAAAATCAGAATCAAACTTTCAAACTCAAATTTCGACCTAGCTAGGTTGAGCATTCTCAATTCATTGCTAGCGTTATCTTTTTCCTCAGGCTGAAGTTGTTTCCTTCTACAGGAACTCTAGGTCCTCTGTCTCGTGTAGAAGCTAGCTGGTTATATTTATATAAAATTGCGTTCTTCTTTACTCCCACAAATTCCGTGAACCTCAAACTTTCATAACCGTCACAAATCTTTATAAATTTTCACAAAATTCTCAGAAATTCTAGAGGATGAGGATGTTGACATATGATTCTGTGTTGCTTTAGGACCCGATCCTATTACACTCGAAATTTGGCATAAATCCCGTGTGTCGCCTCTTTGAAGTTTGGCATAAATCCTGTGACAGTCGCCTCCTTGAAATTCAACGTAATTCTCGTGTCAGGCGCCACTTTGAAGTTTGACATAAATCCCGTGTTGGTCGCCTCAATTCATTCAAATATATATTATAAGATCGATGCAGGGATTCTGATTTCTTCCACATATTTCCGCATTCTATCCATGTACTCTCCGCATTCACGATATTTCAGGAATAGTGTAGGCATTTTGTTTCCTTCAAATATATATTCCAGGATCGGTTCAATGATTTTGATTGCTCCCACATATTTCCACATTCCATCTACATATTCCCGCATTCACGATATTTCAGGATCGGTGCAGAGATTCTGATTCTTTTCACATATTTTCACATTCTATCCATAATCTTCCGTATTCACGATATTCCAGGGTCGGCACAAGAATACCGATTCCTTTAAATATATATTCCAAGATCGATGTAAGAATTCTGATTCCTTCCACGAAATTATGCACTTCATAAACTTTCACAAACCTATGTACTCACAGTTCCTCCACAACAATATCTAAAGCAAAATTTAACACTAAACACAACAATCTCAGCACTCATCAATCGGAGATAGGCATCGTCCTCCTTCTTTAGCACTAGCAACCGCTCAGGTTAGTTGTGAATCCATGGGTTTTCTTCCTCAATCCGATCATCTCATTCAATCAAATTTATATCACCCACAAACAAAATTAAAACAAAACAATCAAATCAACCAACATACATATGAAAAATCCTTTCATCCCCAGCGAAAATTTATAAAAATCTTTAATGCACTCTTGCCTTTGGGTTATTCATTTTCAAATTCTTCCTTGTGCTGTGTTTTCCCAATTGGGAACCCAACTCAAATTCAATAACATCTCCCGCCAAATCTTTGGCATGTTTAATTAATTCTACTTAAATAGTTCTTTAATTTTGTTGATCAACTCGATCAACACTAATACGCACGGTGTGCTTCGATCAACACAACACACCTATTGGGGGTTCATTTTTTGACCTCATTTTTTGTGATGTCTCTTACTCTTCTCCTGAGTCTAGGATCCAGCCTTATGATTTCTTACCGATCATCCTAGAGGACTAGTGGTGGGATCCACGCTTTAGAAATTCAAACCACCTCATAGCTTTTTTACAAGGTCTCATATGAGTGGTCCCAAGAACTCAACTCTTAGTTGCAGCGGCTAGAGACTGAATGTTGAGGCTCAAAAAGAGTTTCCTAGAGTTTAAAAGCTTGAGGGCACCCATTAAGGCTTTTGCACCTTCGCGCTCATAAATATAACAATGTGGACAACCAACACGCTTAAAGACCATAATTCACATTACTTACCCGTAAAAGCTTACAATTAATCGAAACGTAAGTCAATTTTTGAAACGATCGATGACGGAACCAAATTTTGAAGAAAATCGAATTTGACACATATTTGACCCGATTGTTGATGAAGTTATCTGAATGACCCAAAATGATGAAATGGATTGCGCTGATGCGTCCAAAATGTCTATTTTACTTAAGGACTCATATTGCTATAATTCCGCACACGAGAAAATTGCACACAAATCAATAAATTCATCTGAAGGACCATGGATGACAAAACAGACAAGACTCATGCGAGTCCGGAACGTTGATTTTACCTAGAAAAGACATCTAGTTTGTTATGATTCCATGCACGAGCAAAAAGTGCACGAATCAAAAATTTTAAATATTAAACATTATTAAAAAAAAACCCTACTTAATCTCACACACGCAACTTCCCCAACCTTGTTCGAGCCAAGCCTAATTTCCCTCTTCTCTCGCAATTGGTCGCACGTAGCTCGCCCCCCCTCTCTTCTTCCCAGTCGCAGCTCGATCGAAGCCTTGGTTCCCCTCTTCCATTCTCGAAGAAGCGCGACCCAGGCGCGCCCTAGCTCACGCGCCCCTCTCCCATTCGCTAGGCTTCGGCCGACCCCTCCTCTTCCTCTTCGAGAAACCCTGGCCAACCCTTCCTTTTCCCCATGCTTCCTACTCTCTTTCTCCCTAAATGCTTCTCCTTCTCTTTCATCAACCACCGTAGAGCTGGTAAGTGGAGGTGCCTTTCTTGCTTGCCTATATAAACCACAGCTAGGGTGAGGATGGTGTTTTTGAAATTTTTGCAAGGGGGGGTGCTACTGAAATCGTTGCTAGATTAGTGTGTTTGCTACTCTTGGGTTTCTGCTACTCTTCTTCTTTCTCTTTCTTTATGCTAGGAAAGGTATGTGTGACTTACCTTCCTCTTTAAGTTAATGATTCCTCTCCTTTTGTAGCTGCAATTTTCTTTTTTCCATAGCTACCGATGTTTGCTGGTTGGATTTGTTCTAGCTCTAATGCTTCTCTTGGCTAAGTAAAAAAATAATAATAAAGAAAGAAAAGAGAGGAAGGGAAGGAAAGACATGAGTGTTGGGTGGAAAGTATGCTTGCATAATCTTACATATAAAATGATGTTTTACGGTTGCCTTTGCCCCTTACTTGCCCCTTATATCATTGATTTTACTAAAATACATTTAAATGTGGCAGAAATTCTATATTGGCATGTTTAAAATGATGTTTTGAGGTTTCATTTGCCCCTTACTTGCCCCTTATATCATTGATTTTGCTGAAATATATTTAAATGTGGCAAGAATTCTATGTTGACATGTTTAAAATGAGGTTTTAGGGTTTCCTTTGCCCCTTACTTGTCCCTTATATCATTCATTTTGCTGGAATATATTTCAATGTGGCAAAAATTCTATGTTGAATATTTAAACTGAGATTTTTGGTTTTTCTTTGCCCCTTATATCACTGATTTTGTTGAAATATATTTAAATGTGGTATCAACTATATGTTGGCATGTTTAAAATGAGGTTTTAAGCTTTCTTTTGCCCCTAACTTGCCCCTTGTATCACTAATTTTACTGAAATATAATTAAATGTGGCATTAACTCTATTTTGGCATGTTTAGAATGATGTTTTGAGGTTGCCTTTGCCCCTTACTTACCCCTTTACTTCGTTGTTATTGCTGGAACATCTTTAAGTATGGTTGAAGTTCCCTATTGGCATGTTTAGGGAGACGCTTTGGGGCCACTTTTGTTTCTTAGCTACCCTCTATTTCATTGTTTTATTAATATACATGGTTGAATGTACGGGAAGCTCTTTAGTAGCATGCTTAGAGCATTATTTTGGATCCTTTTAAAATGCATCTCTTAATGTTATTTTATGGCCTACTGTAGATGCTTCATTCCCTTACACGTGGCTATAGTTGTCTCCTATTGTTGAGATTTTACCTCTCTTCTCCCTCTCTCTGTCACCTCAATTTAGGAATTGTTTGTCTTTCTTTGGTCATTTAGGAGACTATCCTATTGTTGTCCTCATTTGGTATTTCCCGTTGACTTTGGGAAGAGGCTTAAGTGTTAGAATTTTTTCTTTCTTTTTGAAATGTTGGTATGTTAGAGGTTTTAAACGAGTGATTTACATGCAGTTTTAAGGGTGAATCCATCATTTTACTGTTTTCCTATTTCAAATGGATCAATCCATCCTCTCTCTCATCTCATTTTTCTTCTTTTCTTTTTTTGCTTCTTGTTTTGATTTAGGCGCTTATGTCTGAAACAAAAGCGCATATATAGTCGTCGCTAAATATAAACCATCAAGTAAGATTGTAAGTTTGATGGTTTCGGGGTTTAGGGACAATGATGAAAAACATCTAGGTATGTGTGAGAAGTTCTAAGACACGGTCCTAACCCAATGATCTCGACGGAATGAAGGATTGGCGACACCGCCTCTATAATACTTAGTAAAAGTTACCCCTTACTTTTACATAGTTGCAAGTTCCAGCCTGACAATATGACTGACTCATTCACTTTATAAGATATGAAAATTTCTTTAAATAAATATATATATACTTATCTTTTTAGTGCATGGCAAATAAAATTCTCTTTTGAGAAATGAAATCCTTTTTGAATTTTTTTTTAGAAAATTTATGGGTCGATCGTAGTATGTAATCAAAGTTAGGAATTATTATTTTTCGTGATCATAGTAGCTGACAACCTTTTACTTAAGTATTGGATCACACATACATGATGTTTCATTAGTGTCTTAGTGTCCCGATTTCGAGTCATCTCCGCCTCGAAGTTTAAGATTTTATTCGGATTTCATGTGTGTTCCTACGGTTTTCTTCGAGTTTCTTTGAGTCACTCATAATTTTCCTCTAGTTTTTTTTTTCATGTGATATTTTTTCATTTACTCTTTTGTAGACAAATACATGTTTGCCCGCTCGCTAAATTCCCTACTATACTTGTTCGCTTGTATTTGTGACGCTAATCCCTTTTGCAGGGAATAGCAGACTCGCCAGGTGGACATGTTTATTTTATATTTACATATTTTATCATCTCTACTGCACATTATAATATTCTTTTGTATTGTATATTTTACTTCTTTTTCTTAACTGCTGCTTTTATTTACCGCACTTTACACTGCTTTCTTTATCGCACTTCCTTATAGCTTAGTTTGTCTATGTATGTTTTAAATTAATTATAAAATCTTTAGGGTAGATCACTATAAAACAATAAACCCGAAATTACTACTACAATGGGCATGAAACAAGTCTTCGTGAGTAGCATGACATAGTGGATGGAGGATGACGATCTACGACAGAAGAAACAAATCTTCATCAACTAAACTTCTTGTATAATAAATAACATAACTTATAGTGACTTCGAGGTAGCTTTACGCGCAACGTAAATCCTCACTTTGTCTTTTAGGCTTTAGCACAACCCCGTTATGCGATATAAGTCCTAATACTTTTGAATTTCAAGGTTGTTGTCCGATATGGCGTAAAACTTCCTTTCTTCTATGTTATTTCGCACGATCGAATAACGTGCGAATGTAGGTCCTAAATTCTAAAATAAATTGCAAGGTTGAAATATTAGCTAAAATCATTTCAAAGACATAAAGCCCAACAGTAGGATAGTTAGGAGGTCACCGGGATTTTCCTCGGATCTGTAGTTTCCCTCACACTTTCCTCGTTTGGACTCCTTAAAATAGTTGTTCATATTTGAACCACTCTCATTTGACTTTCCTGTGTCCAATCTTGTAAACCTAAACTTTGAAATCTTGAAGACAGAACCACTTATCTTAATCGAGAGATTTCTTAAGTGACCCCGATCATTTAAGATGTAATTAACTATAGAGGTCTGAGTTTATACAACAACAACAACAACAACAACAACAAAGCCTTAATCCCACTAAGTGGGGTCGGCTACATGAATCCTTTTTCTCCATTGTGTCCGATTTAGTGTCAAATTTTCGTTCAATTCTAATAAATTAAGATCATTTTTTATGCAATAAGCCCAAGTTTTCCTAGGTCCGCCTCTCGCCTTTCTTAACATAAGTTGTATTTAAAACATCTACTCTCCTAATCGGATCATCGAGTGGTCGACGTTTAATGTGACCAAACCATCTAAGGCGACTCTTCTAATTTTATCCGTCACCGGTGCAACTCCAACCCTTTTACGTGATATATTCATTTCGCATTTTGTCTCTAAGAGTAAAGCCACTCATCCACCTAATCATTCTCATCTCGGCAACACTTAACTTAACATTATGCTTCTCTTTTAAAGGCCAACATTCGAAGACCATAGAGCATCGAAGGTCTCACCACCATCTTGTAAAATTTTCCTTTCGACCTAAGTGGTACTTTCTTATCACACAATAGAGCCGACGCATTCCTCCACTTCAACCAACCAACCTCGAATTCTACTTATTCACATCCCCATCTATATCACCATCGCTTTGAACAATGGACCCAAGATATCTAAATCGTTCACACCTTTTAATAATTTGATCACCCAAAGTTACACTCGTCGTCACTAGACCTACTATTACTAAAATTACATTCCATGTATTCAGCTTTAGTTCTACTCAAACGAAGACCTTTAGACTCCAATGTAGACCTCCATAATTCAAGTTTTTCCTGGACTTTTTCTCTTGTCTTATCCACAAGGAGGATATCATCAGCAAAAAGCATACACCAAGGTACATCCTCTTGTAAATGCCCAAGTAAGACCATCCATAAATAAAGCAAAAAGATATGGGCTTAAAGCCGATCCTCGATGTAAACCAACGTAAATAGTAAAATACTTGGTCAATCCTCCTTCGCTCGAACACATGTAACGACTCAAGCATACATATCTTTAATGACTTGAATATAAGTTATATCAACACCTTTCTTCTCAAGGACTCTCCAAAGAACATCTCTAGGAACCTTATCGTAAGCTTTTTCTAAATCAATAAAAATCAAATGTAGATCCTCCTTATTATCTCTATACTTCTCCATCAAACCTCTCAATAAATGTATAGCTTCCATAGTAGACCTGCCGGCATAAATCCAAATTGATTATGAGAAATCTTCGTAATACGTCTTAACCTATGTTCAATTACCCTCTCCCATAATTTTAAAGTATGACACATCAATTTAATTCCTCTATAATTTCGTACACTCTCGTGCATCTCCTTTATTCTTAAAAATGGGGACCAAAATGTTCTTTCTCCACTCCTCGGCATCCTTTTAGTTTTTAAAATAATATTAAAAAGTTTAGTAAGCCAGAAACCCCCAAATCACCTAAACATTTCCACACTTCAATCGGGATATCATCGTGTCCTACGACTTGCTCCTTAGTTTTCTTTAAAGCCTCATCAACTTCTTTTTACTAATGCGACGGTAAAATGAAAAGTTTTATTATTATTAACGATATTAAGATCACTAAGGTCAATCGTACTTTCAAGCATCATCATTAAAAAGTTTATCAAAATAACTCACCCACCTATGTTGAATATCTTTTTCTAAGAAAAGACTTTTCGATTTTCATCTTTAATACACTTTACTTCGAGTTAAATCTTTACTTTTCTTTTCTCTTTGTTTAGCTAGTTTATACATATATTTTTCACCTTCCTTAAGTATCTAACATGTTATAAAGATCACTAAAAGCAAAATTTTTAGCGTCATCGATTATTCTTTTACACTTCATCAGTGCCGTTTTATATTTTTCCCAGCTCTCTACGCTTTTACATTTAAACCAATTTTTATAACATAACTTCTTATATTTTATCTTTTCGTACATTATCATTCCACCACCAACTATTTTTATTTATGTAAACTTTTCTTTTGATTCTCCAAGTACATCTTTAATTACTTGTTTAATAAGTATTAGTTAATTTTTCCCACATAACATTCACGTCTTCATGAACATCCCAAATATTTAAATCTTGAATTTTACTCATAAAAATAATTTTATTTCGTGTCTTTTAAGTGCTCCCATCTTATTCTACGATGTTGATTCCTAGTATTCTTTATTTTACAACTCTTCATCTTAAAATCTGAACTAATAATCGATGTTGGGTACTTAATCGCTCACTTGGAATAACCTTACAATCCTTACAATCTCGACGATCTCTTCTTCTCATAAGAAAATAATCAATTTCGTGTTTTATTAGATCCATTCTTATAAGTAATAAGACGTTCATCTCTTTTCGAATAAAGTATTAGTAATAATCAAATCATACGCTAAAGAAAATCTAAAATGGATTCTACCTTCTTCATTAATCGCTCCATAACCGTAAGCCTACCTACGAATATTTCGAAATCTTCTACCACTCTACCGATACGTCCATTTAAATCTCCTCCAATAAAAATTTTTTCTTCAAGCGAGTATCAGTGTATTAAGTCTTCTAAATCATTCCAGTAATTTATCTTTAGAGCTTATATCTAAACCAACTCGAGTGAAAGCATAAAGACTTATAATATTAAAAATCTTAAGTATCAATAATAATCTTAAGTCGTTATAATTCTATCTCCAACTCTATTAATTTTGACAACATTATCTTTCAAACTCTTATCTATAATTACACCTACACCATTTCTAAGTACGACTCTTACTGAATACCATAGCTTTAAAACCTAAGTTATCAATCTCCTTAGCTTTTTCTCCAACCCATTTAGTTTCTTGAATACATAGGATATTTATCTTTCTATGGATCATAATATCAACCAATTCCATTAGTTTACCATTGAGAGTACCTATATTCCAGGATCCTATCCTAATACTAGTATCATATGAAGTTTATAGGGAACTAAAAATTCATATAAAATAAACCCTTCTAATCCTTATATTAGGTAGGGGACATGTCGATCTCACATAAAAGATTTCATAGTCTAAATGGATGTCACAAAACTCTTTAGTTTGGGTGATTGAGCCTACTACAAGTGATAAGCTTATTCTTCGAAATAGTATATTACTTGTGGTATCGCGCTTAGTCATCTAAACTATCAAATTGAAAGACCCATTTGGTCTTGTCTATTTTCAAAATTAAAATATTTTTTTCAAAATCAAAATCACCTAATATATTAAAACTATTTTCAAAATTTCCAACCGACCAAAGTCATGAACTTCTGTAAAAATCTAACAACCTGTCATTCACTGTGATACACTAATTATCTCCTATGTGTTATCTAACTTTTCTTTTTTTCGACAAAATATTTTATTAGAAGGTTGTCAACGACGATGACCCATATATGATAGTTTTTTTACTCTTGTACAACTGTAAAGATTATGTATTTTTCGCACAACAAGGGCAAGTTGTTGAAGTTTCCAGATTTATCCTGTAAATAGATTGGGAGAATAAATCAAGAATCAATTTGTATTAATTTGTATTAAATTGTAATCCTTTAAATCAAGGGAATTAGGTAGATAGTTTCCTTTTTATTCATTGTAATCTCCTCTATATAACAACTTGTATTCCCAATTCAAAGTAAGGAAAATACAGAATTATTTTTCTTCTCCGATTTTCCACATGGCATCGAGCCCTGGAATTTGATTCTAGTGGTTTCTCATTCTTCTTGAAACAGCCTTCATTGCTATGTATCTCTTCTCGACGCTACGCCGAAGGCTTTTGCGTCGCAAACCTTCCGCTTCCGCGACCTGTTAGGTGTTGCTCACAAGCACCATCCGCTCGTACTCTTCCTTGTCTGCAGTCCGGCTCTGGCGTTTCTTAGCAGCCTCGGCCTCACGCTGAAGGCACAAGCGCTCCTCCTCTCGACGACGAGATAATTCAGCCCTCGCGTTTCATGGTGGCGCGGGATTTCGGCCCCTCTACTTCGATCCAGTGGTGTTCTTCCTTTTCACGGGTCTCGTTCTCCTTCTTCTCCGCCTGCCCTTCCGAGCACGGGCTGCTTCCGCCTTCGTATTTGTTCCCATCTTCTTCGGCATCTTCGCTCTCGCGATCGCAACTCGCCGTGGTTAGTGAATCGACAGCAAGAGGTGGAGAGAAGAGTGGCTTGATCTTGCGCGAGGATACTTTGAAGTTTGATCACCCGAGACATCTATATATAAGGGGGAATTTGCTGGCATCTCTTCGCCGCTTCTGCAAATCTCCGCCGCAGAAGCTGTCTTGCGTCGACTCCTGCCGCGACTCCAGAGTCCGTTGCACGCCTCCGCTATCCGGCCTCTCCCGCCGCTCTCAGCAGAGCTGCCTTCATTGCTGCCGCCTGTGAGCCGTGCGATCTCCTCGCGATCTGCGTCGTCCAGAAGCAGGCTTGCGTCTCTTAACCACGCCATCCAGAAACAGGAACAACCTTAATTGTTGTGATTTCTCTTCTCCACACATGTCAATGTTCAACAGTGAAGAAATTGAGAAGTTGAGGAGCCTGTTGGGTTCTCTTGAGAAACCTTCTGGTACAGGTTCAATGACTCTTTCAGGACCAGGTTCGATGGCTCTTTCAGGTAAACCTGTTTGCATGAATGTCTTAGACAAATTCTATGATCCAAATTCTCGGATCATAGACTCGCAGTGCTACGTACCATACGACTCCCACATCTCAACTCTTCCAATCCTATACCCCATGTCCAAGTAACGGGAAAATTGTCGTGCCAATAGTTCTTTAGCTATCGTTGCGGGGATTGGAGATATACATGTCACACCTAGCCTTTATCCTTAAAAACGTTCTCCATGTACCTAAACCGTCAACAAACCTTGTATCCATTTAAAATTTGACTCATGATCTCAAATGTTATGTTGTTTTTTACTCTTCTTATCGTGTTTTTCGGGACTGTGACTTGGGGAGAAGGATTGGACTTGCTAAGGAAAGGAACGGTCTTTACCATCTTGAACCATCACAGAAAACTAGGAAAAATTTGTCATCTTTCCTAAGTTCCTCAAACAAAGATGTCATTTCGTTATATCGATTGCGCCTTGGTCATCCTTCTTTTAGGATTTTAAATATAATGTTCCCTCACTTATTCCAAGAATTAGATATTTCGAATTTCATTGTGACATTTGTGAATTAGCTAAACATAGCCGTGTATATTTTCCTATTAACAGTAAAAGAAATTCTCATCATTTTCATTTGATTCATAGTGACATATGGGGACCTTCCACTATACCTAACATTTCTGGGGCTCGTTGGTTTGTATCCTTAATTGATGATTGCACCCGGTTACATGCGCTCTTCCTTCTTAAACAAAAATCGATGTTAACGACTCTTATACCTAATTTTCATTCAATGGTTCAAAATCAATTTGGGTCAAAATAAAAAGTTTTAGGACGGACAACGTTGTAGACTACTTCAATCGGATTCTATCACCTTACTTTCAATCACAGGAGATTATCCACGAGTCATCCCATGTGGAGACACCCCAACAAAATGGGGTAATTGAAAGAAAGAATGGGCATTTACTCAACACCACCCGAGCCTTACTATTTCAAGTGAATGTTTCTAAATCCTATCGGGGAGAAGTGCGTTCTTACCGCCACATATATGATAAATAGACTTCCCTCCCGTGTGTTAGAAAACAAAAGTCTCATGAAGTCCTTAATAGCTTCTACCCTCACTTCGAACCTCAAATGGCCTCACACCTAGTGGTATTTGGGTGTACCGCCTTTGTTCATGTCCACAAACAACATAGTAGGGAAGCTAGACCCTGAGCCATCAAATGTGTTTTCTTCGGTTATTTCTCCACTCAAAAGGATACAAGTGTTACAACCCCTCTACCAGAAAATTTTACATCTCTGCAGATGTCACTTTCACAGAAAATAAAACTTTCTTTCCAAGACCTCTCTTCAGGGGGAGATTTCAATGATGGAAGATAAGTACTTGTGGAGTCCTTCGAACCACTACAAAACCTCGACCTTCCGCATGTGTCGGCCAGTGTTATCGAACCGAATCCGCGAGCCAAACTCTCCTCATGTTCCAATCGAACCCGAGTCCTCCGAACCAATCACATCTAAGTCACCCGATCCTATCACTCACAATTTCCCAAGATTTTCTCGAGTGTATTCAAGGAGAAAGACCGTTCTCGAACCGACACAATTCCAAGAATCCAATCCAAATTCGGAAATGAAATCATGGAAAGATCGTAACCTCTTTATCCACTATCTCACTATGTCTCTCTTAAGCGCCTATCACCCGCTCAAAAAGGTTCATCGTGAGTTTGAACACCATTGATCATCCCAAAAAATATGTCTGAGGCATTGTCAAAAAGGGAATGGAGGGATGCTATAAAAGAGGAAATTGGTGCATTAGAAAAGAATAAAATATGGAAGATCGTTGATAAACCAAAAGGAAAGAACATTGTTGATTGCAAGTGGATTTTTACATTGAAGTACAAGGCTGATGGATCACTTGAAAGATATAAAGCAAGGTTAGTAGCCAAAGGATACACTCAGACTTAAGGGGTGGACTATCAGGAAACCTTCGCTCCAAGAAGAAAGATGAACACTGTGAGAATCCTGTTATCATTGGCTGCTCACTTCAAATGGCAACTGTTACAATATGATGTTAAGAATGCATTCCTCCATGGTGATCTAAATGAGGAAATTTACATGAACATCCCACCAGGATTTGAAGGGGACACAGGTAACAAGGTGTGCAAGCTGAAAAAGGCACTTTATGGATTAAAACAATCTCCTAGAGCTTGGTTTGACAGATTTTCAAAGGTCATGAAGGAATCTGGGTATAAACAAAGCCAATGTGACCACACTCTTTTCATTAAACATTCAGCTGCAGGGGGAGTGATTGCCCTTTTGGTCTATGTGGACGACATCATGATTACTTGGAAATGATGAAAAAGAGAAACATGAATTGGCGCCGAGACTAGTAAAAGAGTTTGAAACAAAGGAACCGGAAAAATCAAGTATTTCCTAGGTATTGAAGTGGCATATTCCACACAGGGGATCTTCATATCTCAGCAAAAGTACGTGATTGATTTATTGGCAGAAACAGGGAAGACTGGGTGTAAGCCGATCTCTACTCCAATAGATCCAAACTATAAGTTGGGAGAAGCTAAAGCAGAACCAAGTGTGGAATAAAGAATGTACCAGAGGCTGGTTGACAAACTCATATACCTTGCTCACACTCGACCAGACATAGCATATTCTGTAAGTTTGATCAGTCAATTCATGCATGATCCAAGAGAACCTCATCTTCAGGCAGCTTACAGGGTACTACATTACTTGAAAGGCAATCCGGGGAAAGGAATCTTGTTCAAAAGGAATGACGCTCTTACTCTGGAAGCCTACACTGACGCTGACTATGTTGGCTCCCTAGTGGATAAGAGATCTACTACAGGATATTATACTTTTCTTGAAGGCAACCTAGTGACATGGAAGAGCAAGAAGCAGAATGTAGTTGCAAGGTCATCTGCAGAATCAGAATTCAGGGCTATTGCTCAAGAATTATGTGAATTACCATGGTGAAAATTATTTTGGATGATTTAAGAGTCCAACTGGAGGGTCCTATGAAGTTCTCATCGTGATAACAAGTCACTTATTAATATAGTTCATAACCCTATACAACACGATAAGACAAAGCATATCGAAATTGATAGACATTTCATCAAAGAAAAACCGGAGGAATGCTTACTATGTATGTCTTATGTTCCATCAGAGAAACAACCAGCTGATGTTCTAACAAAGCAGTCGAACAGCTTCAAGTTTCCACGATATCGTATCCAAGCTGGAATGGAAGACATCTATTCCTCAACTAGGGGAGTGTTGAAGTTTCCAGATTTATCCTGTAAATAGATTGGGAGAATAAATCAAGAATCAATTTGTATTAATTTATATTAATTTGTATTAAATTGTAATCCCTTAAATCAAGGGAATTAGGTAGATAGTTTCCTTTTTATTCATTGTAATCTCCTCTATATAACAACTTGTATTCCCAATTCAAAGTAAGGGAAATACATAATTATTTTTCTTCTTCTCTGATTTTCCACACAAGTAAATCTTTCTTTAGTGTTTCATCCAAATAACATGTCATATGCTGGAAAATCATTAATTGTTCGCATTCGCATTGCACGCATATTAAAATTTTTTCCACTAGCCGCATCATAACATGGAACTCCATGTCATAATTCAATAAGTTATTGAATTAATGGTTGAAAATAAATATCAATATTATTTCTAGGACTTCTCTCTCCAGGTGTGATTGTAGATAAAATGAAATATGTATGTTACATTCCAATCTAAGGATGCATGTTATAAGAAATTAAAATTACAGGTAAAATATTATGTACGATACTCATTATCTTAAAGGGATTAAAACCATTTGATGCAAAGGCAAGTCGAGTAATACAATGCAAATTCAGGATACTGATTGTTAAAAGATTTTCATGCGTCTCCATCAGCTAGGTATCGTAACAAACCATCACTATTTTAGTGTTTGTCAAATCATCTCTTCGCAGATTTTTTTTTTTTTCGAAGGATCTTTGGAACCTTGGAATCAAAGAAAAATATCAAATAATCATTGCCGGCTTCATATTAGATTTCTTCCCCTCGACATCTTTTTTTTATTATGGCCCATCTTGAAGTTCCGCAAATATCACAAACTTTTTGGTTCTTTCTCTTTCTGGAATAACATGCAATAATTAGGGAAAGCATCAATTTGTAAATATCCAAGATCAAACTCCTTCATTACCTATTTAACCTCATAAGTATTATTTGGTAATAATGCTCCTTCGGAAATACACCAATTAATAACTCAAACAATATATCAAAAGATCTTGCAAGTCCAAGAGTTCAAAATTTTAAATCAAATAAGTTTAATAGAAAAAATGAATTTGTTAATCCTTTGCACCCGGGATACAAGTCTTTTTCCGTATTTTCTAATAATTTTTTTGAAATTTGTAGCATAATTTGTTCCCTCCAAAGTAGGCTCATCATGTTCAAGCACTTATGCTATGTGTTGTTTGAAATGAATGCATCCCTTAGCAATCCATCCATATCATTTGTAATAGGTTGTTCAACTTGTTGTGGTAATTATTGTACATCGAAACATTAATGACTATCTCAATTTTATCGGCTTCAACATGATTATTGTGTTCTCCACCATTTCAATTCCAAACAACATAACAAGAAAAAATTTCATTCAAAATTAAGTATTTCTTAACTCTAAAAAATAATCAACTCATTTCGGATCGTCTTTACTCCATTCGAGTCGAGTCATCCATGTTTTATCCATTCTAGTGGATGAACGAAACAATTTCAAATAAAATGCTAGAAAAGAAAATTATTTAATCGAAATATATCCCGATACGGTATGATACAACACAATAAACTTTTATAAACAAGCGTTGCGAAAAAGTTTTCTTTGTATTAATTGAAAAAGGAGCATTTACATACATAACCCACAAAAATTCCCATGGCCGAAAGAAATGCAACTTATAACATCATTAACATAAAAAAGATCATTTAAAAGGGCTACCAAGAGAATTAAAAAATCACTTTGTAAGATAAAAAATATCACAATTGTCGTAGAAGCCTTAGCAATATGGCGAAGGTCCTCTTTCCAAACACATCTAACAACAATACAAAACTTCGATCCTATTGGTCAATTTTAGTTTATAATCTAAAATTAACTAAAACAATGATCATTTCTTAGCCGCAATAATTTAAAAGTTTCCAAATCTGCATAAAACTAAAATAACAAGAATTCCATATTTTTTCAAACTGAAACTTTCAAAAGTTTACAAATTTTCATAAAACCATTTCACAGTGTCACACATGAAAATACTTCACAATTAACCATTAGAAAACCTTTCGCCAAAATATTGATATCCTAAAGAGAATCACATAAGGAAAAAAAAAAACTCCTCATAAATTGGCCATCAAAAAGCTCATATGAACATAGCCATTTCATAAAGATTCTCACACGAAAAAACCTCACAAATAATCTTCTCATAAATATTCACATAAGAAGAATTTCTCCAAATTTCGTACGAAGGCACGTAAGAAAACGAAAGGCTTTACATGCATATTTAACACACACACTCCATTTTTTTTTTCTTTTACATACATATCACCTTTCCATACATGAAAATGCATATTTCAAATTTTAAAAATTTAAATGGTAGTATGTACATAACTTTTCCATAGCTTTAATGATCCAAACAAACATACGTATAATTGATAATGGGACTCAAAGCTAGCAAGTCATCAAAACTTGATAAGAAAGATAACACTCAAGATAAAAACATAAATATTCAAAATCATAACAAACAATATTGATTTTGTTGCTTAAACTTTAATATGAATAGCTTACTATATCATATTTTGCATCATGATAATTTTTCAAGCTAACACCATTGGAAGCCACAAGAGTAATGTTGCATAGCCAAGGAACCGAAATAATGAAAGCAAAACCAAGGTTCTCCTTATAAGCTTGACATAACTGATTAATGTACTTTTTTTCCTTTTCAACCAGTTGAACATCTCTCTTGATATATTGCAAACAAGAAAATGGCAATTTAAAAAGATATTCTATCATATTAGAATTGGATACAAGAACATCCAACAGCAGTTCTCTATTAAAAGAATTTGATACAAGAACCAGATTTATACATCTTGGTATGATGCACAAAGTACAAATAGGCATTAAGAAATTCTTTTCAAGCATAAATACAATTTGAAACATATAATCTTAAGCATGTATTCCAAGCCCTAGACTACTAAAACAGAGATCCAAAATAATTACATACAATTCAAGAAGTAATAGAGGTTTTAGTTAAAGAAATAATGAGATTAGAAAATAACAAATGACCACGATGATTTCTTTTATTTAAACATGAATCAAGAAAGATTAAGAATCTTCATATTTAAAGACTGCAAACTGATAATGAATGGTAGATAAGATCACTAAAAATCTCTGAAATAAATTCCATAAGCTATGAAGTAAATGGAACTAAGTTTCTCTTAGCTTAATTAAAAATCCTATTAAAAATACATCACAGAGATGGATTAAGACATTCTTGAAAATAAAGATTTAGGGGAAAACTCAGAAAAAGAAACAAAATCCTGTATACTCGCAACAAATAAATAAAGCAAGCCAAACTAAGCCATATCAACAACATTTTTTTATGGACAAAAAGTTTTAGCACAGATTTTACTCAGGTTCCTTATGAATCCCAAAATGAAGAAACGAATCTCAACCATAAGGCGTGTGGTCTACACATCAAAGATGAATCAAGAGAATGGTAACAATTATATGCAATCAAATGAAGAAATACAGGTTGGAGAAGCTTCTTACAACCGAATGATCGGAGGAGAGAAAGATGCTTGCGGTTTGCGGGTGATTGAGGAAGAATACCTTCGAGTAATTGGAGGAAGACGGAGATCCTCGCAGCTCGCGCGGAACTCAAAGAGCGAAAGAGAAAAGACGGGCCGGTAGAGGGAGAAAGGGATATCGGGCGAAACTGCTCTTCCGAAATGGCTTCTGGAGGAGGGGCCGCGGGATTTTATATAGTTCGGTACGTAGGAGCGTGGTATTTACAAGTGATGTATGTATTAATTAAAGTGCCGTTAGTTTGGGTTGCGACGTATACATATTATCTCGTAAAGGTAAAAATAGTATTTGTTTTTGGTTTTTTGTTTTTAATTTTGTTTTTAAAACAGATGAGTTTTGTTTTCGAAATATCAAAAATACAGAAATTATGTTTTTATTTTTTTAAGAAAATGTTTTTCGGGGTGTAAACGAGTCGAGTTGAGTCGAGCTCGAGTCACCCACAGCTTGAGCTTGAGGTTGATTTATTTTATCGATCTCGAGCTTGAGCTTAAGTCTATGAGTTCGTGTTGACTCACGAGACTACTTATTTAACATAAAACAGAGAAAATAATATTAATACAATGTTATATTATAATATAATGACAAATACAATGAGTAATTAGGAGTGAAATAAAACAAAATTATTTAATATAAAATAATATTTTAGTAAACGTTCTTAATACTTTTACATATAAAATATTCAAATTTAATGTATTTTTTAATATATTTTATATTAATATTTTTTAATCGGGCATACTCATGAGCAAACGAGTCGAGTCGGGCTAGCACGAGCGGCATCGTTAGCTCATCGAGCACAATTCACGAGTTGCTTATCAAGCCGAGTTCGGGTTAGCTCACGAGTCGGCTTGACTCACTCATGCCACTACTCTGCACGCCGGCCACAAGCTGTTGCCCGCTGCCGGCCCCTATCAGCAGCCATCACTGGTCTCTGCCCACGACCTGCCGCCATCAACCATCGCCGCCTTCCCCCACCAGCCGATGCCCCGCTGCCCACTGTCCGGCTCCATTTGCCACCGCCCACTCATGTAATGTTTCGTGTTGAATAAAGCAAGGAAGACGTCGTATACGCTATAGGCGGCCAAGCTTAATACTTCGAACATCATGTGGACTCCAACCGTTACATAAAATGTAAATGTTTTTTTAAAAACATATATAAAAAATACCCAACTAAGCACATTTTATATTTTAAAATTTTAAAAGGTATAAATTATAATAGTATCAAACTTCTTTTCCAAAAATAAAAAACATAAAACAAAACAAAAAACAAAATAAAGTAAAAATAAAAACATAAATAAAAAAATAAAAAGTGATCCCAAACAAATATTGAATGACCGTCCTCAAAAGAAAAAATGGACAAGGCCCGAATCCGACCCGGTTGTAGTCGACTCGACTAACAATGCAGAAGGTCGATCATCGAAGGGACCTCACCAAGAGGCCTCGGAGTTTGGTTTGAATGTGCATGTTGAGGGCTAGCAGGCCCTCCCAACCAAGGTGAATGGTAAGGAGCCGGGGGTAGTGGGCCGTCACGACCTTCGCGCGATCGCTACTACAAGCAGTGTCTGAGGGAGAGAGGGCCTTTAAGACCGTCTCCTCCATTGAGAGATCTATGAATGAATTGGCCAAATCAGAGGATTACTAAGATGGTGGATTGTCAAAGAATGTTGTGGTGCTAACTAGACCGTGGTGGTCGTTATGCATGCTGGAGATGTGGGGCTCCTGCCACTGTCGACCCCGGTACTTCATCAGTCGTTTGACCCATCGTCTGTGATAGATCTTTGGTTGGGAGGACAGTCGGGAGGGCGCAATCCCTTGAGATCATAGAGCAGTGGGCAGGCGAGATCTGACAGTTAGCAGGGCCGGTTGGCCCTTTTGAGGGACTCGATGGGTGTTCGAACGCACATCAACAGAAGTTGATTGTTTGCCTGGATGCTAAAGTAGTGATTCTACGGACAAAGCACGTCACTCTCTGAGTTGGGCTAAACAAGGTGTTGTGCGACCTGGAGGCACCCCATGAGATGCCTGATTCGGCGAAGTTCAACCAGGAAGCTGATCGGGTGGATCAGATTAGGTTAGGTGAAAAGATGGTTCTCCAAAAGTTAAGGACGCTTGTACCATCTGAGGTATTTGAAGACCCCTTAATAAAACACTGGGTTCAAGACCTGTAATAATATTATTCACAATAAAATAATAATTTAATGAATTTTTTAAAAGACGTTTAGTGTGATGCTTTTATCATTATGTGATGCTTCGTTTGACGCGCTCATCTTATATATAGGGGAAGAGGTTGCTTCTTTTCACTTTATACACTTTTATTTCTTTCTTTTTTCCTCGGCTTTCTCTTTTGCTCTTGTCCTTCGGCTGGTTCCACTCTTGTCTCTCGAGATGGCCCCGAAACACTCTTCTGTCTTGTTTGGTCATGTGAAGGCCATTCACCCTTCATGTCTAATAGAGAATGAAGTGAGGGAGTTGCAGCGAAGGTATGTTCTAGATGAGAGCATAGGCATTTGGAAGTTGTCAAGATCGACACAAGCGATATATCGCCTGGTAAAAGGCTTGGTCTTCTACAGAGACCAGTTCAAGAATGACATCAAGTTGCCCTTATGTCAAGAGCTCTGGAGCATCTTCAACATCTATGGGGTTATCCTGGTGCATATGATGCCAAACTTCATAATTGTAGTCATAAATTTCATCCTTTTCTATCAGCGGGAGAATCTTGCATGATCGATCAAACTATTTAGATACTTCCTCTAATTTAAGGTCGAAAGGGAGGGCCACGCTATATTCTCAGCGGACAAGAAACTCTATTTAGTAGGAGTGGAGAATAAAATAAATGATTGGAAGAAGAAGTTTCTGACTGGTTCCTGCTCAGGCGCCTGGGAAATCCGGATCGAGTCGTCGAGGTGTAAGGTGTCCAAGCAGAGGTCTCTTCAAGAGAGTGTGATCGTTGACCTGGAGATATTATCTGGCTATCATCTCTAAATTCTTAAAATATCGCTGAGGCGACAGTTACTCGCGTGTTGACAGGTAAAATGACGGAGGAGCAATGACACAATTCTAACATTGTAGAGGAGGTCTGAGTGAAAGCGGCAAACGAAAAGTTGGTTGCCAAGATTCAGAAGCGGAAGCGCCTCCTGGAATCAAGTAATCTGGTAGGAGATGAGA
Source organism: Papilionanthe hookeriana x Papilionanthe teres (assembly GCA_022702705.1). Classification (NCBI taxonomy): domain Eukaryota; kingdom Viridiplantae; phylum Streptophyta; class Magnoliopsida; order Asparagales; family Orchidaceae; genus Papilionanthe; species Papilionanthe hookeriana x Papilionanthe teres. The sequence goes on from CM040421.1 coordinate 31,567,383, forward strand.
ACCATCTCTTTCGCAGCATGTCCACGAGATAAATTATTTACGTGACTGTTGATAGTGTTGTTGTTCAGAACATGGTGACCGATAAGGTCATTGCTATTGCCTGAAAATGTGATTCTCATCTTGTTGATGCAGCCGAAGGCAACGAGAGGGAGTTGGCTTCTGAAGGGACTTCAAACAGAACCATGGTCACGACACCATCTTCTACAAATGGTGCCTCGACCTACGTGTCACCGATTACCGTTGCTCCGCAGATTCTTAGGCCGGAGGTCCTTCCTTCATTTCCCTATTTTAAAGGACCATGGTGAGCTGGTTCAGCCTTTCAACCACATTTGATTATCCATTAGAGGAGTCGATATCCTCCTTCGAAAGCGAGGTCCCATACTTTTGGCGTCGGTGGGGAAAAGAACCTTGGAGGAGGAAGACGTTCCACCCCACTCCTTTAAAGAAGACAAAGGAGGTCTCCGAGTGGGATTTTGTGCTCAAGAGTACTAGGAGTTTATGAGAGGAGGGCAACAAGCATTTTGGAATGCTTGATCGATCTCTAGATTGGTATCCACAATCGGTAGGCAAATGGGAGTTGCCCTCGACACTGGTGGATTTTATGAGGTTTAGAAGGTTCAGCCACGAGTTAGGGGCTTTAGCCACAAAGAAGTTCTCCGAAACGTGGCCTTGTGGCATTTAATGGCGGCATGGAGTGCCCAATATTAGGGGCTAGCCTTGATAGAGCTGGAGTGGTTGCTGAAGGAAGCTCAAAAGAAGAATGCCTTGTTGGATGCCAACTAGAAGAGGCTTCAAGCAATAGGGACCTCCTATAGGTAAGGCTTGAAGGATTTGAGAAGGTTAACCAAGAATCCCTAGGTACCATAGATGCCTTGGAGAAGAAGGTTGCCAAGATGGAGGAGAAGGTTCCCTCGTCAGTCTCTAAGGGGGAATACGATAATAACATAGCGAATGAGTTCAGATGTGGCGTGGAGTATTCCATCCATTGATGCATTGATCACGACATGATCAACCCAAAGCACTCCAACCTGGTTGACTTCCCTAACCAGATTCCCGATAAATCAGATAAAGCCTCCGAAGGAGAGGACGACCCTAACGATGGGGATTGGGCTATCAGTTGAAGGCCCTGCGATTAAAAGAACTTTTTTTTTTGTGCATATCCTAAAACTTTGTTAATGTCATACGTAAAGACTTTTAATTCTTTACAGATTAATGAAAAAAAAATGCCTTTTTGTGATTACTTTTGTTACATAGGTTTGTAAATTTTGTTGTTTTAATTTAGGAATTTGGTGGGGTCGACCCGTCTATAACTTTTTGAGCTTCCTTTCGAGCGCTCGTGATGCATCATCTAGTCGAGCGGGCATCAGTCCTGGTCGGTCTTGCCCCCATTGCGGGTCTTATCGCTACTCAGGAGTGGCCGCTAAGATTTTCTGAGAGGCCTTCGTTGTACTTTTTTTTATCTTATCGCTAGGGGGTAGAGGGCTACTACTAGAGACCTCGGTGTTCATATTTTTTCATTGGTTTGCGACCGACGAAAGTCTTCCAATTTTTGCTTGGTTTGTAAGTCAGAGCCAATTAATCGTGTATTCTGGCGATTGACTTGTTAGATGGGTCCCCCAGAACCAACCGGGCTTTTGCCTTTCACGTGGTTGCTTAAAACCAATTGAGGACGTACCTCGGCCTTGCCCGATGGTGTGGGTCTTTAGGGTTTCTTGTGGCTTCTTTTAGAGTCTTCAAGGGAGTTTCCCCAAGCTTTTCCGGTATGTGAGCCTTAACCCCTCCGTCGCTCGCTAGGTACGGATCTTATCGTTACCTGTGGGGGGTGGGGTGCATACTTTTGGGGGGATCCCAACAACACTTCGGAGACCTTTTCATTGATAAACGTGGAAAACACCCAAAGGCCCTAATCCGTAGGTCTTACGAGGGTGTTTTGCCAAGGGATGAATTTTTTCGATCACCTCACGATACCGAGTTCCTAGAGTATCAAACAAGGGTTTAAAAACATACCTAGATGGCTTATATCCTACGAATCAGGAATGGGCCCATGGAGTTCATGCTTCTTACGGCAAGAGGTGCCTTAAAAACCTGTTTGAATGTGACGTTATGGGAAATTAACTATTGAGACATCCCTTCAATGTGCTGAGATGTTCTGCCCAGCTTCCCCTGGCTCCTTCAACATTTTTCCTTAACAGGTTTAGAATGAGTTTGTTAGGTGCCTCAGCCTGCTCGTTTGTCCAAAGACGATGAAATGAAGCGAACTTCAGGTTAATTCCCTGTTTTGTGTAGAAGTCTTTCACTCGTTGACCCGCAAATTGGGTCCCGTATTCAATGATAATAACGAGTGGAAGCCCGTATGTGCAGATCAAGTCGGATCGTATGAAATTCCCGACTTGTCTCGCGTAGATCCGGGCTTTGCTTCAACCCATTTTGAAAAATAGTCGACCGCCTCTAAGAGGAATTCCTTTGGTCATTCGACGGAGAAAATGACCTGAGAATATCTAATTCCCACGTGGTGAACGACCAAGACTAACTATGGATTGCAGCCTCCGAGCCGTCTGATGGTATAATGTGTCATATTTTTGTCATCGCTCGCATTTTGTTGAAAATTTTGCAGTACTTTCAGGAGTGTCGGCTATTTATGTACACGACAAACTAAGGTTTTTCCTCTAGAGTGGCTGCCACATTCTTCATAGTGCACTTCTTGGAGCACATCTTGGATTTTGTCTTCCCTTAGACATCTTGGGTATACCGAAGTAACAGATATACTAAATAACTTTCCATCGATTAATGGGTATAGGGCGGCATTGATTCAGAAGTATCTTGGATCATTGACACTCTCCACAATTTTCTCGATTTCTAGTTAGTAGATATATGAATCCACCCAACTCTTGGTTCTGTCGGTGGCTATCTCCATGACTTCTTGCTAATCGGTTGTATGCATTGTGAGTTTTCTTTGTATTCCTCCCAACCAGATGTGTTTGGTGAGAATTTCGGCCACTTGATTGTCCTCCGGCTGATATGCTAGATGTGAAAGCCTCATCGAAATCATGATACCAATCATACAAACATAAAATAAGGCCAATTGAAGTCACAGATTAGTGAGTGGGACTTACAACATTGCTGCTAAAGCGAATCCATCCCAACTATGAAGGGTATGACATAAGGCATTTTTATATAAATTCTAATTTAATTATTCTGTTCTTGATAACAATGATAAAAACAATTCTATCATAGATACTCATTGGGATTGCATAAATTAGTATAATTTGATTTAGATGTGCGTATGCTGCCTTCCCATCTATCGTTGTCCGCACATACTTACAAATTATATAATTTTTTTCCTTAAATCAAGATTAAATAAGAATGTACAATAACATTTAAAATATTATCATAAAATTTCAAATCATCAGATAAAATATACTACTCTTCTATGCATGCATAAAAAATACAAAACTATAAATTAACACAAAACATATATAACTTCAAACTCAAAACAAATCTCACACATAATTCGAATCATGCATACAAATTTCATCACTTAGTTCTCCTGTGAATGATGACGACATAGAGCACAACAATAGCAAAATAGATCACAGTTGCCAGCCATGAGATGACATTGGTGGCGACAACAATGCCACAAAAATTTTTTGTGTATCTGCAGAATTTACTCCAGCCATAGTGTGCATTACCTTGCCATGCCAATTTTTCAATCGTCGTCGCCGCTGTATTTGATGTGGCGAGTATGATCAACATAACCAGATCTATAATGACTACTGGAAGAAGAAGTCGAGAGCCATAGTTTTTGATACAGGAGAGTACTGTTAAGACCACCGACCACACTAACACTAGCACGTTGCCAACGATGAAGTACCTAATATATCGATTAACTAGTTAGGGTTAAGAAACAACTCGATTAAGGGTTTTTTTGAAATAATTTTCTGTTTGTTTTGTGTTTCATACCATCACCATAATTCTGTTGGGAAAACTGTTTCCTTGTTGCTTTTTAGAATTTTTAGTAGTATAAAACTATTTTTTTAACTTGAATTATTAAAATGTGGTGGTTGTTAGAAAAATACGACCAGTCTTTTGAAAAACATTTTTTTCTAGGACAGTTTCACAACTGATTCTTTTAATACTTAAAGCTGCCCTAAACACACCCTAAATGTGAATTAAATCACAGAAAGAAAAAGGGTAGGTGTGTAAGTCAAATCGATTTGTGAGCCGGCTCGAGCTTGGCTCTTGAACTAAGCTCGATGAGCTAATAAGGCAAGGTCAAGTTCAACTCGACTCGACTCATCAGCCCTTGAGCCAGCTATTGTCCGATTGAATAATTCTTGAGGGATGGAGGGAGGGAGGGAGGGAGGGAGGGAGGGAGGGAGGGAAGCTTACACAAAGGCGGAATTGTCAGTGGCCTTGACGGAGATCGAGAAGTAGGTGGACCCGCCTGTAAGGGAGTTGTAGGCTGTATGACTGTTTGGTCTCCTTGGAAAAGGCCATCGAAGTTGCTGCGATCAACGTGAGAAAAATGGCCAATATCCGCAAGCAGCGAATGTGGCGGAGTTGCCGCACGTTGCCGGCCGAAGCCGCGGCTGCAGAAGCTCCATTGTCATTAGTTCTCATAGTTGCAGGAATATCGAAAGAAGAAATATCTTCTGCTAGCTTTAATATGGATCTCTCAGCGCAGGCATACTTACTATATATGGAATGTAAATAAGAGATTTGGTCGTGGGAGAAGATGGGTGGCAATGGGGATCTTATTTTTTAACGTCTTTGAATGGAAAATGATAGCCTGCATTTCAAGACGGTACGTACCAATGAATTACATGCTTCGTCGCACGTGGAGGAATACTTCAAACGTAAATGGTATTTTAATAATTATATTATGAAAGATTTACATACATACCATTAATTCAATTATTACGTATTTACATTTCAAACCCTTAAGACTTCATTTTCTTGCATATCGCTCTACTTATACATATAAAGATATATTTTATCTTTTAAAAAAATTAAAATAATAATATTTTTATGTGATATTAAAAATATTGGTGATATAAATATAAAAAAATAAAATTTAGGTGTTTGATTTGTTTATCCCTATGACTGAAGGTGTAAACAAGCCTTAAACTCATTAAAAAATATTACTGTTCATCTTCGGTTCGTTTATATTTCAAACACAAAAAAATTTATTCGTATTTGGCTTGTTTGTTTAGCGAGTCAAACACGAGCTGTTCGTGAACAAAGAATCATTTTGATATACATGCAGTCATTAGAGGTGCAAACGAGCTGAGCTTGAACGAGTCCAAAATCGATTTGTTAAAAAATATCATTGTTCGTGTTCGACTGTTGTGCTCGTTTATATATTGAGCTCAAAAGATTTGCTGGTGTTTTGCTTGCTTGCTTATCGAGCTGAGCACGAGCTATTCACAAACAATGAACTATTTCAACAATCTAAATCACACAGCCGTAAAATATTAATAGTAGAAAAAATTTACATCTCGTTATTTATATTAAATTATTCATTTAAATAGAATTTAATATATTTTTATTTTATTTTAATTAATAATTTTAATTGATATAAATTTTTATAACTTTTAAAATAATACTCATCATATATATATATATATATATATATATATATATATATATATATATATATATATATATATATATAATTTGAATTAATAATTTGAATTGGACTGTGTGTAAGTAAATGTTATTAAAACTAAAGTTGATAATGTTTTATTCTAATAATTATTATATTGTATATTTGTATGGATCAGACCATTCTGGGTTTTACGCGCTCATGTTTGGTGGATTGGACCGGGGTTTTTTTTTTTTTTTTTATTTAGAGCTTTGTAGGCCGGCGTTGACCATGTTAGGCATGGCTTAGATATAGAGGGAAATTGTTATTATTTTTATTATTTGGACAGCAAAAGTATAATTTTATATAATCCTAAAAATGAAAATCATACCGTACGTCGTTGGTTGTAATCCACAAATTAAATGAATATTATAATGCACAATCTTTTCAATTTTACGATAATATATTCATTCATCAAGATCTTGTACTCCGAAATCATTTTCACAATACAATATGTTATCTTAATATTTATATTATTTAATCGTACAATTTTATTGTTGCATATCGTAAATTTTATTCTAAAAGCTTACGATAAGTTTTCAAAGGAAATTTTTTGGAGAGTTTTAGAGAAGAAAGGTGTTGATATGACTTATATTCAAGTCATTAAAGATGTCAAACAGAAATAGGAATGACCAAGTACTTTCTTACTTTAATTAGATTACATCTGGAAACAACTTTAAGTCCCTATCATTTCTCTTTAGTTATGGATGCCCTTACTAGACATTATAGATGTATGTTTTTCGTCGATGATGTCCTTCTTGTGGATAAGAAAAAAAAAAGGATGATGAAAATCTAAATTAGAGTTTAAAAGCATTCATTTGAGTAGATCTAAAACTGAATACATTGAATGTAATTTTTTAGTGTCGGTGGATCTAAGGATAGAGTTATAATCATAGGAGATCAAATCATTAAATGAAATGTGTTTTAGACATCATGTGTCTATTGTTCAAATTTCAAAGTGATGATACTATAGATGAGAATGTTATTAATAGAATTCAAATTGGTTGGTTGAAGTGGAGGAATGCATTAGACCAATTAAGAATGCATTGGACCAATTAAGTACCACTCCGGCTTAAAAGGAAAATTTTATAAGATGGCGGTGAAACGTGCAATGCTTTGTGCGACATAATGCTGGCCTTTAAAAGATTGGAGGAGTCGACATCCTCCTTTGAAAGCGAGGTCCCACACTCGAGGCGTCAGTGGGGAAAAGAGCCTTGGAGGAGGAAGACGTTCCACCCCACTTTTTTAAAAAAGATGAAAGAGGTCTCCGAGTGGGATTTTGTGCCCAGGAGTACTAGGAGTTTATGGGAGGAGGGTAGCAAGCATTTTGGCGTGCTTGATCGATCTCTATATTGGTATCCGCAGTCAGTAGGCAAGAGGGAGTTGCCCTCAGCATTGGTGGATTTTATGAGGTTTGGAAGGTTCAACCACAAATTAGGGGCTTTGGCCACCAAGAAGTTCTCTGGAACGTGGCCTTGTGGCATTTAATGGCGGCACGGAATGCCCAATGTTAGGGGCTAGCTTGATAGAGCTAGTGTGGTTGTTGAAGGAAGCTCAAAAGAAGAATGCCTTGTTAGATGCCAACTAGGCTTCAAGCAATAGGGACCTCCTATAGGTAAGGCTTGAAGGATTTGAGAACTTTAGCCAGGAATCTCTAGGTACCATAGCTACCCTGACGAAGAAAGTTGCCAAGATGGAGGAGAAGGTTCCCTCATCAGTCTCTAGGGGAGAATATGATAATAACATAACAAATGAGTTCAGATGCGGCGCAGAGTATGCCACCCATTGATACATTCATCACGACATGATCAACCCAAAGCACTCCGACTTGGTTGACTTCCCTAACCAGATTCCTAATAAATCGGATGAAGCCTCTGAAGGAGAGGGCGACCCTAACGATGGGGATTGGGCTATCAGTTGAAGGCCCTGCGATTAAAAGAGCATTCTTTTTTTCTTGTGCATATTCTATAACTTTGTTAATGTCATACGTAACTTATTATTCTTTACAGATTAATGAAAAAAAAGAAAATTGACTTTTCTTGATTATTTTTGTTACTTATGTTTGTAAATTTTATTGTTTTAATTTAGGAATTTGGTCCTTATAGTTGTTTCATCTCAGATCAGCCCATGGATTCTGGGAGGCCGACCCGTCTAAAACTTTTCGAGCATTAAGATCTGTTCCTTTCGGGCTCTCGCGATGCATCGACTAGTCGAGCGGGCATCAGTCCTGGCCGGTCTTGCTTCCTATTGCGGGTCTTATCGCTACCTAGGAGTGGGCAACATGATTTTCTGAGAGGCCTTCGCTGTACTTTTTTTGGATCTTGTCGCTAGGGGACAGAGGGCTACTCCTAGAGACCTTGGTGTTTATATTTTTTATTGGTTTGCGACCGAAGAAAATCTTCCAATTTTTTATTGGTCTGTAAGTCAGAGCCAATTAATCGTGTGTTCTGGCAATTGACTTGTTAGTTGGGTCCCCCAGAAACAATCGATTTTTGGCCTTTCACGTGGTTGCTTAAACCTCCTGGGGACGTACCCCGGCCTTGCCCAATAGTGTGGGTTTTTTAGGTTTTTAGGGTTTCTTATGTCACGAGTATAAGATGTCTGCTCGAGCGCCAGAGAACTTTGCTTGTTGCATGTGTTGACCTCAAAAGCGCAAGACATCCATTTGAGACATTTCGGCGCGTGTTGAGGGGCACATAGCCAGAGTCATTCTGCTAGACTTTGGCTTTCTCTTAGGCAAAGGCCGGTCGACATTTCGCACCTCGGACGACTTTGATCGGATCGACGAATTTTATTTACCGTGCAATGTGCAAAAGTGGCTCATTTTGGCCCAATCATCGAAAAAGTTGACCGAACGATCCTGAACGATAAAATGGACCACGCGAGTGTGTCCGAGACGACGATATTACTTAGAGAGAACTTCTATTTCGCCACGGCTTCTCAGGCAGGATAAAAATACGTGAATTATCATTTTCTTTAGCCCAATTACTAAAAAGTGTCCTGAACGGCCCCGAACGACTCCGGACGACGAAACAGATCACGTGATTGAGTCCAGAACGTCGATTTTTAGTTAAGAAGGACATTTGCTTCACTGCGAGGGCATATGCGAGATAAAAAACGCATGGCTGATAATTATAATAATATTAATATTATTATAATATAAAATGTTTATATATAATATATTATAGCTTACTCATCTCCATCTTTCTTCCTACGCCTATATATATATATATATATATATATATATATATATAATATACTAAACAAAAAAAGGCTATCCTATCAGCACTCTCCCCCATTATCTTATTTATTTTTTTTCTCATGCGTGAGCTCCCATCTCTCCCTCTCTCTTATCTATTGCATGCGACTAGCAAAAGATATTAAAAAAATAATAATAATAATAAATAAACAAAAAAATAATCCTATCGCCTATCATCTCATTCATGCGCCTGTACGAGATAAAAATCTTAACATGCTGCTCCTTCCTAGAGCCACGAACTCCCCCACTCCATCTCCTTCTCTCGCGAAAAGGGAGCAGCTCTCCTGGCTGGTTCTCGCGAAGCCTCCATCCTCATATTCACGTCTGACGCCGAAGCTCGTCTTCGCCAGCAAAGCTCCTCGCCGCTGGCCGCGCCCACAGTCCGGCGTCCCTCCTCCTTGCTGTCGAAGCTCGCCGCCGCGCCTCTTCTCCAGCCTCCAGTCGAGCACACCATAGCCTCCTCCTTCTTTTGCGTCATATATATATATATATATATATATATATATATATATATATATATATATATATATATTCTTTTGGCAGCCCCTGCTCGCCGGACCTCCTCCTCGCTGGCATCCCTTTTATCATCGGCGTACTTCTCGGTAACCGGAGCTCTTGTCCTCGCCGAGACTTCCCCGCCGAAATCTTCTGGCATGAAGACAGTCCGCCACCCTAAAGCCTTACTATTTACCTCTCCTCAGCCGACCGCACTCCGACCTTTCGTCCTCGTCGGTGACATCTGGTTCGCTTACCTCTTTGTCGGTGTCACACTTACGCCGAAGTAAATCAGTGAAGAATACATCGGATTTTAGGCTCTCTTCCGCATTTCCTTCGCTCGCAGTGGACGTCGCCGCTGAGCTAACTCCACATTGCCGTCTTACCTTCCCGGCGGCCGGATATTTCGCCGAAGCACCTCAACGTCGCCGGACAGCAAGCGATGTCGCTGTTCGGGAAATGCAAGAGCCTTCCACTTTGTGAGAAAGGCCCCCGCCGGCGTATCTTCTCGCCCACATCCTCGTAGGCTCTTCCTTTTCGTCGGTGTAGAGCGAACCCTCCTAAAAAGGTATAAGTGTCAGTCATATTTTCATATGCCAAAATAATTTATTTTGGGTACTTCGCATATCTCACTAGGTATTTCCTCGTGGCATGATTCTTTATGAGGTACATCGACACACAAACTGGACACCCGCAGCTCGACGTGTGGGGCTCTCCTTCAGTATAAAGAGAACGCGTCTGCAACCGCCACGATGGTGAGATCTTCCAACACCTAGATAACCCTAGATTTAGTTGGTGTAGGCGTGTGAGTTCGATCGCCCACACTGGGTGCGTGCGCCGGCGTGATGCTAGCGCGACGACGTACCTATGTGATGGATCGTTTATTTACATAGAGCTAGCCTTTAAGTTAGGATTTCCTGTGCGTGTCCAAACACTCTCCGTAGAGTCGGGTATTTTCCCATTGTTGTGAGCCTTAGCACCAGTCCCGATGGGCCGGAGTCTCTCACTCCCCTTGCTCTGGATTCTCCAGTTTTACTTGGAGAAACTGGGAGGTCAGATTTGGCAAAGCGAGAGAAGCTTTGTAGCTGGCTCGTTTTGCAAAGTCTGGAGGATTTCGTCAAATGAGAAAAACTTTGTAGCAAGCCCATTTCGTGAAGTCGTGGAGAGTTTTCCCCTCAGAAATTCGGGGAGAGACTCAGCACATTTCATTGCCAAAGCAAGAGGCGGCGATGTCACGCATCCAAGGGTCTCAGCCCTCGGTTTCCCAGGGTGAAGCAATTCATGGATTGCTAACCGAGGATCTCGGGACGTGTTGGGTCGACTATCTTCACGACCAGGTAGACTTGGGGTTTTACTGGCTTGGGATGACGGGTCCGTGGTACCCCGACTTGGCTACATCTACCCCTTAGGATTATCCTTTCCTTCCTTTGACTATCTCTGTTGAGGCCTTTTTCTCCTTGACTTCGTTGATATCAATTTGACGGCCCGATGCAGATGGGCTACCGCCCTTTAGGGATACGACGATTTGTCCTCTGCCCTTATGGCTCGGACGTGCTTTGATGTGTTCATATATCTATGTCAAGATGATTTTGGTTGTTCTGTGGGCTCCGTATGTCGATGAGCCGCTAGACGTGAGAGACTTCCTATCTGCCAAATGGCTTAGCGTGGGCTTTGAAGCATTGTGGCATTCCCACACGGAATAAACTTTCTTTGATTGTTTATACCACAGGTCTATGATAGTATAAAGCAAAACTCCCTTTATCGAGTGTATTCTTGAATACCCCCCAAGATGTAATTAACCAAGTGGGATACTTCCTCTTGGGAGTGCTCTTGACCCCATAACAGGAACCTACACCTGACTCTCTGATTATGGGTAGACTACGTAGGCATTCTTTAGCAGATATCGGTCCAAGGTGCCTCTGTCGGATCTTGTTTGGGCGGACATGCTTGACCTATCCTTGAGAGGTTTACCGCAAGTAGGCTCTCCACGTTTTGTGTTTTCTCTTGTTTGTTTTTTGTTGTATGTTCATTCTTATTCGGTTCCTCTCCTCTTCGAATCACTTATTTGACTCGGGAGTGAGATTTATTCGAATGGGGGAAGTATACGATGGTCGACAAGCTGGAGACTCCTTCTAAAATATAAGAGAGAAAAAGGAAAGAAATGAAGACCTGAGAATATCTAGTTCCCACATGGTGATCGACCAAGGACTAACTATGGGTTGCAGCCTCTGAGCCGTCTGATGGTATAATGTTTCGCTGTTGGCCGTTTTAAAATTTATTTCATTGTTGTTTTGAAAATAATTTATATTTAATTTAATATAAACATAATAAATGTTCTATAGCTTTTTGAAAATAGTATTTGGAAATATAATTTTTAGTTTTAAAGTATAAAATTCTAACTGATTTCATATATTTAATAGTTTAAATAAACTAGCGCCGTACCGTAAGTCATGCATCTATCTTGAGGGATAGACACATTGCCTAGTAGTGAGACTCAATTAAATAAACTATGAAAGTTATGACATCTATTTGGCTTGTGAACCAATTTTATAAGCCGATAAGTTTCCCTACCTAATATAATGAAATTCGACAGGTTTATATTACCTGGGTTTTACAGTTCTCTATAAGGGCAAACCCCTATAGTTAATCACATCTTAAATGACGGGAGTCACTTAAGAAAACTCTCGATTAAGATCAATGGTTCTGCTTCCGAGAATTTCAAAGTTTAAAATTTTTAAGATTGGACATTAGAACTTCAAAAGGGAATGGATCAAATTAGGAACAATTATTTTAGGAATCCAAAGGAAGAATGGTAGAGGATATCACGGATTCAAAGCGAACTTCGATGACTTCCTAACTATCCTATGAGTTGGCTTCGATTTGAAAGAATTATTTAGTGTTCCAATATTGTCAATATTAGTTAAATAGAACTTATATTTGTATGACACAATCATATAAATGACCTGAAAGATATGAGGGTTTATGTAGTAACGAACGACGACCTCAGAGTCCTAAGACGAGTTAGGGCTTAAATTGCATAATATGATTATGCAAATGCCTAAAGGATGAAGTGAGGATTTATGTTGCACTAGGCAAACTACCTTAGAATCCTATGGCTTGGTTGTTTACTTCTGAGGAAATTTAAGCTAATGAAGATTTGTTTGCTGTTGAAGATGGTCGTGCTGCCCACCGCGCTTGCTCCGAGCTCCTTGTTGTTGCAGAGGGTTTAGTTTAAAAAGTGACAATAAAGAGATGAGAGAAGTGTCATGGTTCATAGGTGAAGTTTTCTAGTGTGACAAATTCAATATCTTAAATTTTATTAGGGGAAATATTAAAATTGATTAAGCGGAACTGGTTAATATCCCACGGTTCCATCATCCCGGCACCATTATTTTCATTGGATTCACTTAGTCCAAATGAATTTGCTAAACTCAAATGAATGAGTTCTACACTTTCATTTAGACCGTGAAAACCCCCGTTAGCTACACGTAGGTTGCCTCCTCCAAGGGATTCCCGATCATCCATCGAGACGTTTTAATTTAGTTATGATTGCAGTTTTATTTGTTTGTGATTAAATTTTGAGTTGTTTAAACATGCTAGGTTCAATTATTTTCACAGGTTTATAAACTACAGGAAAGTATAATATTTAATAAATTGTAGAATGTAAATTGCAATAAACATAAATGTGTACCTGAAGGGTCTTCCCATCATTTCCAACTGCACTTAAAATGCATGTTAGGGCATTTAAATATTTGAAAGAAATACTTAGGTAAAGTTAAGTAAAGGTTCTAGTTGTCTACCAAACCCTAATCTTATCACTAGTGAATTCCTAAGGTGTGTTGGTGATGATTTTCTTCATCAAAGAACAATGAAGTTCAATTGTTCTTCTAAAATATCTCATTGGATTGAGAAAGTGCTTAGAACGGGTCCTGAGCATCTTTTCAATGCTTCCGTGATTATTTTAAGTCCAAATGAATTTCATTATGTGGATGAATTGATCATGTGGGGTTTAGTTGAGTTTTGGTTCTTGTTCGGTGAACTTGGATGTTTTATTATCCTATGAGTAATGTGATATTTCATTTGACATCTGATTTAAGAGTTATAAAGATGAAAGTCTTTTAGGGGCAAATTAATCTATTAAAGAACTTAACCAATCTTAATTGAAGTTGAGTTAGTGATTTAAAATAATTCAATTTAGTAATAAGGTTTTAGTTGATTTTTAAATCTTTTAAATTATTTTAAATTGGAAAAAAGTGTTTAAATTATTTTAGTTCAATTAAATTAATTTTAATGTTTTAAATTGTTTTAATTATAATATTTCAGATTAATTTTAATATTTTAAATTGTTTTAATTTAGTTTTAAATTATTTCAAATTAATTTTAATATTTTAAATATTTTTTAATTTAATTTTAAATTATTTCAAATTAATTTTAATATTTTAAATTGTTTTAATCTAATCATAAGATTTCAAAATTATTCTTTTTAATTATAAATTTTAATTATCATTTTATGGTTACGATAATAAAAGTTAGATGGTATTTAATCAATTTATTGCTTAGGGATTCAATTTAGAAAATTAGAGTTTTCCTATATCAAACCCCCTAACCTTAACAACTTATGCTTTAATTAACTTCGAAAGCTTAATGATTTAATTAATTGAGATTTCTTCTTTAATATTAAAGGTGATTAATGGGTTTATATCCCTTAATTCTCTATGTTTCAATCATCCAAAAGGAAGATTAAGATCAAACATTTCCCCTTCCCCTTTGGTTAAGCCGAAATATTAGTTAAGGCTGAGGTTCCTTAATTACCCTTATGCCCTCTTAAGCTTGTTCACCTCATCATTCACTAAATTAAACTTAAATAAATTTGAAAATTTTTTTTCACCTCACTCATAGGTTAATTAAGACATCAAAGGAGAAAATGTAATTTTTCTATTTTTAATTTAATTTATATAATTATTTTAATAGAAAATAGGGATTTTCAATAAAAATTCAACAACATGAAAAAGATGAAATTTATGTCCCTAGGAAAATTACGGGAGGTTCCTACTTACTAGAGGACCACTTGGACTAATTTTAGTAATTTTTTGAATTTTAATTTATTTATTAGAATTATTTTAAATTTTGGAGTATTAATTAATTATAAAATAAAATTGAAGAGGAAAATTAGATTTTATATTTTTCTTAAATTTTTCTAAGGTCAGAGAACCTAGAGAAATAAACTTTGTATTTTTCTAATTTTTCTTTGAATTGTTAGAATTATTTTAGTGAAAGGCTTGAAAAATCCATTTTTAAATATTAAAAATTACCTTAAGCCTTTAAAATTTAATATCTTTACTTAGAGGCTTAGGAAAAATGTTTTGTTGGTTCCCAAGTGATTAGGAGGTCAAATGTGACATTTTGGTGAATTTTAATATTTTTATGATTTTTATGATTTTTTGATTATTAAATATTTAAAAATTAATTAAAAATGAAATTTTTATGAAAATCCATCTTTTTTTCCTGAACTCCTCTGCAGAGATATCCCAAAATTAATTTGGTGAATTTTTTAGTTATATTTTGGGTTTTATAACTGTTTTAATTTCAAATATGATTATGTCACTTGTTTAATTAAATTAGTGGGTCAAATTAACTTCAATTGATTTGAAATTTTTATGTGAGGTTTGCCTAACTCTACAGCACAGTGGAGAGTTGGTTTCATGTCATTTTGATGTGTGGTTATTCCAAATTAATTTAAATTCAATTCTGAGTGCTTGGTCAAATTAGGGTTATTTTTAATGAATTAAATCAAACCATAATTTTCTTACGATTCTCTGGTCCTAAGACATCTTCCTTAATTTTTCTAAATGACATGCTAATTTCTATAATTAATTTTCAAGAAAATATCCCTAAACTTAGAAAATAGATAACTCTCTCTAGAAATAGCCTCTGTCCTTGAAAAAATCAAAGAATGTTCCCAAGATCAGAGGCAACAAAAGAGCTATAGTCTTATGCCATGATGAAATATGTATCTAATGGAGAATTAAAATACTTAGAACAGTAAATAAATAATTAAAAATCAAATATGCAACAAAATATTTTTATTTTAATTCCACATTATTCTCATCTTCTCACTGAGCAAGTGAGTATTTTTAATTTATGTTTATGATTTTTCTATGCAAAGATATGCATTTTTGAAGTTTACTAAATTAAATAAATAAGAAAAAACCCTTATTTTCCCACTTAAACCAATCAACACTGACTGGATCCTATGGCGGATCAAAGCTCCACGCGGTGCGGTTTGATTTGACACTGCATCTGACTCGGCAGCCACGCGTCCCGCTGTCTCGCCCCATCTCCTGGTCCGACGCAGTCTGAGCCCTCCACTGGATACATGCGCGATCGGACAGTCCTCCATCGTCCCCGTCTGGCTCGAAGCGATAACCACATGCTTTCTAGGGTTAAAATCTCAGTGGTTACTCAACCAAATTAAGTAAAATTTGTTTCAAAACCTTCATCTAGACTAGCTCTACACATCCATACGGTTGATCATGTATTAATTGCAAGTTTTCTTCAAAAAAGCTCAAGCCGAGCTTGGACTTGGGTATTTTAATTCTTTACCTTTGTCAAAGAGGTTTAGCCTCAATTGGATGGTTGTATCACCTTTAGTGGGGTCTGGTGAAGCTTCTGTAAGCAGCATTTGAGCCCTCTTTAAGTTTGGTTCAGTACTCCTCCAAAGGGTGGCCGACCTTGGTCCAAAGCTATGTTAGGGTGCTCGGCAGAGGGGGAATTCATGGGGAAACTTCTTCTTTACCTCTGGTGAAGGTGTGGGAAGAGTTAATTTGAATATGGTGAAGTTTAAGAGAGTGTCATGTTTTTTGCCTGAATTTTGACTGAGGAATTGAGCTCAGGTGGTGGAGTTCAGGGCAGGAGAACAGTGGGGATCAAGTTCTCTGGGTTGTGAGAGCAATTTAGGTCACTTGGATGGGGATTTTGGGAGGGTTCAGTGCATTCAACCTTTTGACCGTGGGGGAGAGCTGTTTAAATAGCCATGGCTAGAGGGCTTTCCAGGGGGTTAAGGGCTGGGATTACCTGCCTTGGTGAGGAGAAGAACAACTCTACTGACCAATATGGTTGGGACACCTCTGCAGGCTCTAATTTAATTTTTGGATTAAATTGAACCTCTCGACCTGGTGTTTTCCGGTGGCTGGGGTGGTGGTCCGGCTAGGGTCAAGTCAGGTCAGAGCTTAGGGAGGTCAGAGAGGTTGAGTGGCGGCATCAATTTGGACCTTTGGTGGTTCTAGGGAGAAGATTTAATGGGTATGTGGAGTTTGGGTTATGTTGGGTAGACTTGGGCTTAACGCTTGGTCCAAAGGCTGGATCTTTTCCCAAAGTGTTTAGGACTGATCTTAAGGTCCTTGACCAAGTTTAGGTGAGTTTGGGAGGCTGCCATGGAAGTTTTGAGATTGGATTTGAGTGCTTAGGAGTGATGGAAATTTGATATGAGGGGAGAAGAGAAGGGTCACTTCCCTTTGCCAAATTTGGCAAAGTTGACTTTGGGATGGCCATGGGAGGTTTTATGGGTCATGCCCTGCCATGTATGAGCTCCTGAGACTGTTTCATGGGAGAGGAATTTTTGATTCTATGAGTTTTTTTTTTAAATGGAAAATGCCAACATGCCCAATTTTGGTATGGCTTGATGTATATACATGAGATGATCCATATATGGCCATAAAAGGATGAATTAATGTAATGAGATGAAGGGAAATCAAATCTTCATCACATGGGCCCAAATTGGGCTTTTAAAGCTTTTTAAAATGGGCTTTTGGAAATGCATAAGGGGATGGGCTTTTAACATGCATGTGTTGATTTGGATTTTTTGAAATTGATCATGGGATGGTTAAATTGAATTGGGTTTGGTTGAATTAGGTTTAGACATGTTGAATTTTGATTAGGAAGTGAAATTTGAGAAATTTGATTGACCATAAGGTTCAATTTGAAGAAATTGGGCTTTTAGACCAAAATTGGGGATTTTGATTTCAAAGGGATTTTGAATGAGATTTTGGTCAAAATTTTAGGCAAATATTTGTTGTGTTTGGTGTAGGAATGTGTTATGAGGAGCTTGGAACAAATTTGGGAAGATTTTGATTTGATTTGGGGGTCAATTGAGTGTGATTAAGGAAGAGGGTCAATTTAGGCAAATTGGGCTAATTTGGGTTAAAGCTGGGCTAATGTTGGGTCAAGTGCAAATTTAATGTTGCAAAATGTTTACAGGGATGTGAAAAAGAGTTCTCAACATTTGTTGGATGTGAATTTGGGGATTTAGGGTCCATGGACATTTTAGGGCAAATTTGGGGGGTTTGGCTTGAGTAGGACTTGAGTGAAGTTTGAGTTCAAATTGAGGACAAATTAATGTTGCATTTTGTTTGTGGGGATGTTAGGAAGGGTTTAGAATTTGTTTTGGGGAAAATTGAGTGGTTTTGGGTTCAATTTGGGGTGAATTGTGTTACTTGGTCAATTTTGGGCCTTAAGGGCCAATTGGGCTTTTTGGTCAAATTTGGCTAAATTGACAAAATTGGGGCATGTGGTAGTTGAAGAAAATAATATTGAAAATATTTGGGATTTAATTGGATAAAAATTGGAAATTTGAAATTTTGGGTATCTCAGGGGCATTTTGGTAATCTGGCCAATTTTGATAGGTTTCGGTGCAATTGGGCTAAATGGTGGTTCAAATTAATTTAGATGAGGTTAAAATTAATTTGGAGATTTTGAAATGGATTTGAAATTTTGGGATTTAAAAATTGGAATTCATGATGAAATTAGGATTTAGGGGCATGGGCCATGGACCTTAGCTATGTCTAACCACTTTAGGACCAAGTTTAGCCAAATGACAACCACTTTATGATTCTTCACATATTGACCCTAGCCATCTTAATCAAAGACTAGTGGCTTGGGTTCAACTATGTGAGTTTCTTAAAGGGTAGAAGGGATAAAGTTTAGGGATTAGGATATATGAGGGGAACTCAATGGTTTAGGGGTGAGTGTGCGTAAGTGAAGCTCAAGTCACTCAAGGTTACCCTAAGTCCAAACATTCCTATGAGAACTTACTATTTGGTCTTCGCGTGGTGGTTTTAACCTTTCAAATGTGATTTGGAGGTTTGTAACAATCCATGTGGGGTCCCAAGAGGAGTTAAGAAGTGGCTGAAAATTTCTAAATGGTGGGTTCCAACTCTAGTCTTCTAGAATAGTCCAGGAGAAGTTCTATGGCTAGATCCTGAGCACTAAGAAGAAGATTAGACCTCACCCAAAAATGAGGTCAACAGTCGTATTTTTGTCATTGCTCACATTTTTTTTGAAAATTTTGCAGTACTTACAGGAGTGTCGGCTAGAAGTATCATTGCCTTTATACACGACAAGCTAAGGTTTTTCCTCTATAGTGGCTGCCACATTCTTCAGAGTGCACTTCTTGGAGCACATCTGAGATTTTGTCTTCCCTTAGGCATCTCGAGTATACCGAAGTAACATACATCCGAAATAACTTTCCATCGATTAATAGGTGTAGGGCGGCTTTGATTCAGAAGCATCTTGGATCATTGACACTCTCCACTATTTTCTCGATTTCTAGATAGTGGATATCTGGATCCACCCAACTCTTGGATCCACCCAACTTTTGGTCCTGTCTGTGGCTATCTCCATGTGAGTTTTCTTTGTATTCCTCCCAACCAGATGTGTTTGGAGAGAATTTCAGCCACTTGATTGTTCTCCGGCTGACACGCTCGATGCGAAAGCCTCATCAGAAATCATGATACCATTTATACAAACATAAAATAAGTTCAATTGAAGTCAAATTAATGAGTGGGACTTACAGCATTGCTACTAAAGAGAATCCATCCCAGCTATGAAGGTTATGACATAAGGCATTTTTATATAAATTCTAATTTAATTATTTCGTTCTTAATGACAATGATAAAAACAAATCAATCATAGATACTCATTGGGATTGCATAAATTAGCATAATTTGATTTAGATGTGACGTATGTTGCCTTCCCATCTACCGTTGTCCGCACGTACTTACAAATTATATAATATTTTCTCCTTCAATCAAGATTAAATACAGATGTACAATAACATCTAAAATATTATCATAAAATTTCAAATCATCATATAAAACATACAACTCTTCTGCGCACAACAAATGCATAAAAAATACAAAACTATAAATTAACACAAAACATATATAAATTCAAACTCAGAACAAATCTCACATATAATTCGAATCATGCATATGAATTTCATTACTTAGTTCTCCTGTGAATGATGACGACATAAAGCACAACAATGGCAAAATAGATCACAGTTGCCACCCATGAGATGACATTGGCGGCGACAACAATGCCACAAAAATTTTTTGTGTAGTTGCAGAATTTACTCCAGCCGTAGTGCGCGTTACCTTGCCAGGCCAATTTTTCAACCGTCGTAGCTGCTGTATTTGTTGTGGCGAGTATGATCAACATAACCAGATCTATAATGGCTGCTGAAAGAAGAAGTCGAGAGCCATAATTTTTTATACAGGAGAGTACAATTAAGACCACAGACCACGCTAACAGTAACACGTTGCCAACGATGAAGTACCTAATATATCGATTAATTAGTTAAGTTAAGAATTAACTCGGTTAAGGTTTGTTTGAAACAATTTTCTATCTGTTTTGTTTTTCAGACCGTCGCTATAATTATGTTGGAAAAACTATTTTCTTGTTTCTTTTTAGAATTTTTAGTAGTATAAAACTATTTTTTTCATCCTGAGTTATTAAAGTGTGGTGACTGTCAGAAAGATACGGTCTGACTTTTTGAACATAAAATAAAATAAATTTGAAATAATCATTAGAGTCTTTTGAAAAATAATTTTTTTGCAACAGTTTCGCAAGCTGCCCTAAACACACCCTAAATGTGAATTAAATCACAGAAAGAAAAAGAGTAGGTGTGTAGGTGAGTCAATAGGCTCAAGAGCCGGCTCGTTTGGCTCTTGAACTAAGCTCAATGAGCTAATAAGCCATGTCAACTTAAACTCGACTCGACTCGTCAGCCCTTGAGCCAGCTATTGTCCAGATTGAATAATTCGAGAGAGAGAGAGAGAGAGAGAGAGAGAGAGAGAGAGAGAGAGAGAGAGAGAGAGAGAAGCTTACACAAAGGCGGAATTGTCAGTGGCCTTGGCGGAGATTGAGAAGTTTGTGGACCTGCCTGTAAGGGAGCTGTATGTCACGCTCCCAAAAGAGCTCTTCAGGAGGTGGGCAGCCCAGGATCTTTATGTACTGCTTTTCGGCCCTACACCTAGCCGATGTGGGACTAATTGTCCCTGACATTCTCCTCCACCCAATCACATGACGCCCTCGTCACGGATCGGCTCCACCGAGGGCCCTACACCGTGGAGAGTCTCCACACCCGCAGGCAGTACCCCGCTCTGATACCACTTGTCACGCTCCCAAAAGAGCTCTTCAGGAGGTGAGCAGCCCAGGATCTTTATGTACTGCTTTTCGGCCCTACACCTAGCCGATGTGGGACTAATTGTCCCTGACATTCTCCTCCACCCAATCACGTGACGCCCTCGTCACGGATCGGCTCCACAGAGGGCCCTACACCGTGGAGAGTCCCCACACCCGGCAGACAGTACCCCGCTCTGATACCAACTATCACGGACTAACTTTTCTATAGTCACCCGTGCGGCTTTAGCGCTCTTACCTAGCACTAAATCAGCCTAACCCTCGCAATGTTGGAGCTTGCAAACACAAAATGCTTTAAGAAGAAGAGTGGGGAGAAGAGAACACTAAACACTTGAATACTTGAACTCTTTATTCAAGTGCTTGGTTGCTTACAAATGAGGGAGAGATTTCTATTTATAGTCCCTCCAAGCCACGAGAACTTTCTAGATTACATTATAATATTATATCTTCTAGAATGAGGTGGCACGACCTCAAGTATCATGTGGCTCCATGTGTCATTCTTCTAGAGTCTTCCCGAACGAGGTGGCATCTTCTAGAGTCATGTGGCTTACTCTCCTCCACATGTCCTCTTCTAGAATATTCCGCTTCATGCGTGCTTCTAGAGTTCTCCTTCCTATACTTTCCATGTCATTTCTCTGAAAATGACGGGTCGTAACATGTAGCTGTATGACTGTTTGGTCTCTTTGGAAAAGCCCATCGAAGCCGCTGCGATCAGCGTGAGAAAAATGGCCAATATCCGCAAGCAGCGAATGTGGCGGAGCTGCCTCACGTTGCCGGACGAAGCCGCGGCGGCTGAAGCTCCATTGTCATTAGTTCTCATAATTGCAGGAATATTAAGTGTACTTGTCTTCTGCTAGCTTTAATATGGATCTCTCAACGCAGGCATACGTACTATATATGGACTGTAAAAATTATACTGAGATTGGGGAAGAAATGCGATGAAGAGAAGGGGAGATAAGAGATTTGGTCGTGAGAGAAGATGGTTGGCAATGGGGATCTTAATTTTTAACGCCTTTGAATGGAAAATTACTGCCTGCATTTCACGACGGTACGTACCTATGAATTTGCATGCTTCTGCAGGTAGCACGTGGAGGAATATTTCAAACGTAAATGGTATTTTAATAATTATATTATGAAAGTTTTACATACATACCATAATTCAATTACTAAGTATTTACATATTAAACACTTAACACTTCATTTTCTTGCATATCGCTCTACTTATACATAAAAACATATATTTTATTTTTAAAAAAATTAAAATAATAATATTTTTATGTGATATTAAAAATATTGGTTATATAAATATAAAAAAATAAAATTTAGGTGTTTGATTTGTTAATCCCTATGACTAGATGTGCAAAACAAGCCGAACACGAGCGAGCCTAGGCTCGGCTCATGTTAGATTCATTAAAAAATATTATTGTTCATCTTAAGTTCATTTATATTTTGAACACAAAAAATTTATTCGTATTCGACTCGTTTGATTAGCGAGTCGAACATAGCTTGTTTGCGAACGAAGTAACTATTTTTATTTTATTTTTAATTAATAATTTTAATTGATATAAATTTTTATAACATTTAAAATAATACTCATTATATATATATATATATAATTTAATTAATAATTTGAATTGGGCTGTGTGTATGTAAATGTTATTAAATCTAAAGTTGATAATTTTTTACCCTAATAATTATTATATTGCATATTTGTATGGATCAGAACCATTCTGGGTTTTAAAAACTGTGTGTATGTAAATGGAGAATTAAGTTAATGTGCTATACATCAAAAGTATGGTAGAAATTAGTTGAGCATAGGTTAAGAGCTGATACAAGGATTTCTCATAATCAGTTTGGATTTATGTCAGGCAAATCTACCATAAAAGTTATACATGTATTGAGATGTTTGATAGAGAAGCAGAGAGAGATAGTAAGTAGAATCTACATATGCTTTTCATAGATTTAGAAAAAGCTTACGATAAGGTTCCAAGGGAAGTTTTTGGAGAGTTCTAGAGAAAAAGGTGTTGACATGACTTGTATTTAAGTCATGCTAGAGCTGTTACTTGTGTTCAAACAAAAGTAGGAATGACCAGTACATTCTTATTTTAATTGGATTACATCAGGAAACAACTTTTAAGTCCCTATCATTTTTATTTAGTTATGAATGCTCTTACTAGACATTATAGGAGGATGTACTTTGATATATGTTTTTCGTTGAAGATATCATTCTTGTGGATAAGACTAGAGAAAGAGTTCAGAAAAAAAAAAAAAAAAAGAATGATGAAGATCTAAATTAGAGTGTAAAGGCCTTCATTTGAGTAGATCTAAAACTGGATACATTGAATGTAATTTTTAGTGTTGGTGGATCTAGTGATAAAGTTAAAACCATAGGAGGCCAAATCATTAAATGAAATATGTTTTAGACATCACATGTCTATTGTTCAACTTTCAAAGTGATGATACTATATATGAGGATGTTATTAATAGAATTTAAGTAGGTTGGTTGAAGTGGAGGTATGCATTGGACCAACTAAGTACCGCTCTGGCTTAAAAGGAAAATTTTATAAGATGACAGCGAGACATGCAATGCTTCGTGGGGCATAATGTTGGCCTTTAAAAGAAAAACATAAAACTAAGTATTGCTAATATGAGAATGCTTAGGTAGCTGCAGCTGCAAAGTTCGAGAAGTTCTGCAATGCGCCAAACGACGCCCTTAAAAAGACAAATTTAAAACAAATAAATTCGTGAAAGGGTTGGTGTATCTCCATTAGTGGACAAGATTAGTTAGAATCGTCTTAGATAGTTTGCTCAAATTAAACGTCGACAATCTAATGATCTGGTTTGGAGAGTAGATGTATTAGATTCAACGTATCTTAAGAAATACAGAGGTAGACCTAAAAGGAGTTAGGCATATTACATAAATAAATGATCTTAATTTATTAGAATAAAATCAAAACATGACGCTCAATAGGAAACAATGAAACAAAAGGATTCATGTACCCGACCCTATTAGTGGGATAAAGGCTCATTGTTGTGGGAAATTATTATTATTTGTATTATAAAATTTATTTCTCATCTTTTATTGTCTAAAAATTCCTGTTCTAAAATTAGCAGAATTTCTCCAAATATAAAATAAAAGAAAAAAAAAAAAAATTCCCCGAACAGAACAAAATCCACAATCCACTCAACATTACCAGCACTTAAACTTCAGATTTTAACGGTCATTTTTTTCAAATTTGAAATGAAATTTTTACAAAACATAACCACTAAAAAGAAGACAACAATCAGAATATAAACAATCCATTCGACTAAAAATACAACCATAATATTTTATTTCTATTTCTAAAACAATATTCATTGCACGAATATAAATGCACTAAAAAGAGGAAACTGCATCACCCATTTCTTCCTCATGATTTCTCACCAAAGGTTCAATCACACTCTTCCATGTCTCGTAGTCAATAGCAGAACCGGCGTTGGGCAGAAGAAAACCGTTAACAAAGAAGAATGGCGTGCCAAAGACTCCTCTTGTGCACCCATACTATGATTGAAGAACAGAAAATACAGAATTTAGAATAAATATATATAACTAAACTATATAATCAGAAGTAATATAAAAACTTAGAAGAATTATCACCTTGAACGAGGTTCTTGTAGCCGAATCAGAGTGGGAATTGATGAAGCCATTCTTGAATTCTGGTAAAAGAGAGCTCCCAACTGCTTCGGCGCCGAGTCTTGAAATGTCATCAACTATTGCTTCCCGGGATAAGTTTTTGGTTGGACCATTGTAGTACTTTTCCTGTTCAGTGTAAGAAGATGTCACTGTAATTAGATTCAAGGAAGATTTACATACATACCAGACAATTATTATGTATTTACAAATCTAACATCTAAAGCTCTTTTTTTACCTACATATGCAATCATGCATGACAAGGTGTATTTCATGTTTTAGAAGTTAAAATAGTGATATTTTTTTATGTGAAATGAAAGATTTGGGTGGTATAAATGTAAAAGGTAGAGTTTCGGTGTTTGATATGTAAATACATAAAAATTGGGCGGTGTGTATATAAATGCCCCAAGATTCAAAAGAGGTTGGTGCACATCAAAGATTCAAAGTGTTGACGAGTTAGGCAAGACTTGATTAAATCCCTGCAGGGAAAAATGGGGAAATTTACATACATACCACAAAATTGTTATGCATTTACATATCTATATAAAGTTTAATATTTACATTTATAACACCTTGGTATTTATTAAATATGCATGAAAAGGTGTATTTCTAAAAAGTTAGCGGTGGTAATATTTTTTATGTGATACCAAGTATTTGGGAGTTATGTACGTAAATATAGAAGTTCAGCTGATAAGACGCGTATATATATAAGAATTGTATGGTATGTGTAAATGCTCACAAAAGAAAGGGGCATTTACATGCTACCACACAAGTCATATGAATTTATATATCCAACACGTAGACTTTGATTTTTACATTTCTAACACTCCAATCTTTCTCATCAATTCAAAAATATCAATATCATCATCTTTTTTAAAACTAAAATACACCTTTCGAGGCATAGGCAAAGTGGTGTTAAAGTAAACATCAAAATTTAGGTGTTAAATATATAAATACATATAAATTATGCGGCATGCATGTATAAGTTTTCCAGAAAAAAAAAAAGATGAATACAGAATAAACCAAGAAGTTAATAGTTAAGTCTCAATGTTTACTTCAGTGTGATTTTGATTGCAAAGCTTTACAGCTCAGTTTTTATAATATAGAAAACAATGGTGGCAAAAAAATAGGTCGAAACATAATAACATTTTTATGACGGCAGTAGACAGAGAGAGAGAGGGAAATTGTAGGAGAACAATGTTCTAACAAGCCACCAATGAGAACTATAACCTGTATCTTCTCCCAAAGAGTTTTAATTCAAACGGTATGCTCACAGATTCATAGGTAGAGGTCACAAGTTTGAGTATATCTTATGAAGTTCTTTAAATTAATCACTAGCTCCATGCATCTGCATGAATTTATTTACTTTATTCAAATATAAGTTATTATTTAATTAACTTAGTAAATTACTAAGTAATTATTTGTTGAGATGCCTAATTAGATCGATTATAACTTAAATAGTCTCAAAATAATTATACTAAGTTGCAATCATATAAATTCTTAAATCCTGAAACACGTAACCAAAAAGTTCCTTGATTTAACATTTATCTACAACTTTCAGGATTCAACCCTCATAGTTTTTATTAAATCTGAATATAAAGCACTTACTAAACTTGTAGCCAAATAGCCTCATAGTCAAACTAGCATATAACTAACATCAAACTTGAAAAACTGATACAAGTGATGGCCAAAATAGCTTTATCTAAGTGATATTGTAAGGAAATATGTTCTTATCGCATTGATTGAATATGTTGGACCAACAAATAGGCATATAGATGAATACAATAAGAAAAAAAAAGAGAATAACACCCTCAATTCTGAGAATTAATAACGAAACATATTTCTCAAAATATAACGATCTTCCAATACTAGGGATCCTACTCAATACACCAACACAAACCTCAAACTAGATCATGTATATCTATAAACCCAACTTGTTACATTAAAGGGTAAAAAAAAAGATAGGTAACCAAGAGCTTTGGTAAAGATATATGCCACTTGTTATAAACTAGAAACATGAATTAACAATTTGAGGTGCAATCAAATAAATCGCCTTAACAAACAATAAATATTGCAATGGATCAACAAGAGATTCTTCATCATCAAACATGGCCTAAGTTTCCTTAAGGATATCAACTAACTTATAGCTTAAAATGCCCATCTCTTCCAAAAGATCAGCAGCATATTTCCTTTGTAAAAGTGATATGCACTTTTCACAAATAAGTGCCACAAAATTTTTTTGTATCATTATTGTTCATAATTATATTTAAATGCAATTGGAGCAGCAGGGTGAGCATGAGTTTAATGAAAAAATACATTCCCACTGCACGCGACAACTCTTTAAACAATATAAAACTTCTAACATTTTATCATAATAAATACAAGTTGAAAAGCATGCTAAGCCAAAGAAATCAGATGAAGTATCACATCACATTTAATGTTAGATCTTAGTCCAGTTCTAAACTTAAGAGTGTCATTTTAGAATCTTGAAGGACCCCAGAATATAATAATAAGCCCTTCAGATTTATTTATGTATTCAATAATAGTTTTGTTTCTTGTTTTAGAGTGTTAAAGTTATCAATTTGTCAATCATTTCATGATAAAAGCAAATGCACATAAGACACTACCCATAAGACAACACCACATAAGAAGCTCCTACATCATAGGACTTCTGAAAGAGTTCTTTATAACAGTTTTGTGTCAGATTTTCAAAAGACAAATTAGATTGCACATAAGACACTACCCAAAGATTTTGCCCTTATTTTGCGATGATTTTAGGATATGAAATTCAAAATTTTTTGTAGACACAAACCCGTACGAATAATTACCAATCCTAATAATGAGAGAGCACATTTGATTACGTCTGGCCGTTAGACGTTGAATATCCAACATATAGTAGCAGCAATTAGAACTTTGGATTGTAGACATTTAATGTCATGAGCTTAGAGAAGATTGTGGAAGGAATGATCATCCTAAGGTTATTTGAAGTGCATATCTTCAAAAATAAAATATTTGATGTTTGAGTGAGACATGGCTGTTTTGAGAGAGAACTTATCTACTTTTAATTTAAAAAAATGCAGCATTCACTGAATTAAAGTAGAATGGGGCAGTAGAAACCGCCAAGCACATAAAAGAATCTAATTTCCTTATGTACATCAATATGATTTAAGGACTTACCTGGTATTTAAAAAACAGCTCTAGTAAAGGATAAGTGGCAGATACATTTAGCGTGTTTGCTATATGAAGTGCTCGGCAAGCAACAAACGAATTATCATGATATCTGCAATGGAAAAAAGTTGATAGCATTCATAAGGAACTCATCATACCAGTAACTTGCGTACGTCATAAAAATGAATCAAAGACAGCAAAATACATTAAATTCACATGGAAAAGAAAATCTATGTATCGAAAAGAAAATCTTATTATTTTTGCTAATATATGGAGTTTCCTAAATCTGAATTAAATACGCAACTTCAAATAAGATTGAGGATGGTGATGAACAATACTCGGTGGTGTCCTAAAGTCAGATAGCTTTACTTATTAATGATGCTTTAGATTGAATGAAATGCACATGCTTCCGTTGAATTCAAAGTGAAGTAAAGATGCAGAATGACCCTCTTTAAGTTGTCAAGTAACAAATTCTACACAAATAGAACGTAGCAACTCACTTGAGTTGGCAAGCTACAGAATTCATACGAGATGTAATTTGAAGCAAAAACAAAATATCGTACAGCTTGTTAGACATAACTCAACACAACAAACAGCATAAATCCAACTTCATAATTTGGAAGGCAATTATGCTTGTTAAACACCAGCCAGCAAGAATAATTATCCAGCGCCTGGCTGATTCCAGAGGGACCAAGAAACGCTTGGAATAGAACTTTTCAGCTTAAATAAATAAGAAGTTAATTAACATCAGTAAAATTAAGTCAAAAGCCTTTTTGGAGTAAATAACATTAACAAAGCCTATACAATACATGGTAATTAGCCGTATTGGTCTTGCCTGTCCCATACATGCCGAATTTCACAGTTTTAACCTTTTTAGTTTTACTATTCAAAAGATTACTCACCCTAGGATTGCACCATTACAAGTACAGTTAATTATATTCCAACGAAATTCCCTCCATTACATCTAAAATTGCATCAGGTATTTGTTATAACCCTTCACTTATACATCCCAATAACCATTTCTACCCCTCCCCGTTTTCCCCAGAAACCCGTCATCATAGAAGCCTCGCTGGAATGCACTTCTTGTTCGAGCCTCGACCCCGCTCTCTTCAGATCGCCCACTTCAAATTTGAGATGTCACAAGCTCATTAAGTTCCAATTGGCTTGTCCATGAATCACACATCATATCAAATGAGACTTAACATTGATACCATTTATATTGACCCATCTCACAATTTGAGAGAGATTACAAGTTTTAGCCTAAACCGTCTCACACTAGACTAAACATCATGATTTAACCCTTCTTTTAGTAACTTCCTTGAAAGAAGATCATTCTATAAATAATACATCACGAGCACCCTTTATTATAGAGTTTCCATCGAAGCTTTGCTCATTACACCTAAACGGTGTCTTGCATATTTGGTAAAACATTTACTTATATACCCCAGTAACCTTTCTAACCCTCATACCTCCCTTTTTTCCTAAAAATCTGCCATCCTAAAAACCTGCTATAAATCACACACGAGTCTAGGCATTTGCCCCGTCCTGTTTGGACTACCCTTATTAGATTTGGGATGTCACATTTGGTGAGACCCAGTAATTCTACTGGCCCCGAAAGAGAAAAACCAGAAGACACTAGAAAGTTACAAGACATGGGCATGACTTCTTGTGCAATAAAACTAAAAAAGATCAAAATAAAATGCTCAAAAATATATATATATATGTCAATGTTCCACTACTGTGCCAATCCAGTTTTTAGCTGCAGTGCAAGCCATTCATCAAATATTTGTCCCTCAAATTCCTCACACAGGATGCCATGAAGACCACATCCTCATGAAAATGTCACATATGCCACAACACGCCGCATGGAGCTTCTCTTGTAGCCTATGTCAAGCCCATACTTCAGCTCACTTTCTATTTTGATTAATTCACCCCAAAAAGTCAGACAAAGCTCCCGCACACAATATGTCTTTATTCCACCATATCCAAAGTTGTGCTTGAGCTTTGCCGATCATCATTTAGTAACTCACACATCCGGGCCGTAATCTCAAACTCGGGCTATCACATGTTCTACATGCATAAATCTTGGATTCTAGCTCCATCAACTCCCTGGCCATTTGAATTTGTAAGGTTTCAAGTCTAAACCCGTTAGACATCATTATGGGCCCAAGGCCACCTTAAGTTCCTCTAACCTATAAGATTAGAGATCAACATGGTCTCATTTGAACTACACCTTATTCATGTGGAAGAGGGCCAAATCTACAACCATAAGTCAAATAAAATAAATTTTCATATGCATCAATTGAATCATAAAAATCTGGAAACAACCATTCCATCAACAAACTCATCAATGCTCAAATTTCATTCAAATGAGAGGTCAATAAACAAACAAAAGACTATTTCCAATAACATCAGAAAAATTCTAAAAATTTGCCTCAAACATCCACAAGCGATACTCAATTCCACTAAACCACTAACTCTCACTAGAGAAACAGCAAATTTTTTGAAGAATCTATCAAGGTTAAATGATCAGCAGATCACTTAAAGCAAATGAATCTCCCGAAAAAGGCTACCTACATTCCACTATCAAAATTTCAGTTTCAAGTAGTGTGGCCGTCGTATAATTGGTGGACGAACTCAGGCATAACAAGATACATCAATAAAGTTCCAGCTTCTCAAACTATCCATGCGGTTAAGGAAAAAGTAGTAAACAAAGAAAGCAATACCAACTTCGTCATATGGCGCTACTAAAGTTAGGGTAGCTACAGATACAATAAGCAAGGAAATCCGAACAAGACGCGTCCACAAGCACAAATTTCAATATTTGTGCAGAAAAAGAGAAGCTTACGGGAGGGGAAAAGGGTGGACGAGCAGCGAGACGCGAGGATGATATTCAAGGAGAATTTGCTTCAGAGGAGGCCAAGAGTCTCTGCTATCGGGACACAAAGGATCGAAAAAAGATTCCACAATTATGCCGTCAGCGATCCCCAAGTTATCGCCGTAGGGAAAGCCATCGTACCTCGCAGGGAGGGAACTCTGGGCTAGAGAGATGCCCTGGAAGAAGAGGAGAAGGGGAATTAGGAACGCCATAGGAGAGTGCCTCTTCTCCATGAGTGAACTCCTCGAGACAAACAGAGGAGATCGGCATAGACAAAGGGAATCGACGGATAATCATATTTGCACAAAGGACCTTAGAATTGTCATAAATGATATTTATTTGTCGTGCATTGTACATAACCATGCATAATTTAAATAATAATTATTTGTTTTATGGAATATAGTGTAATTTTATGAGTTTTTAATTGTTAATGTATTTAACATTTCTCAACCACATTTATTCCAATTTATCTACAACTTAACTAGATTTACATTAAGGGTCCATTTGGAGCAGCTTTTTTGGTGTGGTACCATTTTGAAAACGCACTTAGACTGTTTGGATAAACTGCGTTTTGACAACTTATGCATTTCAAACGCTGAAAACAGAGTTTTCACACCGCACCTACCTAGGTACGGTGAAAGCTTTTTAGCTGCAGTCTGAATTTTTTTTTAAAAAAAATAATTTATAATAGTCACTACTCCTAGTTTATCAACATATTATTTTTAATCACTTTATTAGCAGATTATTCAATAAGCTGCAGTTGCCCCAAATATACCCTAAATATCTTTCTGAGGGAATTGTAATTGTTTGAAGAAACAATTGAAAATATGCATTCAAAAAGCTGTGATAACTATTAGAAATTTATTTTATCTTTAAAAAGTTAGACATAGTTTTCTGATATCCACTACACTTAATCATGTCAAATTATAAAATGCAACTTTCCATCACAATTTTTTAA
Source organism: Papilionanthe hookeriana x Papilionanthe teres (assembly GCA_022702705.1). NCBI lineage: Eukaryota > Viridiplantae > Streptophyta > Magnoliopsida > Asparagales > Orchidaceae > Papilionanthe > Papilionanthe hookeriana x Papilionanthe teres. The sequence goes on from CM040421.1 coordinate 31,598,936, forward strand.
AACAAATAAATAACATATAATTTTGACGAATACTTAAAATACACCAAAAAATCGTACAAACGCCTAAATGATGCACATGAGGGTACATTTGAGCCTAAGGAGAGTATTGATATGAACTGCTTGTGGTAAAAAAAAAAAAATTTTTTTTTTTATAATTCTTTCATAATTACTTAAATATAAAAATTCATAATAAAATCTTAATTCATATTTTTAATTCTATTGAATTACAAATAATTTGATCGTATGGCTTAGATGGTTCAAATAATAATAAAAGAAAAGTTGGTGTTAATTTTATAAATAACAAAGTTACGAGTGTTATAAATGGAGTTAATCCCAAATATGAATGATATTTAGCAGTTAGTACGCTTATTCAGCGAAGGTTTACTTGCTGCTAAACTGGCCGAGACTCTCACCGAATCCCTTCACCGAACTTTATCGAAATCCCAATCCTCTTCGTCCCACCTGAACTCTGAGACGAAAACCCTAGGAATCTCCAGGCCAATGGCGAGGGGTTTTCGTGGCATGAAAGATGACTTCATGGAGATAATCCATCACATCGTCGGGCTTTCTTGTTGCTCATTCCCACATGACGACAACTACGATGGTCAGCTCCTTCCGCTCCCACAACCCACCGGGGGCGATTTTGTCTGCTTGGAAGCGAGTGAGGTGTTTTACGCCTCTAATACGGAAGTTAGGGATGCTGCGGCGGTGGAGGTCGATTCCCGTTCTACTCTTGCTGGTACGGGGGCTTTAGATGATGATGCATTGTTTGTGCTAAGTAGAGGATTTTTTTGGCGGCTTCATTTAGAAATTGATTTGATTGGTTCTTTTTTATTATTGCTTGAATTCGATTGATTTGTTTGTCGTGCTTTTGTATTGTGATTTCTTGTTGCTCATGACATCACGAACGTTGCTTTATTGTGCAAGTAGATTTATTGGACGGTCTTCTTGATCGGTTTAGATTTGTTTAGAAGTGAGAAAGCATAACGAGTTGTTTTGAAGTCTCTTTTCATATTTTGGAACATATCATAATTTATTTTGATATGTATAGTTTTATTGGTTTGTTGTATTGGAGACTGAATAGGATTTGAATGGCATGACCATCCAATTCAAAGCTAATTATCGAATAATGTCCATGAATGAATTGTCCACTCGAATTGCTGCCTATACGGCCCTATATCATCCGAACCAACCATATCATGCTTGCTTTAAATTGTGGTATATTTTGTCAACAAGAGACTTGATGAAAGTGTTTAGTCTTAACTAACGCAACAAATGTTAAGAGCAAATATTTAGCATTACAGTTTGGATTCAAGAGCAAATGCTTTTTATACAAATATATGCAAGCAAAACTTTATAATCATAAAATATTTGAAATGAAATTTTTGTGGATAAATAGAATCTCTTCTTTCATCGAGGGAAAACAAAAATATCAAAGTAATAAAAAGAGAATAAATCAACTGCATTTGAAATCACTCTCTATAACCTTAAATACTCTAACAAAGAATTACCATTGAAAGAATAAATGTCAGGATCTGTTAAGGGAAAAATTAACCAGAAATGTCTTAATAGATATTAAAATACATTATAGCATAGACGACAATATATAAAAATGAATATGAATAGTGAAATTAGTATAAACATAGATATATAATGATATAATAAGTGCCATCGTAACATCAAATTAAAATGATATTACATATTATAAATAATAAAATATGTCAACCACTCTATAATAATTTGCTGAATAGCTTCATTCATAATCTTTAATGTAAAAAATAGTAATCTTTGCTTTTGCATGCTAACACATCTATAGACAATAGTATAATGCATATTTATGTACTAAATAAAGGCTCATCATTTGTTTATCATAATACATTTATATATGTTTATTTTGTCATAAATTGTGGAATAGCAGAAAGGTTTTTACTTACCTTGTGGAGTCAATGACATCGAAGAAAATTTTCATTCTATAATTTTGTTGGCCAGGAATAGACAATAGGTATTACCGCCGTTCACATTCATCACTAATATTTATACGTATTTAACTCTTGAGCATTTGCTATAATAGTTATTCTATATGTAGTAGGATCAAAGCTCATCATGTCGACAAATTTTAATATTAGCATAAGCAAGATTTGTCGCATTAGCCAAAAAAATGAACATGTAAAATAAGTTTGTCATTGCATTTTTTGTTTTAATTTTATAGAATTAATACAATAGTTATTAAGGCCACACTAATTACACATGACATTCTGTTAATATCGAAGGCATTATTGAGCATAAAAGACATGATTAGCCTATTAATTATATAAAGGAAATTGCATACATTCCACAATTCTTATGCATTACATATTTAACATATAAAGTTTGGTATTTACATTCATAATATTTTGGGTCATTAAAGTATGTATAAAAGATGTATTTCTTTTTAAAAAGTTAGTAATAGTGGTATTTTTGATGTGATACTAATGATTTGAGTGTTATGTATGTAAATATGAAAGTATCGGTGTTCGATATGTAAATAAATAAGAATTTTGTGTTATGTATGTAAATGCCCCAATATTTAAATAAAGCCACGACAAGCATCATTAATAATGCTTTGATGAGGAAATACACATTTATCTTTTCATAAATGGAAGTTACATGCCTCAACCTGTGTAGTAGGAAAGTTTTCTTGAGATTTGAATGAACAACACTAGAGGTGGACAAATGAAAACACTAAATAACAAACAATTCTAAATTAATCATAGAGTAATTTACATTAACTCAAGTTAATCAAAGCTTTAAAATTACCAAGTTTAGATTAAAACTAGATGGTAATTGATTGAGATCAACTATTAAAACTATATGCATCTATCTATACCAATAATTATAACCTTAACCACATAATCTACCCAAAATAACTTCATCAAAGCATTAATAATACTTATAAGAAATCTAACATTTAGATACCTAGAAAAATGCAAAGAAGTGAATAATGGCTCAATACAAAAATTGGTGTATATAGGAAAATTTTGACATTAGGATCACCATAAGGAATGAATGAGAAAGACAATTTTAGTGAGGTCCACAGAGGTGAGAATGGCTATTATGGCTTCAAAAAATTTTTGAAATTGCCGACAAAGGAACATGATGGGAAAGGGAAAATATTCTAGTAATAATTAAGGGAGAGGGGAATACTTTCTATGTTGCAAGGAGGAAAAGCAGAACACTGGCATCTTTTCTTTAGGACTAGGACTAGCAAATATTGAGAAGGTGAAGGAGGTATAGGGGCAATGACATTTTTTTGATCTGTGTAAACCATGATCAATCAAATGTGGATAGGAGCACTTGTGGAACATAGGAGAAAAAGAGGATGCGCGGCAACTCTAAGCTAATCCATATATTAAGATGACGCCAGGGAGAAAGAAAGGAAATAAACTTAATCTCTAAAAATAATGCTTTAGTTGATGGGGACCTGAATTGGGTCGGTTAAAGGAATATGATATACTGAAACTTAGTTGATTGGAGTATGCTGAAATATTCAAGAAGCAGCAATGGAGATAGAAACAACAGAATCATTGCATGTTATTAGAGCCATTGGAGAAGGCAATTGGAAGCTCAGTTGAAGGAATATCAACCAAATCCATTGACAACTCTATATCAGGCCTGAGCATCAATTCATTTCCGAGCTTGGACACAGCATCAGTTTCATTTGTTAGATTTGGACTTTTCATCTCATCGGAAGCAGGCTTTTAGTTCAATTCCTTGCAATGTAGCTAGAAAGCACAGGTCATGGTTCCTTGGAGTTATCCTCAAATGCCAAATCGTAATAAGAGATTGATTTATCATAGTACTTCAACAGATAAAATAGGAGCATAAATTTTATCACAGGCAATAGAACTAGAGGCTGGCAGCCTTGGGGCATAGATGTGGCTAATGTGGAAGTTTGTGTTTTTGGGACCAGGGAAGTTGATTGAGTGGTATGTATAATTGGTGCAAGGAAACCATCAAAACTATGTATCATAGCATTAAATTTAGAATAATTTTCTGAAGATGGTTGAGTATGCATCAACAGATGGATGAAAGGGATATGAATTGTGATAATGTCCAAAATGACAAGTTCTTTTGTGGTTGTATATATGTGGATCAAAGCTACCATCTTATGGGGAAACTACGAATAATCTGCATAACCACTGCATGATATGTGGTAGTGGTATGGTGTTGTCTTGGAGGTGATCATAATGATGATAAGAGTATGCTCTAATTGATGTGCAGTGGATCGAAAGTGATATGTAAATTAGGTGAAAATTGTTTTAAGTTGATGATAATGTAATGATTTTTAATATGAATCTTCATAATCACCATAGAGGTCATATTTTGAATACATATGACGAGATGATGTCATATAAGGTGGGTATTGAGTAGCATATTGATCATAACATGAAGCACAAGCTTGAGGGCAATACCTCGATGGTATTACGGATCATCATCCCATTTGAAATAAATATATTGAGATTTTAATGTTGATTGCATAGAAATATTTGCTTGACAGAAGGGGAGGGGCTTGACTGCACTAGGACCCTTTTTCTAGGTTAATCAATAAAGGGAGCATTAGTATTTTGAATACATATGAGAGATGATGCCATCTTATGTAGGTTTTGCGTATCATATTGATCATAACATGAGAAACAAGCTTGAGGACGAGACCTCAGTGGTGTTATGGATCATCATCCCATTTAGAATAAATATGTTGAGATTGTATTGTTGATTGCATAGAACTGTTTGCTCAGTGGAAGACGAGGGGCTTGAATGTACTAACACCCTTTTTCTAGGGTAACCAATAAAGTGCGCATTAGATTTTAGCATGGGGTATAATGGTTTCACTAAAGAGGTTATAGAATTGGTGGTTCTTCTTGATGGACAACGGCTTGTATTGAAGGAAATCTTTTGATTGTTAATTTAGGAAATATTAGGGGTTAAGGTTTAGTCAAGGAGGTTGGTTGGGATTAGATATTGTGAAATTAGGAATATAGAAGATGAAAAGACTTGGAAATTTATGTAGAGGAAGGATTGGAAAATAGATTATGGCTTGTTCGGTAAAGATTTATGTGTGTTTTGGTATTGTTTGATGCATAAGTTTAGGAAAGATTTGATTATTTTGTTTTGAGATATGTTTGTTGTCTTGTTAGGAATGATTTTCAAGAGCATAGTTTGGAAGGAGATTATGAGGATTATTTGCTTTCATTAAAGGAGATTCTGCTTTTTCTCTTGGGGAAGATGAACCTGGAAAGAGTTTGAAGGTGACTGGCTGAAAGCTTGGAGAAAAGGGAACAAGAAGGTTGCTGTGTTTTATCAGAGAAATCTAGGATTGTTTGTGCTGGCATATGCGTCAAATAAAAATGTTTTCAAATCGGACTGATAGTTAGTGCTGTTAGGAATTTCTTGTCCAGAATTTTTAATTTTGAGTTTATTTGATGAGGGAAAACAATCAAAACTTAAAGGTTTTATGATACTATTACAATTAATTTATGATTTTAACAATCATGATTTTAGGACTATAATTTATAGAAGAGTTTGAATGTATGGGAGGGCACACTTTTGGCAATGCATGGATTGATGTTGAGGCGGAGGGGATCTACCTCGAAAGAAACTTCTTCCAAATTCACATTATGAACCTTTAATATATCTATATTTTAATTTGTAATAATGCAGCTTGAATAAAACACTAGTGATTGTTGATGATAATTGTGAACTTGATTGAATGTGCAACCTAGCCAAAGAGGAAGGAAGAGAGGTTGAAAGGCCATGTAATCTTAAGGGGAGTGAGAAGGGGGAAAGAGTATACACACAATCAATATAAAGAGGAAGATGAAAGGATTCAAGAATCATGCTATGATTTAAAGTTCAAGTAATGAATAGAATCTCTTTATATAGAGAACAAAACTTTAACGTAAAGGCCATACCATGACATTGGGACTACAAAAAAAAAAGAATGACATAAACATAAATTAAGTTGTTTAGAAATAAAATATTAACCCATTTAGTTCTTTATCATGATCCTTTTTAAGACTTGATCTATACTATGCCTATGATAACATGGCATGGTTAGCCGTCTTGTTTAAGTATGACAAAACCTTGATTAGGATCAATCATATGTGAACTTCGATAAAAATTCACTCAACATGGCATGGTTAGCCGTCTTGGTTAAGTATGACAAGCCATTGATTAGTATCGATCATATGTGATAACTTCGATAAAAATTCACTCAACATGGAGTACCCAAATAAATTGGCTCGTCATCGCTCTTTAAGGACAGATTGATGGAGCACCTTTGGGATACCAAATAGTTACATTAGAGTCAATTCTATAGCCGAAATAAGTCCTGGCTCTTCATATCCAGTGCTTTTCTCAACTCCAATAAGGGAAGAGGATCAAGCTTGTTAGACAGTGAACAAGGTAGATGACAAGTTAGGCTATGGATTACAATAACTGTATTAAAGATCATGAAGTCCCTTAATTTGTAATAAATTTGTTCAGAAGCATGAGAAAGGCGAAATCTCCCAATTTATTAGTAAAGAATAATTCAAATTCATGACAATAACGCTGAATTACCCGACATTGACTTCCGAGTTTCGGACTAGCCAGATTTGATTTATGCTTTTCTCAAAATTATAAAATAGACCATCAACTCATTTGATTTAATCCAAGTTTCAACCTGCTTAAAATCCAATACGATCTTCAATTAATGTTTGAGCCAAATTGGAAGATTTAATCTTCTCAGAAGTTTAGCACGTAAAGAAGTTCTTTGCTGCTAAACCTGTTACTTGATTTTCTGTTGCCTCTTGTTTTTAAATTCAAATTATCTAGTATTTCTTTGACATTCGGTCCTTCCTGCAACTGTATTCAGTATAGTTCACTTTTTCTTTGGTTTACTTGTATTTTTTGTGTTTTCAATGGGGAGGATTTGAAGTCTTTGCCTTTTGATCCTTGCTTTGTTCTATGTACAATTAATATTTCCCTTTTATCCAAAAGTGCCCCGACATCATATTCGGTTTAAGTGTTTTCTTTGGTTCCAAAAATGCTCTGAAATCATCAGACCTATTAGAGGCGAATCTTTCATGTACTGCATGAAAATCATACCTTTAATTCATGAGCACCTTCATTGTTGTGTCTCTCTGAGTTTTAAAGTTTATGGAGTTGTGACCATTTACTTGCAAATTCTGATTTCTGTACACTAAATTATGTGTATTAGAATATACTTATTAGGATATGTTTCCTAATCATAAGAGAAAAAGTTAACAAAAAGGGGCAAAAGTATGATACGATCCGGAACCAAAAACAGTGAATAAATTGCAATCGAGACATAGAGAAATTCAAATGAGGGCTTCTTTTACTAATATTACTGAAAAAGAAACGAGATAAAACGTTGATTTACTATTCGAGAGGTAGATCGTCTATCTACAAATCCTAGACGCCGCTAGGAACACAATCTAAAAAAAAACTTTTGCAAACATAACATGAAACAAACCCTAGCTACTTTTCTCTCCTAAATACTATCCAAGATACTTTTCAAACTCTCCCCTTAGTGGGCCCCGTCTGGGCGCTAAGATCGCCCGGTTTAGTCTGACCGGTCCTCCTTGGACCGGTTTGCCTACAGGATGGCTCTCGACGATAACCGGGTAGGGAGTCTCGTCCTTAGGAGTCACGTGCGTATCAAAATATCACACCAAAAGCTAAATTTGTAAGGCAGTGTTTGGCTAGAACTTAGATTTACGTTAAATAGGATTTATCAAAGCTAAACACCGAGGGAGAAACTCGCGAGCGACAATAGAATAAATCCTCATTCCCAGTCGGATTTAGTAAATCCGGATTTATATTGTAAAAGAGATGGAATGCTTGAAGAAAAAGATGGAATGCAAGAAAATTCAATTTAATGGAGTTTTGGATTTAGTTTTCATTTTTTTGGTGTGTGGTTGTATTTAAGTTAAATTCATTGCTAAATCCTGTTAATAGTAGCTACCAAACACCGCCTAAGTCACAAGTAAAGTATTGCATGATTGTGATTCACCAAGAATGGTGAATTTCAAGCACCAATACAAAAGATTTTTTCTTAAACGGCATTTTTTTTTAATATGAGTGACCCATTTAGTTTCAAAGAATTCTAGCATTCCCTTTTGGCCGATGGGAAATATATCAACTGTTAGTCATCATTCATTTGAGGTATAGGCTACTTATTATATTTTTGCCTTATCATCAGGACTAGTAAAGCTCAAAGTATTTTTTTAATGCCCAAATTCTAGGAACAGATTGACCTAAATTGGCAAGTTTTGGACTTTTAAAAGGGGAATCCAGTAGTAAGAGTTTGATTTTTCTGTACCAGGGATCTATATCATGGCAAAAAGGATGAGCATTCATTAAAATTGAGGAACTAGGACACCTTCTAGGAAGGGGAAATGAAGTTCTAATAAAAAATAACATGTATGAATGACCCACATGCTGAATTTTTTTCTTTATTTTTCTTTGCCACGCTTCTGAGCTCTTTTTATGAGGAAATAGGTGACTTTGAGCGATGATAACTATCATAATCTTTGGCAGCCTTTCAGAACAAGTGGGAGTATATTAATCATTTGGAATGCAAGAAATTAGCCTGTATAATGGTATTTCTATTCTTTGTCTTAGCTTGGGAACCTAAGTGACCTATGATGAAAGGTCTACTGCAGCCTTTGCTTTAAGGGCTGGCCGTGCAACCTTCTCAAATGTGAATTGAACCGGTAATATGGCACTATTGAGGTCTTGGCCCTAAAGAAATATTGTTTGCCGTACTTGGATAACGGAATGAAGTCCATTTACCCCAGCCTAGAATACAGTACCATTGTATGAACTTCATGTGCCATGAATGGTAGATGAACCAGTTGTATTTTATTGCATCCTTGACTTTAGTTTTGCCGTTCTTCTAGGTAGAGAAGGCTGCTTTGGACATAAAGGATGGTCCATAAACAGATCCGGAAACTTTATTTTAGAAGATATATGAGTTTTGTTGGTGACCTCATACACTGTTTTTGTTGTGAGTAAAGTATGATGGAAGGAAATTATTTAATGTTGCGTGAAGCCTTTCACGATCATAGCTCTTCCATTTAAAAAGTAAAAAGTGGCATAACCATTAAGACCTAAACAAATACTTTAAGCTCCTTGTCAATACCAAAAGTTCTATTTTCATTGGATTTGGTATTCTTTTGGTAGGTACAGGTCTTTCTTTTCCTCAAGCAGAGTATGTCTCAATTGATGGTGATCAGGACCCAGGCTTTGCAGCAGTGAGGAATACACTCCGTCCAAATTTCGGGGCTGAAGAAAATTTCTGGACAGTGTACAATGCTAGCCTGAATACCAAGCTTTATGAGCGTGATTCTGAATCTGTTTCTTCCTCACAGGTATTGATTTTGTTTATGCATATTTTGAAAATTTAACTTGGAAAGCGAGCATGTCCTCCAAGGTTTCTTTTTTAACTTTATGTTGTCATTGATTTATTCTTCTTATTTAGATATTTGGCGTGTAGTTGTTTATTATTTCAAAGACTGGTTTAGATGAAAGCATAGTTTCAAAAGTAGAGTGTTGTTGCTTGTTTTTTAGTAGAGCATTTAGCTAGCTGACTGCATCTGAGAGCTTTGAAAATAACAATATATGGATGGGCGTTTTAATAAATTTGAAGGAATATTTAGTTCTAGAATATAAACAATTGCTTCTGCTTTCAACTGTTGGAATAACATTTATATCGATCAGGAGTAAATGAAATCAAGCAGAATAAAGACTTTCTTTCTTTGCAGTGTTGCTTTAAATTCCTTATTTTAATTGCATTTCTTTAGCTGAATATTTAGATTAGGAGTATGTATTATTATGCTACCTAAATTAGATTGCACACTTTATCATGTACCTAAAATAAATTGTGCACACTATTATTTATTGGAATGAAAGCAAAGGAAAAGGCATTCAGCCTATTCCCTCAAAACTTTGATATGGTATCAGAGCCTTTGAGTTAGAGTCGGTCTGAATGTTTTTGTCTTCTTCAGCACTAGTCTTTGGAATCCTTGGTCGGCATCTTCAACTGCTTCCAATGTCCTCGTCTGCTCGTCGAGAGCGTTAATCTCTGGTCTTATTTGAGTTCTGCGGCATCTTTGTCCTCCTTCGTCTTCTTCTTTAGTGACATCATCGACCTTCGACTCTGGCGCCATCAGACTATTTCATCCTCCGCTCGCTTCGGCTACTTCGTCCCGGTCTGCTTCATTCTATTCGGCTACTTCGTCCTGAGCTACTTCGTCTCTGTTGTATTAAGCCTCGAGCTCCTCCGCACCGCTTTGCCCTTTTCTCGCAAGCCTGAACCATGCAAACCTCTCTATCGTGTTCTTCAAAGCCTGTACCCAAGCTTTCTACCTTAGCCTTCGCAATACTCAGCCCGAGCTGCTCTTCCTCTTCAGTCATTATTTCCACCGTAAGCAACAGCAGGAGGCGTCGACCTGCTCTTCTTGTTCGAACTCCTCACATATCGGCAATCTTCTTCTTGCGATCTAGAAAGTACCTGCGTGTGATACTTCCTGTCAGAAGCTTTTGTGTATGATCCTCTCTGCTCGAATGCACCGCCAGAGCCACTCACGTAATGTCTTCTGAAATCTTTGCTATCAGATTTACGGGAAAGAATTATGCCGCATGGGAGTTTCAGCTCAGAATGTTCTTAAAAGGGAATGAGCTTTGGGGTCATATTGATGAGACTTCCCTACCACCTACTAAGCTGAAAGATTCAGTCAATGGGAAGCAAAGGATGCTTGTATTGTTTCCTGGATTTTGGGATCTTTTGTGGCTATATGGTGAACAATTTACGATTCTTTGGTACAGCTAAAGAAATGTGAGAATACTTGAAGCACATCTACAATCAAGATAATACTGCAAAACGCTTTCAATTGAAACTTGATATGAGTAATTATAGTCAAGGTAACCTCTCAATTGAACAATATTATTTTAGCTTTCTAAATTTATGTAGCGAATATTCTGACATTATTTATGCTAAGGTATCAAAGAAGAATTTAGCTAGTCTTCAGGTTATTCATGAAGAGAGTCGTCGTGATCAGTTTTTAATGAAACTCAGACCTGGATTTGAAACTTTTCGGGCTAGGTTGCTCGATAAAGATCCAGTTCCTTGTTTGTTTTGGTGAATTATTGCGCGAAGAACAAAGATTGGCAACACAAGCTGCTATTAGTGTTGCAGGTGGATCATCAAAAATACTCAATATTGCATATGTTGCTCAGACCAACGGGAATGGACCAGTGCAGTGCTACAGCTGCAAAGAATTTGGTCATATTGCACGAAATTGTGGTAATAAGTTATGTAATTATTGCAAGCAAAAGGGACATCATATTAAGGAGTGTCCTAAACAACCCCAAAACCACAAACCACAAGCCCTTCATGTTACGGTATCTGACACTCAAAATTCTGGCTCGATATCCATAGTTGCTGGCAATAATCAATCTTTTTTCACACCAGATATGGTCAAACAAGTGATTCTCTCTGCCTTTTCTGCTCTCGGCCTTCAAGGGAAAGGTGAGACTATTATTTTTATTCATTCTCCTTGGTTTGTTGATTCAGACATCATAAATCATATGACTGACACAACTGATTTACCACATAACCAACGACCATATATTGATACTCAACATATTCAGGTTACTGGTATAAATAATATTTCAATTACGACAATTGGTGATATTATCTCCTTCAGACATGTTTTGGTTTCTCCTAAATTATCTATCAACTTACTCTCTTTTGGACAAATTGTGGATAATAATTGTGACGTTCACTTTTCTCGTAATGGCTGTGTTGTGTAGGATCAGAAGTCGGGGAAGGTGATAGCGAAGGGGCCTAAAGTAGGCAGGTTATTTCCATTACAATTTACTGTTTCTCAGACAATGTCATTGGCTTCTTCAGTTGTTGAAAATAAAGCGAGCGTCTGACATAAACGACTAGGTCATCCAAATAATGTATTGTTGAAACATGTGCTAGAAAGTGATGATTTTGGTTATACAGATAGGAGTTTATTAGTTAATTGTTCTTTTTGTAAACTTGGAAAAAATAAGACATTACATTTTTCTATTTTGGGCAGTCGTGTCAATAAATGTTTTGACATTATCCATAGTGATGTTTTGAGAATTACACCAGTTATTTCACATGCTCAATATAAATATTTTGTGATATTTATTAACAATTACAGTCAATTTACTTAGATATATTTTTTGCGTTCCAAATCAGAAGTGTTTACTGTATTTAAAACTTTTGTGGCATATATTGAAACTCAGTTCTCCGCTTGTATTAAAATTTTGCGATATGACAATGGTGGTGAATACATGTCTCATGAGTTTCAAGCATTTCTCCATAACAAAGATATTACTTCACAACGTTCATGTTCTTATACACATCAACAAAATGGAGTTGCTGAACAAAAAAATCGACATATGTTGGATACAGTGCGCACATTACTGTTAGAATCTTCTGTTCCAGCTAAGTTTTGGACTGAAGCCTTATCTACTATAGTTTTTCTCATTAATTGTTATCCATCTCAACAATTGAAGTATGATTCTCCATAATATCGATTTTTGATAAACATCCTAATTATCATATGTTACATACTTTTGGATGTGTTTGCTTTGTTCATCTACCTACTCATGAACGTTATAAGTTGGGAGCCCAGGTAATACGATGTACCTTTATGGATTGCTGTCCTAATCACAAGGGCTTTGTGTGTTATGATTCGATTAGTAGTCGATGACATATTTCTCGGGATGTGATTTTCTTTGAACATGAATACTACTTTCAACATCATTTTTCGACACTGGATATATCACAAGGGCTTTGTGTGTTATGATTCGATTAGTAGTCGATGACATATTTCTCGGGATGTGATTTTCTTTAAACATGAATACTACTTTCAACATCATTTTTCGACACTGGATATAGTTATACTTTCACAATTTGACAATTCTTCTAATAAACGATTCAAGCCGGACATTGTCTACAAACGACGTCTGCCCCCTTCACCTCCAATCCTCCCCGACCCTGATCCAGAAATTGCTTCAACAATTCTTCGACATTCAACTCGGTGCATTCGTCCTCCAGCTAGATATGGGTATTCTGCAATTTTAACTAATACTACTGTTCCTACCTCTTATTCTCAGACTGCTAAACAGACTTGCTGGATCAAAGCCATGCAAGAGGAGCCTCAGGCGCTTCAAGACAATCACACTTGGGATATTATTTCATGTCATAAGGATGTTAAACCCATTGACTGTAAGTGTGTTTATTCTCTTAAGACAAACATATGGCAAGATTGGTAGCACTTGACAATCGACAGGAATACGAGATTGATCATAAAGAAACCTTTGTGGCTAAGATGACAACTATCCGGCTTATGTTGTCGATTGCTGCATCTAAAGGCTGGTCCTTACGACAGATGGATTTTAAGAATGTATTTTTTGCATAGAGACCTTTAAGAAGATGTTTATATGACTCCTCCAAGCTTGTTTTCTACACGCTCACATGATATTTGTAAGCTCAGATGGTCCCTATACGGTTTGAAACAGTCTCCACGGCCTGGTTTGAAAAATTTCGCAATACTCTTCTTAGCTTCTCTTTCATTCAAAGTCAGTACGATTCACCATTATTTCTTTGCAAGACTAACAAGGGAATTGTTTTATTATTAGTCTATGTTGATGATATTGTCATCACAAAATCTAATAATTAATTGATGTCTCGGATACAAGAGCCTCTTCAGGGTACTTTTCATACGAGGATTTGGGGTCATTAACTTATTTCTTAGGACTGGAGATTCACTTTTCTCCGTCGATATTTTTCTTCATGAGCACAACTATACTAAGTGACTCATTGCTTTGGCTGGCCTCCAAGATGGTCGCCATGCTGATACTCCTTTGGAAATAAATGTTAAATATCAACGGAATGATGGTGACGGTCTATCTGATCTATCTCTATATCGACAACTTGTTTGGAGTCTCAATTATCTGACTATTATGCATCCTGATATTTCATTTGTTGTGCAACAAGTTAGTCAATTTATGTAGGCACCGACACATCTTCATTTAGCTGCAGTTCGACGTATGTTTCGGTATTTGAAAGGTACTTCTCATCGTGACTTGTTCTTTTTTGCGGAGTCTCCTATTAGCTTAACAGCCTATAGTGATGTTGATTGGGCTGGTTGTTCTAATACACGTTGATCTACCACTGGTTGTTGCATGTTTCTCGACAACTCTTTAATTTCTTGGAAGAGCAAGAAACAAGATCGAGTGTCTAAGTTATCTATTGAATCTGAATATCGCTCTATGTCCTCTGTTTGTTCTGAGATCATTTCGCTTCAGGGTTTGTTGGTTGAGCTTGATTTTCCTCAACTTAAGTCTACTTCTTTTTATGTAGATAATACTAAGTCGTTATCCAAATTATCGTTAATCTCGTCTTTCATGAGCGCACAAAACATGTTGAAGTGGACTGTCATTTCATTTGAGAAGCCTATGAGAATGGTGTTATATCTCTTCCTCATATCTCTTATGATCTTCAAACAACTGATATATTTACTAAGGGTCTTTCTCAAAAGCGTCATCAGTTTCTTATTGGCAAATTGATGTTTATTGATCAGTGAACATTAATTTGAGGGGGATATCAATCAGGAGTAAATGAAATCAGACAGAATAAAAAGTTTTCTTCTTTGCAGTCCTGCATTAAATTCCTTATTTTAATTGCACAGATTCTTTTCTTCTCGCTGAATATTTAGAGTAGGAACATGTATTATCAAGCTACCTAAATTAGATTGCTCACTTTATTATGTACTTAAAATAGATTATACAGACTATTATTTATTGGAATGAAAGCAAAGGAAAAGGCATTCAATCTATTCCTTCAAAACTTTGACAATTTATCTGCAATTTGTGGTATTATGTTTATTTGTCCAATTGGATTATTGAGGATCGTGTGTCAATATTTTGAGCAAATGAGTTGAATGTCTTTTCCTTTGCTTTCATTCCAATAAATAATAGTATGTACAATCTATTTTAGGTACATAATATTATGAATAATCTATTATAAGTAATTTAATTAATACATATTCTTAATTTAAATATTCGAAAGAATCTATGCAAATATAATATTTCCTTCTTTGCTGCATTGCGAAGAAAGAAACTTTTTATTCTGCTTGATTTCATTTACTCTTGATTGATATCATTGATATCCCCCCCTCAAATTGATGCTTGATCGATCGAAGCATCAATTCGTCGACAAGAACCGATGACTGTCGTCGGAAAGAGCTTTAGTAAATATATCAGTTGTTTGAAGATCAGCTGTGATATGAGGAAGAGATATAACACCATCCTCATAGGCTTCTCGAATGGAATGACAATCCACTTCTATGTGTTTCGTGCGCTCATGAAAGACGGGATTAGCAGAAATCTTGATAGCGCTAGTATTGTCTGCATCAAGAGAAGTAGACTCAAGCTGAGGAAAACCAAGCTCAGCTAGCACACCCCGAAGCCAAATGATCTCGGAACAAGCAGAGGACATAGCTTGATATTATGATTCAGTGGATGACTTAGACACTCGATCTTGTTTCTTGCTCTTTCAAGAGATTAAAGAGTTGCCGAGAAACATGCACCATCCAGTAATGGATCGCCGTGTATCAGAAAAACCAGCCCAATCGACATCACTATAAGTTGTTAAAGTGATAGGAGACTCCGCAGAAAAGAACAAACAACGATGAGAAGTACCTTTCAAATACCGAACAATACGTCGAACTGCTGCTAAATGAAGATGTGTAGTGCTTGCATAAATTGACTAGTTTGTTGCCACAACAAATGAAATAGTAGAACGTGTAATAGTCAGATAATTGAGACTCCTAACAATTTGTCGATATAGAGATGTTTCAGGTAGAAAGTTACTATCATGTTGTTGATATTTGACATTTACTTCTAAAGGAGAATCAGCGGAGCGAGTATCTTGAAGACCAGCCAAAGCATTGAATCCCTTCGTATAGTTGTGTTGATGAAGAAAAATACCTGTGGGAGAAGAATGAACCTCAAGTCCTAAGAAATAAGTAAATGACCTCAAATCGTTCATATGAAAAGAATCATGTAGACGCTTTTGTAGTTGAGACATCAATTGATTGTCTGATCCTGTGATGATAATATCATTAACATAGACTAATAACAAAACAATTTGTAATTTTTTAATTTCTCAAAATAATCAGGTCGCTTTGCAAGAGGCAACATCTCATTCTGTAAGGCCAAAAGTCATAAAGAAAAAAAATCATCAAGAGTGCTAGATATACATTTTCCAAAGTTTGAATATTTATTAAATTCTTGAAAAGGAAAAGAATCGATGAGCAAATAAGAACCCGCACATATCGCTGGGACATCATCGGATGCATTTCCTGCAGAGTCCGCTAAATGCGCCTCTTTCATGGCTTGTATCTGCCACAAATACATATCTATAAGAATATAAAAGATGCGACAAAATATGGCGAGGTGAGAAGCCGATGTGATAAATGAGTACCATATAAGTAACATGCGTTGAAGTATTGGTTGTGCTTTTAATAGGCGGAACACTACCGAATTAACAAAGAATATACAAAAAAAGGTTTACTAAATGGCCTCTCGGGACCTACAATGCGCTTTCAAAAGACCCCGACCTGATTATTTAGTGTTCTCGATCGAAATGCCTAATTCATCTATCCCATATACATTTTGAAGCACGAGCTTGGAGTCTAGAAAACTGTAGAACCCATCTTAGTCAAAGAGAATATATATAGTTTACTTCATCATTCCCAAAAAAAGACGAAGTTTAAAAATTTTGTTTCTAGGATTGTTTGAATATGCATTTATTGGTTCAACACATTATTTCTTTTGAAATTTAAAATTGTTTCTCGAGTTTAATTTTCCATGAAAAAATATGATAACGAAGGACTGAGTTAAGTGTATTGGTCATGTATTAACACCAGCAGATATAAGTAACATGAAAATTAAAAAGAACATAAAAGTTACCAAAAAAAAAAAGAGCGTAACATGTACACAAATTGGAATTAACACTATGAGCTTCGAAAATTCATATCCGGCTTTTTGAGATAGTTGTGGTTTCGGATCAAAATTTCATAAAGCATATTAAATTTTAAATAAGGCTGCACATAAATTTCACCCTCATTTGGCAAAGACTTTATGGTTCAAGGTTTCCATAGGCGCAAGGTACCATAATTTATTACCCCTCCCGATGACTCGAGGGAAATTTCAATTAAAAAATAGCCATCAAGTGCAAAGTGTTTAGTGTATAGTAATGGATCTTTTTCTTTTTTGGTCTTAGGATGTGAAACTTAACTACTTTTAGCTTAAAGTGAATGGTGGAGAGAACGATGATGAACACATTCAACATCCCATGATTCCATTCAATTGTTTTAGGCCTTGGTTCACTTAGCTAGAGGACATAAACGATTGAATTGATTGAAGAATACATGTTGGCAATTATGGGTTCTATCATCTAAGAGGGTCTTGACACCTATATGGATGCTCGTTTGAGACATTTTTAACTTGACCTCAGCTAACATAGAGCCTAGTGTTTTATTTATCTAGTGTCTTCTATAATTCACTACTTAAGAGATTTAGGTAATTGGGAAAGTTACCAGCTCTAACTGTGGCTCTAATTTATTGGTGTTATTTTACGACATATCACCCGATCAAAAGACCATTGTCATAATTATATCTTTTTTCAGTGCTATTTTGACAAAATTACAAGGACAAAAGACACATGTCACATCATTACTAGTACAAGATGTTTAAAAGTGACAATAGGGATAAACATGATATCACATTGATATTTTGTGAGCTTAAATCAATCTTAAATTTATCACCCTCAATAGACTACTTTAGATGGTGGATGAAATAATGTTTTAAGCTTGATGAGAATAAATTTCACTAGAATTCTTTATATATCGAAATTTTAAAAAAATTGAGGGTAATGCTGCATCCGATAAATATTTTTTTCAACAAAATCATGTTCGCAATGTTTAAATGATTTTACTTTGTCATTTTTGGATCTTGTCAACTCAACCCATTCGCTTGTAGAGCATTGAGTCTGTAATTTGCAAGAAGTTCAAATTCATCATAAGATTCTTTATATCTCCAAGCTTATCAGCTTTACATGCATTTGTAGAGCAAGGAATTTTTATTTTACCAAATGAATTTGTAAAAGACCTTAGTAGCCAAATTTAAATGAAAAATAAAATTAAGTTTTGAGATTTGCAATGTTTAATTACTATTCCACAATAAACACCAAAAATAGAAATTTAAACATCATCCTGTAATATGAAGTCAACTAGCAATGTTCATGATGTGAGAATGCATGTATGTGCCTAGTTGAAGTTTAGGATTTTGAAAATGATAACATGTATGCGACATTTTCAAGTTCTAGTGCATTTTCACATTATCAAATGCACTTGCATAATTTTTCATGCAACTATGTAATGCACTTAGCATGGCTCTCAATACATATGTACAGCGCATTCACACATTTTTTTTTAATGCATCTGCACAATGCATTTGCACAATTTTTAGTGCACTTGCGAGATATATTGGCATAGTTTTCAATACATTTGCACAGTGCACTTGCACGGCTTAAAACGCTTACATGATGTATCGACGTGCTCTCAAGCATTTTGAAAGTTATCTCTTAATACATGAATGTGATTTCTCTGCATTTACATTTTATACGCTAATGACTTTATCACTAAGACGTGTGCAATATTTCATTTTGAAGTTTAAAGGCCACATATCCTCTCACTTATTTGTTGTATATTCTCAATGGTAATTCTCATAAATTGGAATTATTTAATAATTCAAGATATCACGACCCTGCTCGGGGTTTGAAATTAATAAAGGCAAGTACATACGGCCGGACAATATGAATTAAAATTTCCTATAATCCCATACATTTTAATAAAAGAAAGAGTCGCTACAAAATTAAATTAAAGCGTTATAATTAAAATTTCCTTGTTGATCTGCGTCTTCTATAAACATTTTCTTATATATCGCTCATCTTTGAATACTTTAATTAAATGTGAAAAATTAGTTAAAACGACTGTGAGCTAAACGAGTCAATGAATATTCATATTGCTAAACTAAAGTTATACAAGAAAAAAAGAATAATATGCATGCCAGTTAATTTTCTTCATAAATCAATATAAGCATTTGATATGCTATTCAAAGGAATCTATATCAATAGCATATCAATATCAGTTCATATTTATACAACCGTCACATGAGACGCCGTCTAAAAAAATTATGTCATTTAAGACACATCAAAATCAATATCCTTTTCCATTTTCATGCACAAATATATTATTGTTTCCCCACAAGTATCGTCAAGGGGTGCTCCTTCACAACCAAACATGCACGTGCAAATAGTCAACATAAACGTATGTATTCATTGCATGCAATCATAATATATAAAACATACACTAAAATGCATGAGTAAATAGTTACAAACTTTACTGTGATTTGACCAATAAAGAAAAGAACTCAAACAGAATAAAACATCTGTAAATATCATCAACCTCAAATATATTTGAGAAGTAGTCACCTCGACAAAAGACAATCTGCTTGCTTTTGACGCGAATTTTTCTAACATCCGAAGCCTAAACCCGGTATAAAATTTAATTAACTTAATTATGCTTAATTTTTATTCAATAAATATATTTTTATAATAATATCTTATCATTATTATTATTATTAAAAATATAATATTAACCTTCTTAATAAATATTTTAACTAAAAGGTTTAAACTTAGCCTAATCACGCGAGTACTTTTCTTCCTCCCCCAAACGTGATACGGATCCTAAAGCTCATTCCTCCCTTCGCTTGATAATGCTCGGCTCGACCGAAATCCTCAAGTCAGAACTCCAAAAGCACACACACTTTCTCCTCTTCTTCATCGATGCTCGGCTAGGACCCAACCGCATGCAAAGGACCTCCTCCTTCGCCAGAAAGCGACGTCGCCGACTCCTCCTTCCTCAACAGAGACGCCGCCCCTAACCCTCGCGTCGTTCATTGGGTATGCTACTCCTTCACTCTCCTCTACTCTCTGATTGCATTCCCGTCTGATGCGCAATTTATAGGCGAATTCCTCTTTTCAGCTTCTCTACTGTTCACTTCCTCTTCCCGACTCCTCACTTCCCATCGTTTTTGTTCGACAGCCCGACCCTCCACTTCATCATCATCATCGATTCCTTGTTTCTTCTTCTCCCGAGTAACTGGAACATTACACTAAGATGTCATAACTTTGTCTTCACATGATTGTACCCTAAGTTCGGAATTCACTAAGTACAAGTTACGGGAGGGTTCAGTTGAAATGCGGAGGTTGCGTCCATTGCTTGTGAGTGAGTTCATATGTTCCTTATATGTTCATTTCTATCGAATTCTTTGTTTCCAAATTATTAAAATTTTCATCATCATTTTTTTATTTATCTTGCAAATTTATTTTTGCTAAGGTTCTATCAATTTGAATTTCAGCAACATTCCAAAGTTACAATCCGAGTTACATTCCACGGAGGAGAGACATACCGAAGGAATTCAAATTTTGCCCAAAATACCAAAAAGACGTGTATAAGTGACGTAAACCCCATCTGGCATGTCTCCGAACTTGCATGAAAGATTTTTTAGGACAAATTTCTCTCCTCTGTGAAGAAATATGTACAGAAATAAATATTGGTGACCCAATTCATATTCCCCCAGGAAGCGTGGAAAGGTGTATAGAGGTTTTAAAACAAACAAATATAATAAGATTTCCTCTTCGTGTTAAGCAAAACGCATACAGGTACTTAAGTAGGCATGGCTTGTTTTTGGATAATAAACTCTATCCGTAGTAGGGATGAATGTTTTTTTTAAAGATGATGAATTTGCGGCTAAAGCAACAGGTGTGCGCGCATACAGAACACTATATATATATATATATATATATATATAAGACTCCCGGAGCTGCGGCTTCATGAGATTAGGGCATCGACGAAATTGATGTCTGCTTCATCCTCTATGTTTGCGTCGATCAACATGGTCTAAGTTGTTCTACTTCATCTTCATCCTGATCGGCGTGGACAGCTTTGGTCTATTTCATCTTCATCCTGTTCGGCATCATTTGCTTCTTCAACTTTGTTTGGTTAGGCCGATTTTGCCGGTTGCTTTGTTCGTCTTTGTCAGCTTTGTCAGGTTCAACTATTCTTTTGTCCTTGATGATTGTTGAATTGCTCGTCGTTGAGATATTATACTCCTTGCTTCTATTGCCATTGCTTTTCTTCTTCCCTCAATCGAGTACCTTGGCAAAGCGCCCTTTGTTGATGTGCTCAAAAGGGTTTGGATTCTGTGGAGTCTGACGAGCATATGGTGTTTCCTCAGCTTTACCATGATTCCCTTGAAGGGAATGACGATAGTCCGTTTGTTAAGAAAGCTAGTAGGAAGGGTGGTAAAACAACTCTCATCTTCTCAGATATTAAAGTCTCTACTCTGGCTGAAAAGTGCAAATTCACACTCATTGGGAAATTTAAGCTGGGACATCCCAAAATGGAGGTTATTAGAAAAACTTTTGAAGATCTCAAACTAGTAGGGCAATGGAAGGTGGATCTCTTTGATGGGAGACATGTGATAACACAATTAACCAAGGACGAAGACTATGCCAGGATTTTCTAAAAGAAATACCTCAACATTGAAGGCAAAGCTATTAAGTTGGTCAAATGGTTTCCTGAATTTGATCCAAACCAGGAACCACCTACAGTACTACATAGTTTAAACTACTTGGTCTTAAGCTGCATCTTTTCAATCATAGGGTCCATTAATCTATTGAGGCCATACTTGAGAGACCAATGAAATTATACACACCTACTTTCAATCTCACCAGGCCTTTTGTTGCCAGGATACTTGTGGAGAGAGATATCACTTTACCTGAAGTTGAAAATTTGGCTTGGCACTGCACATAATAGGCATCATTAACAAATTGTCATGGAATAAAGACCATAATATTGTACCAATTGCAAGATGTTTGGGCACACACTTGACAAATGTTACAGGCTCCACCCAAACTTGAGATCCAACCCTCAAGTGCACCTTCATTTATACACTGATTTGGCTCACCACACTACTCAAGAACCATCTATTCCACTCGTTGTTATGGTGGAAAATACAACTAGAAAGGATATGTTTTCTCAAGAACAATCTATTCCTATAGTCGTTATGGTGGAAGATGCAACTAAGGAGGATACTCGTTATTGCTCCATTTGAACCTGAAGGGAACCCATCTCTAACCTAGCCTACTGAGATTCCTGATCCCTCTCATTTGGTCGTAACAGATGACAACCCAATAGATTTGGAACCAATTATTGTTGAAGAAGAGGGTAACCAAGTACTGAAGGAGTGTCATGATCAAGGTGTGCAGCACGCTGAACCTACTCAGTAATTTATGGATCTCCATAACCCCCAGGGTGAGTCCATTGATGATCCATTAATTGATCTGATGGAACACATATTGGAAGATTAATGGTAGGTTTACAAAGCTAAGAAGAAGAAAAAATGAATGATAGAACTCAGGACTCCACGGGATGATAGTTTGATATCTTCGAGCGGAAACCCACATAACAGTTTATTGCTGGACTTGTTACTTAGAATCGGGGAAAGGGGGAGAGGAAAACCCACCCACCATGATTATTGCCCTCTCTGATTGCCGCTTGGTGTTATCACATTCTCAATGCATATTTTTTTGGTGTTATCACCTGCTATTTATTGGTTGTATTGGCAGTTGTACACCGCGGTTTTGAAGGTGTTATTTATGGTTATATTCCCCAACGTATTGACGATTGTGGCGTGTTTGCTTCGTGTTATGCTTCTGCGACTTCACGATAATCGTGGTGTTATTCCTCGGTGACTTTTGGTGGTAGTATTCAGGAGTTTATTGGTGGTTACTGCAGTTCCTTTGGCTTTTGCTCCCAATTTGACCTCGGAGCATTTACTACTTTTTTGGTAGTTTTTTCGTATTATTTTATTGGGGTGTGCTTGTACTTTTTTGGTAACCTTTTTTGTGCATGTTATATACCTTATTAGTGAATTTATTGCACCCACACACTAAAAGTTTTATATTTTTCTTTATCATCAATGAAGTTGTCTTAGGGCTTTAAAATAAAAAGTATATATATATATATATATATATATATATATATATATATATATATATATATATATATATATATATATATCAAAAGAGAATGTAGATGGCAAAGCATAAGTGTTTGTTGCCGATTTTTCGTTTGCAAAGCATAGAAGGCAATGGGAAAAGACGGGCTTTTGGAAATGCTTATCAACAACATGTGGACATGAAGACATGATGAAGTGGGCTTTTGGAAGAACCGGCTTTGGATTTAAATGTAATTGGAATAGAGAGGGTTTCAGAAAATTGAGATCGATTGTTGTTGGAGGTATAGAATGGTCGTTAATGCCTTATATAGCAAACTCATACAGAAATTTACTTTGCTTCTCATGTCATCAAGGGTTCTCGGTTATTGAATAGGAGCCGGACAGAGAAAAAGTGGGCAAGAGGGCGAGAGACCAAAGCTGTGAAGAGTGAAAAAGCGGGCAAAGGAGTCGAGCTTGACTAGGAAAGACGAGCTGCAGCAGACTGACCTACAGGGAAAATGAGAAAAGGAGAGATGGGGGATTGTGAACGAACCAAGAAGAAAGATAAGAGAATCTAATATAAAAAATGAAAGCGAGAGTTTTATCCCTTTTTTGTTTTGTTTTCCTTGAGCGAGACGAATATAACGAGAATCGACACAGACTAATGGGTTTGACAAAAAATTTGACTTTTTTAACAAAATTAAAATGTGCACTAACTTCTCTTGTGAATTGATAGCTTTATAAAGAATGCATAAAAAGATAATCAAGATAGCATTCATTGAAAATAAATAAGTTGACAATTTAGTCCTAAGACAGGAAGAGGTTGCTATGCAAAATTTTCAAAGTTGTTATAATATGTAAGAATTCAAGATAGAATTGAGAGGATATTGAATTGAGAGGATATTGAATTGAGAGGATATAATTTTTCCTTATTTTTCTCTGAATTGAATAAGAACAAATTACAAATGTTGGGTAATGTGAAAGCCTAGTCATCGCACGTGAATTAGACTTCCAATTAAGAGGCTACTCTACTCGCTTACCTACCACATCCCACCTACCGCTCACCTACCTCCCACCTACCTCCCACCTACTGCTCACTTACCTCCAACCTACTGCTCTCCTTCATTATATAAATAGCCTCTTTCGGCTATTGGATTAAGTACAAGCCAAGTTCTCCAAGAGAGAGAGAGGAAAAGAGAAAGAGAGGAAGGGAGAGAAGAAAATAAAGTTTTTTTTCTTGTAAACGTCGAGGCGCACGACGTTGTAATTCCTCGAAGAAATAAAATCCTCTGCAACTCCGTGGACGTAGGCAAATTTGCCGAACCACGTAAATCTGTGTCGCTCTAGTGTTTATTTTCTGCGTGCATTTTTCGTTCCAATTTTACTTTATTGTCATCATTTTTTACAACAATTGGTATCAGAGCTTCGGTTCGGATCTGAGGAAGAATGATGGCCGGAGACGAAGTGAATGTTTCGGGGATTGAGAAATTCGACGGCACAGATTTTGGTTACTTGATAATGCAGATAGAGGACTACCTCTATGGGAAAAAACTTTATCTTCCGTTACTGAGTAAGCGACCGGAGAAGATGGACGAGGCCGATTGAAATCTGTTGGATCGACAGGTTCTGGGGGTTATTCGATTGACCCTGTCGAGATCAGTTGCACACAACGTTATCAAGGAGAGGACCATTGTGGATCTCATGGCGGCTTTGTCAGGTATGTATGAAAAGCCGTCGACGAATAACAGGTACATCCGATGAAAAAGTTATTCGATTTGAAGATGACGGAAGGTACGTCCGTTAGTACAGAGATCTGAATGACTTTAATATTATCACAAATCAATTGTCGTATGTCGAATAGCTGATATTATTGGCTTCATCGTCGAATAAGTTGGAGAGCTATGAGGATGGCGATCAACGATCTCGTAGTAAATCTAGCTTAAAATATGATGATATTCGTGATTTAATTTTGGCTGAGAAGGTGCGCAGGAAAGATTTCGACGAGACTTCGTGTTCGAGTTTGGCACTGAATGTTGATTTCAGAGGGAGATCACAGGACAGGAACTCAAACAAAGGAAGATCAAAATCAAAGTACAGAGGCGGGAGCAAGTCAAAACCTGGTCGACAAGCAACTTGCTGGAACTGTGGCAAAAACATAAAGAAGAACTGCAGAAGTCCTAAAAAGATGGAGAGCATCGGTGCTAATGTTGTAACAGAAGAAGCTTAGGATGCGTTGTTGCTTGCAGTTCACAGCTCCATTGACGACTGGATACTGGACTCCGGGGCTTATTTCCATACATCTTCCCATAAAGAGTTAATGCAAAACTATGTTGCAGGTGACTTTAGGAAAGTATATCTCGCAGATGGAGAAGCTTTGAATGTGGTTGGAATGAGAGATATCGACATTGCACTTCCAAACAATAACAGGTTGACACTGCAAAAGGTCGGATACATTCTTGAACTAAAAAAGAACCTCATTTCTGTTGGGCAACTTGATGAGTGTGGACATTCAGTAGTGTTCTCAGATAGCACTGGAAGGTTACTAAAGGAGCACTGATACTGGCTCGGGGTAAGAAAACATGTATGTTGTATATGATTACTGGTTTAATTAACAGTGTTGATACTACTCTTGTTGTAGAGAGCATGACGAGTTGTGGCATTATAGACTTGGCCACATGAGTCAGAGATGTATGAAGGAACTTCAGTCCAGAGGCAAGCTACCAGAACTGAAGTCAGTTGATCTTGGCGAATGTGAGAGTTGCGATTATGGGGAAACGGAGGAAGGTCGGTTCTTAAAAAGTGGCAGGATGTCGAAGCGGGAAAGGCTGGATCTCGTACACACGGATGTGTGGGGACCTTCCCGGTGACATCTCTCGGAGGCTCTCGCTACTACGTCACATTCATAGACGATCACAGCAGAAAGGTATGGGTCTACTTCCTGAAGCATAAACCTGATGTATTTAATGTGTTCAGGACTTGAAATTCTATGGTTGAGACAGAGACGGACTTAAAGTTGAAATGTCTGAGGTCTGATAGTGGTGAGTAAATTGATGGTGAATTCAAGGAGTATTGTGCAGCTCAGGGCATCAGAATGGAGAAGACCATTCCAGGGACACCACTGCAAAATGGTGTTGCAGAGCGCATGAACAGGACCATCAATGAGAGGGCCATGAGATTGCACGCCGGACTACCACCAGCTTTTCGGGCGAAGCGTTCGAAGACTGTAGCGTTATTTGATCAACAAGGGGTCATCCGTTCCATTAAACTGTGAATTACCTGAGGAGGTCTGGAGTGGGAAAGAGGTCAGATTTTCTCACCTTAAGACTTTTGGTTATCTTTCATATGTTCTTATTAATCCAGATGTTCGAAGTAAGCTTGAAGCTAAGTCAAAGAAGTGTTACTTCATCGGCATGGAGATGATGCATTTGGGTATCGTTTCGGGATGATCGAGATTGGAAGATCATACGAAGCAGGAACGTGATCTTCAATGAGAAGATGATGTACAAGGACAAGCCAGTACAGTTTCTAAAACAACACTGCAGAAATCTGAGTTGGTAAAACTTGATGATTTACCAGAGGTTACAGTTCAGTGCAAAGATGAAGGTGATGAAGAGAGTGGGTCCGAGGCACCCATTTCTATTGTTCTGCGGTCAGTTTGAGAGCAATCTACCCCTACAGTTGCAGTTCGCAGGTCAGAAAGGGCTAGACGTTCTCCAAAGAGGTATTCTCCTACTTTAAACTACATTCTGCTGACAGATGGTGGAGAACCTCAAAGTTATAAAGAAACCTTGCAAGATGGAAATTCGAGCAAGTGGGACCTAGCCATGAAGGAGGAGATGGATTCTCTGCTAGAAAATCAGACTTGGAAGCTAACAGATCTTCTACCAGAGAAGAAGGCATTACACAACAAGTGGGTGTATCGGGTGAAGACTGAACATGATGGCAGTAAAAGGTACAAGGCGAAGACTTGTTGTAAAATGTTTTCGACAGAAGCGTAGGTATTGATTATTCCGAAATTTTCTCTCCTGTCGTGAACCTTACAACCATCGAATGGTATGCGTCATGATGGGCTACCGAAAATCTCTTCCATGAGCAGTTAGATGTGAATACAGCTTTTCTTCATGAAGACCTTGAAGAAGAGATCTACATGCACCAACCTGAAGGGTTCGTGGTACAGGGAAAGGAAGACTCAGTTTGCAGATTGAAAAAGAGCTTGTATGGCTTGAAGCAAGCTCCTAGACAGTGGTACAAAAAGTTAAATTCATGCTCAATGCAGGGTACAGCAGATGTCAGACAGATCATGGCTGCTATGTCAGGTATTTTGACAATTCATATATCATCCTACTACTATATGTGGATGATATGCTTATTGCAGGGGCTAGCATTTATGAGATCAATAATCTGAAGAAGCAGATGTCAAAACACTTTGCAATGAAGGATTTGGGAGCGGCAAAGCAAATCTTTGGCATGAAGATTATCAGAGACAGAGTCAAAGGTAAGTTAAGACTTTCACAGGCTGAATATGTGAAAAATGTGCTTAGCAGGTTCAATATGGATAAGGCAAAACCAGTTGACACACCTTTGGACAGTTATTTCAGACTCAGCAAGAGTCAGTCACCCACGTCAGAGGAGGAACAAAACTACATGGGTAAGGTTCCTTACGCTTCAGCTATTGTTTCACTTATGTATGTTATGGTCTACACTAGACCAGATATTGCCCATGCAGTGGGAGTTGTGAGCAGACACATGAGTAATCCAGGGAAAGAACAATGGGAAGCTGTGAAGTGGATCTTCAGATACCTAAGGGGCTCTTCACAAACCTGCTTGTGTTTCTCAGGAAAGAGCCTGGAGATACAAGACTATGTTGATGTAGATTTAGCTGAAGATATCGACAGTAGGAAGAGTACTACAGGTTATGTTTATACTCTTGGTGGTACTGCAATGTCATGGGGCTCAAATCTGTAGAAGACAGTTTCTTTATCCACTACGGAGTCGAGAATGTTGCGGTATCGGAGGCTGCAAAGGAGATGATATGGTTGCAAAATTTCTTGGAAGAATTGGGTAAGGAGGTTCGGAAGGGCACTCTACAGGTGATAGTCGAGCGCTATATTCGCTGAGGAATCCTGCATTTCAATCCAGGACCAAGCACATTCAGATCAAGTATCACTTCATACGATCATTATTAAATGACGAACAGTTGCTACTTGAGAAAATTTGTGGAAGCAAGAATCCTACTGATATGTTGACAAAGGATGTTACTCTTGAGAAACTGAAGTTGTGCGCGACTTCGGTTGGTCTTCTAACTGAAGATAGAGGCTTTGAGTTGTAGAGGTGGAGAATATCGTGTTTGAGGAAAAGTTCGGTACAGCCAGCAGATGTTGCAGCCTGTAGGTGGTGCAGTGAGTGTCCCAGTCTCCAAATGGGAGAATTGTTGGGTAATGTGGAGACCCGGTCAACCACATGTGAATTAGCTTCCTAATTAAGAGGGCTACCTATCGCTCACCTACCACATCTCACCTACCTCCCACCTACCTCCCACCTACCACTCACCACCTCCCACCTACCTCCCACCTACCACTCTCCTTCATTCTATAAATAGCCTCTTTTGGCTATTGGATTAAGTACAAGCCAAGTTCTCCAAGAGAGAGAGGAAAAGAGAAAGAGAGAAGGGAGAGAAAATAAAATTTTTTTTCTTGTAAACGTCGAGGCACTCGACGATGTAATTCCTCGAAGAAATAAAATCCTCTGTAACTCCGTGGTCGTAGGCAAATTTGTGGAACCACGTAAATCTGTGTCGCTCTAGTGTTTATTTTCTGCGTGCATTTTTCGTTCCAATTTTACTTTATTGTCATCATTTTTACAACATATTTATATACATGACGACCAACATACAATTATGGTACCTAATAAGGGCAAATAATGGAGAGAATCAATCCTAATAATTACCGAATAATTGCTTCCTAATAATTATGAATATTTTGTAATAATTACAGAATAATTGTCTAATTATTACGAAGATTCTACACTCCCCCTAAAGTTGGGTTGTACAAATTGTACATGCCTAACTTGTTAGATAATCCTTCAAAGTTGATACTTGGGAGAGGCTTAGTGAGGATATCCGCTGTTTGATGTCGGGAAGGAATGTATGTGAGTTCGAAGACTCCTCTCTCAATGTTTTTTGAGATGAAGTGTCGATCGATTTCGATTTGTTTCGTTCTGTCAAGGTGTACTGGATTCTTTGCAATGCTAATGACTGTCTGGTTGTCACATTGTATTTTGATAGTTTTTTCAGTTAGCATTCCAACTTCACTGAGTATTCTTCAAATCCAAATTCCTTTGCAGATACCAAGTGCAAGAGCTCTGAATTCCGCTTCAGCACAGTTTCTTGATGCCACGGACTGAGTTTTGCTTCTCCAAGTAACTAGGTTTCCCCAGACATAAGTGCAATAGCCGGAAGTCGATCGTCGGTCCGAGACATCCCCTGTCCAGTATTCATCTGAATATACTTCTATACCTCGATCCTGGTTCCTTTGAAATAGTAGCCCATTGCCTGGAGTCATATTGAGATATCTCAAGATTCTATAGACTGCATTCATGTGTTATTCCGTAGGCTTGTTCATGAATTGGCTTACAACACTAACAAAAAAATCAATGTCGGGTCATGTGTGAGAGAGATAGATGAGTCGACCCACGAGTCGCTGATATCCCCCCTATCCACAGGTGCACTGTCTTTCTCAGTGCCGATCTTCTTGTAGGGATCTATTGGAGTATTGACGAGTTTGCAACCGAGCATACTTGTTTCCTTCAACAGGTCCAATGTATACTTCCGTTGTGACACAAATATTCTTTGTTTTGATCGAGCTAGTTCCATGCCAAGGAAGAACTTTGGGTTTCCGAGGTCTTTGATTTCAAATTCCCGAGTGAGAAGCTTTGTCAAATCTGTGAGTTCTTTGTGATTTCTAGTGAGGATGATATCGTCGACGTATACGATTAGAATTGCAATCTTCTTTTCGGAAGAGGTTTTCACGAAGAGAGTGTAATTTGTCTGACACTGAGTATACCCGTGTTTTGTCACAAATTTTGCAAATCTATCGAATCATGCTCGGGGAATTGTTTGAGGCCGTACAATGATTTTTTGAGTTTGCAAACTTTATTGTTTGGAAATGATGCTTCTAGTCCGAGAGGTGCTTCCATGTAGACTTCTTCTTCCAATTTGTCATTTAAAAGCATTTTTCACGTCGAGTTGATGTAGTCGTCAGTCTTCATTTGTCGCAAGTGAGAGAAGAATTCTGATGGTGTTGATAACTAATACCGTAGAACTGTGAAAAATCTTTTGCTACGAGACGTGCTTTCAATCTCTCAATTGTACCATCTGCCTTGTGTTTGACTTTGAAGATCCATTTGCAGCCATTGCTTTCTTTCCCTTTTGGCAGGCCTGAAACTATCCATGTACCATTCTTTTTGTAGGGCTCTTAGCTCCTCATTGACGGCCGCTTTCCACCCTGGGTGTTTGAGAGCTTCATTAATGCTGTTTGGGATTTGTGTGTTGTCGAATGTGGTGACATGGGCTCGGTAAGTTGAAGATAGTATAAGACACAAAGTTGGAGATTTGATGCATTGTGTGTTCGTAACTGTGTGGAGGTCGGATGGACCTAACACCTTTCCTTAAGGCAAGTGGAAGGTCAGAGTTATCAGTCATAGGTATAATAGATTCATGTTCAAGTGTGTTCGTACCTGAGTGGATTTCTGTAGGAGTTGAATCCGGTTCTAACTCTTGGACTGGTGTTGGATGTGTCGAGTGGTCTATGTGCTTGTTGTGCGTAGGAGGTGGTGCAAGAATGGGTGATGAGTTGAACACTTGAGGACTAGACGGAGATGATGAGTTTGGTTGAAGAGATGAGGATTTGGTGTGTGGTGGTATGAAGTTGTTATCCCCCCAAGACTGATGTTCCCTTAGAGTCTCCCCCTGAATATTGGAATTGGGGTAGTAAGGTTGGTTTTCAAAGAAGGTGACATCCATAGTGTTGTAGGTTTTCCTTGTGAGAGGGGAGTAGCATTTATACCCTTTTTGAAGAGGCGAGTAGCTGAGGAAAATACATTTAGTAGATTTAGGGTCAAGTTTGCTGCGATTGTGTGAATGAATGTGAACAAAGGAGGAGCAACCGACTACTTTGGTGGGTAGATTTTGGGTAATTACCTTGATGTGGGGAAACGACTTGAGAAGAAGTTGGACTGGACTTTGAAATTTGAGTACCCGAGAAGGCATCCTGTTAATGAGGTAGGCTTCAGTGGATACAATGTCACCCCAAAAAACCTTAGGCACATTAGAGGAAAACATGAGGCAGCGGGCCACCTCGAGAAGATGGCGGTTCTTGCGTTCGGCGATCCCATTTTGTTGAGGAGTGTCGTCGCAAGAACTGAGATGGAGGATGCCTTTAGAGGAGAGATAAGAACTGATGATGGAAGTGAAGTACTCCTTTACATTATCAGTCTTGAGTGCCTGGATGGAAGTTTGGAATTGTGTTTGAATCATTGAGTAGAATTTTTCAAATAGATGACCGACTGTAGATTTATCTTTCATAAGAAATATCCACAAAGGAGACAAACCACTGAGTCCCGGTAAGGATTGTAATACGGGGCCGAGAGGAGGTGTAACTGACACATGGAAATGACGTGCGAGTATGTTTGGCAAGTTGACAGACTTCACATTGAAAAGAATGAATATCTTTATTGATAAATAAATTCAGAAATAGTTTTGAAAGATACTTAAAATTTGGATGGCCGGGACGATAATGCCCTAACATAATCTCAGAATCTTTATTGGCACTGGAATTGAAGATAGAATGATGGGTAGACAAATGTTCGCAGCGCCGGTTGATGATGGTGAAGCACTGTTGATGATGTAGAGACTCGAGCACAACTCAGCATTGCCAATCATCGTCCCCGAATCCGCATCTTGAAATTCACACGTGGTAGGAAAAAATTTAGCAATATACCTCAGATCACTAGTCAACTTTCCAATAGATATTAAATTGCAATTTAAAGTATGAACATGAAGCATAGATCGGAGTAGAATGTTTGGGGTGATGTGTACGGAACAAAAGCCGGTGACTTTGGAGATAGAGCCATTAGTAACGCGGATGGTGGAGTTGTCTGCATGACATATAGTTATGGAGAAGGGAAGCATCGTCAATCATGTGATGAGAAGCGTCAGAATCGTTGATCCACTGACTGAGGGATCCTTGATTGACTGTGAAGGCATTGTAGAAAGTACCTTGCTGCGCGAACAGACCGGTGATGGGGTAGGAAGTGCCATCGATTCCGATTGGAACATGAGGGAGGATATTTCTTGGAAGGAAGAGGAGGAAGTCATCATACCGAAAAATGATTGGTATGGTAAGAGGATCGCACGCAGGAGCAGAAGGTGGCGGTCAAGCGTTCGTCAGTGAGCTTCGACTGAGAGAGATGGTTTGAGTTTGTGCGCGAAGAGGAGCGGCATGATCGAGCGATGGGAGCTAGGGCTCTAATACCATGTAAAAATTCAAGATAGAATTGAGAGAAGATTGAATTGAGAGAATATAATTTTTCCTTATTTTTTTCTGAATTGAATAAGAACATATTACAACCTATTTATATATATGACGACTAACATACAATTATGGTACCTAATAATGACAAATAATGGAGAGAATCAATTCTAATAATTACCGAATAATTGCTTCATAATAATTTTGAATATTCTGTAATAATTACAGAATAATTGCCTAATTATTACGAAGATTCTACATAATAAAACTCAGGAGCTGACACCGTACACAACCATTACTAGGAACAAAACCAGGAAAGATACATAAAAGATAGAACGAACAGCAGAAATAAAGTTTTACAGGCTTTGATGGAAAGCATTGATGATGTAAACAACCTTAAAAAAAATACCAAAACAATTCAGAGAATATGCACTGATAAAAAATAATATTTTATCAAGGGTAGCCAGGCGCTTATATTATGTCTTGTAATACAATTTTTTTTCACGGGTGATATGTTGAAGCCAATAAATTACACGTTCTTGCATAAACATTCAATGGTTTGTAACCAACGAACATAAATTTGCCAATGACATGAGCAGGATGCATTGAGGTGATGCCTACATAAATAGAATAACAACATGAGTTTTACAAAGACGAGTGTGGAGACAAAGTTCCAAGACCTACATTTGTTCATGAATGTATTAATGTATTGCAAAAAGACAACAACCCAAGTGGGGTCGGTCAATATGAATCTTTTTCCTCTAACATGTGATATAGAGTGTTAGATTTTCATTTAACTCTAAAAGATTAAAAACTTTTTTTATACAACACACCCAAGTTTTTTTAGGTCTACCTCTACCTTTCGTAGCTCAAGTCAAATCTAAAAATCTATTAGGATCATCAGATTGTCGGGGTTTAATGTGACCAACTAACTAATATGACTCTCTTTAATCTTGTCTGCCACTAGAGCTACTCCAACACTTCCATGATTATATTTGTTTCGCATTTTATCTTTAAGTGTAAAGCCACTCATTCACCTAAGAATTCTCATCTCAGCAACACTTAAACTTAGTTTTATGTTTTTCTTTCATTGGCAAACATCCTGCACCATAAACCATTGCAATTCTCACCCCCATTTTATAAAATTTTCCTTTAAGACTAAGTGATACTTTCTATCATATAATAGGGATGATAAATTCCCCTACTTCAACCATCCAACTTTAATTCTACTAATAACATCTTCAATGATATCACCATTTCTTTGAATAATAGACATGAGATATTTAAAACGTTCAATCTATTTAATGACTTGATCACCCATTATAACTCCACCAATGAATCTATAGTTACTAAAATTACATTCCATGTAATCAGTTTTAGATCTACTCTAGCGAAAGGTGGCTCCAAAGCATCGGTTGACTCCCCAGAAGGCTTGAACCGGTTCGGCCCATATACTAAACACGATTGTATCATCTAATGTCACGGGTGGGACGCTTTTGTCAGTCTTCTGGGGTTGGAGGAGCTTCGATCTCATTTATCGAAGCTTCTCTTCTCATAGTATTGCGTTAAGTAGACCACGTTGAGCATGGTAGAACTACTGTTACTTCCCGGTAAGTCAATCTTACAAGCGTTGTCATTCCAAAATATATCCTGATATAATAAGTATTCATCCTCTTTTGACACAACCCGAGTTAGAGCTGCATAAAAAATAACTCTCGATATATTAATCTATAATTTGCTCCTTTCACTCCTTGTAATTGGATGCATCCAATAAACAAATTTGTCTGAAAAAACTAACTTTGAAATGAAATATTCAGAATGTTGTACAACTCTCAATAGCAATTAGAAGGTCTTCATCTTCTTCTCTGAGGAATTAGATCCCATTATAGGATATTCTTTCCTACAATGCTCCTGAGGTGCATTCCAACCTTGTGGTGCAACCCCTTATCCGAATATATATCGATGGGTACACAGTTGAACTTAATTTAATACCCAAATGACTTCATATGGTCTTCCATAAATAGCCCAAAAGCTTCTTATCTATGACATGTTGGACATCATTCGAAGAGGCAACTCGGGAGGTAGGTTGTATATCTAAAGATTCGAAATTCTCTTATTTGAGGTTACCATATCTCCGGTTTCAGTTTCTCAAACTCATAACAATCTTAAACAATCAAAATTACTTTTGTTGGAGTCTCTCTCATGAGCTCAGCTTAAACGAAGTGCATCTCTCCCTCATCAATTTGAAGTTGGTACCTCCAATAGATCCTCACCTTCTTCAATGTATTATGTGTCCTCATCCATTTCATCAATTGCTCCTTGCTCAGTAAAATTGATCATACTCTTGTTTGGGCAATCTGATGTAATTTGCCCAAAACCACGATAATTGACGTGTTTTACGGCTCGGATGGATTTTGAAATGATGTTCTTCACCTATTCTCCACTTTGAATTAGTTTCTTCTCCGGCGATGTCAACTTGAAAGCTCGATTGGTTGGACTCTTGCTACTTGATCATGGGATTGAACTATGTCTAAAACATATGGTGATCACAAGGTAATGTTGCCTGAAAATAAGTCTTGTATGTAATTAACTGGAAGGTATTTGAGCTACATCTCTTATTTCATCTTGAACAAGATAATAATTTTATTTTTCCGTTTTCCACCATAGCAATGCGCTCTTCTTTAACTTAATGATGACTAGTTTGTCATTCTATCCTATGAAATATCCTTGTATTCAAAGACCTACTCCACTGCCTTGAACAACTCGATGAATTTTTTTGAATTCCCTTGACTGTCAAAATCCAGTAAATCCATCCTTCTCTAATATTCCATGTCAAATCTTTGAGGTAGTGGTCATTCATTTGATCTGATGAATCACTGTTGTGACTATGGGTAACTCTTATGGATTGTTTTCTCTCAAAAGCGGCGAGCCTCTATTAGAATTGAAGAATTTCATGTTGCAAATCTTCCATGGTAGGTTCTTCAACATCTCTTTGTGAGTATTTGTGTTGTCTCCTTCCGATTCAGTTTCTGGTAATTATCTTCTTTGTGATGTGGTTAAGATTTAGATTTAGGAGATGAAAGAGGGTGTATGGGATTGATTTATGATGGGAGAAAATTTGTGGGGTTGATTTGAAAACTCATCAAAGGGATGAGTTTTTGAGTGGAGCTTGGGCTAGGTATTGGTGGATTTAGGTAACCCTGGGATAGGACTAGGATTGCGTTGGCTTTGATACCAAATGAACCAAAGTTAACCAAAAAATAATAGAGAAAAAAAATATTATTGTTGAATATAGGCAATTACAACCAGATAACTGAATAAGAAATAAAAACATGCACAACACACAAACCCAACAAGGGTTGTATCCCAAAAGGATGGTGGTCGGTTATGCGGGTTGGAAGGCTTTAGGTGGACTGGAAGTGGTGGTAGGTGATTGGAACGAGTAGGACATGGTGTTGGAGAGTATCGGTTACAGTAGGAAGGGGTTTTTATGAGGTGGGTGAGGGACTGTAGCGAGTAGGGGCAGCTGAAAAGGAGGTGGATTGCAAGAAGTGGCACGTGGAGGGTGCTAGCAGGTAAAGACGGCTAGGACACCAAGACAACAACACCAGAAGATGGTAAGGGCGGCTAGAAAGGTTGACGGTCGAATGAAACGGCAAAGAAGGGGCTAGAACAACGATGACAGCAAAGAGGAAGGTTGGAAAAGCAGCAGCTGCGAAGATGGAGGGCTAGGACAATAATGGCAGTGAAGAGGATGGAGGTGAAGGTGATGGTTGCATATGGAATTGCAGAAAAACAATCGGGAATGGCTATTCGGAGCGAATGCAATAATGATGGGTGATAGGGAGCGATATGGGAAGGTGCGGAAGGATGGGGAAAGGATAATCACCACCTCGAAAACAAGATACAGCTGGAGCACCACTCGACCCTTAGATACAGGCATAAAAATGAAAGCCTAAAACACCAGTGGCCATCACAGACAAAACTCACAACAGAACTAACCCTAAACTCCCACAAAAATAAATATATAACAACAACAGAACCACAATGGCCTAAGAAGACCGACTAACTCCTCAAAAGGCCCAGACTAGTTCGGTCCAGGTAGCAGGCGCAACTCCCACGTCGTCAAGCACCGTGGGTGGCGCCCACTTCAGTCCAAATTTTAAAAAAAGAAGCACCAATGTCAATGTTATTGCTGCTTTCTGATAGACAATTTGATCTGTGAGTTAAATTGTTGTTTTTCGAGAATGTATTTTTCATAATGTTAAATTTTCTATAAATTCAATCATGAAAATAACTTTTTATTTGAAAATAAATTCTTAAATTGTTAGTTTCATAAAAGTACAACTAAAAAAAAAGTATAGAAAAAAGAGCTTATGATTTCTAACAATATCCGCCTATTATTTAGTGAGGATATTTCATAGTAATAGATATTAAATAATGTAAACCTCCTTTGTCTTCTTGGTCTTTTTTTATTGTCGTCACTTAACGATAAATTTCTTTGTCAGCAGGTACTTCTTTGCTTCAAACTTCCTCAAACCAGTTGTTCCCTTCGGCACCTTCCTCTCCACCCCTTGCTTCTCAAACTTGGGTACTATCTACTTCAATCTCCAAACAAGAAGAGAGAAAGGATAAGGAAGCAAAAGAGAGCTAGAACGCAGCGGGAGGTTACTTAAATTTTCAACAAGAGTACATTTTGTTTTTCATTAATTGTAAATTGAATGAAAAGACCATAGTGGCAAATTTTGAATATCTCAGGCACCCAAATGAAAGGTTTTTTAAACCTTTTCATCTGATTCCCTAATCCTTTCATAAAATGATGACATAACAACCAATAAAAAATAGACGCTGACATGACAAGAATATTACAATTTAGTTTTGAATTCCACTTGAGACCCTAAAAGCCTCGTGCATTAGGAGCATTAAAGAGGGAATCAAACAATATTCACCTAAAGATGTTTGCATTCTAAGATATAGCCGAAGAAATCACAAAAATCCGCTAACCGTGCTATGCAGTAATAAAAACTTAGAGCATCAATGTATCAATATGATTTTTTTCCCTTATAAGATTTAAAATAATAAACAAATTGATAAAGCATTCTCACTTTCAGATAAATCTCTTCTTGCCAATCTGCACCATCATGTCCCATTTGAGATGTTGAATCCATTGATGCTGATAAGAGAAAATAAAGATTGTTAGATAGCATCAGAAGTTACACCACACCACACTAAAGGGATATGCAAATGCTATATTTTCTTTATTCGTATATTAGAGAAGTCATAGCATTTGCTAAAAAGGTCAATCCATATGTAATACTCCAAAATTACAATAAGATCATATGGAACCAACATGTGCATGGGATAGAAAATACTTCTGATTACAAATTACCACAAAAGCTACCAAAAGCAAGCAATGGGTTTCTTATAAAAGAAGTTTTGGGGAAGCGGAATATTCTAAGCTTCCTTGCAAAATAATTTTTCAAATTATATTCACACTCTGTATTATCGTAGAAATAACACTTTGTTCAAAGATCAAGGATAATTTAGTCGTTTTATTGGGTAATGTCATGTTGTTGTTGGGCAAATGATGTGGTTCTTGATACACAATTAAATCATACTTTACTCTTACAAAAATGGTTAATTTACCCTGTGTGTTGATTATTGTTATGGGAAAAAAAGGTGGTGCGAATGCATCATGAAGCTACCCTACACACATTGCCCAGACCAAAGTAGCATGTTTGATCTTTCAAAAATGAAGATTAAAAAAATTTACCAATAGAGGATCTTAAAGTTGAAATGTTGCCAAAATAAAAGCAGCAACCCTCTTCACATCCTCGCATAAAAGATCCACTTAACATAAAGCCTGCATAAAAATTCAGAAGTTGCCTATCACCAACAATTTCATTTTGTTGAAGTATTATCATCCTTAAAACTAAAGTTAGTCTTTATATTTATTCTTCTAAAATGATTTGATGAAAGTTAACATCCCAATAATGATCATAATCATCATGTTAGCATCCTTCAAATTATTTTGAGTCAAATATATTGACCAGCATTATCTCATGTTGAGTGCTATTAGAGTTGTCAAATTTATTTCATACAAATATTCTTACAACATTTCTATATGTGTCCTCTTGTTAACCATTTATTCATCTGTTGACCTCATTTTAGTGAGGTCTTAGCTTTCTTCCTTCTAGACCCTAGGATCTAGCTTTAGGAGTTCCTTATTGACCATCCTAGTGAACTAGTAATGGAGCCCACCTTACATAGAGCTTCGAACCACTTCTAGACCCATTTTTGTGAGACCTCGCATGAGTGAGTCCCAAGCACTCGACTCCCGGTTGCGAGGGCTAAGGTCTAACATGTAGAGGGCTCGAAAATGAGTTCCCATAGGGCAGACGACCTTAGGTGAACCCTTCATGACGTTCGAATTCACGCACACGGCAATTTGACACTTTTTTGGCTCGACCGTCGTCGAACTTTTCCGGACGATCCCGGATGACGAAACGGACCACACGGGTGCGTCCGGGACGTCGACTTTGGCTAGAAAGGACACCCATATTGCTATGGTTCCGTGTGCGAGCCGTCAGCACGAAAATCGATGCACGTTTTTTTTTATTAGCGGGGCACGAGTTCGGGCTCAACTCAGGTTTAATTTGGGTCTGAACCGGGCTGCACACCCCATCTCACATGATCTCAAAAAATTTAAAATTCAAAATTTAAATTTATCATTTAAACTCACATTAATTGGATTTAATTAAGGGATTAAGTTTTTCCAATTGAGCCTCCTCCACACAAGGAATTTTATTTAATTCCTCGCCAATTCTCCTCCACGCATGGAAGGTAATGAATTCCCCGCCGAATCACCTGTAACGGACACATTGGAAATTCGGCTATAGGATTCGACTCCTTCCTCTCTCGGCACAGAGGTTCCTCGTTCGGCTCTCCCCATTCGACGCCTCACCTGCACGACCAAACCGCCGCGACAGATCCCGCTCTTCGCCTGCTAGCCCTCGACCCACCCGGCTCGTCTCCCCGCACCGAAACCTGCGTTCGATCCTCGCTGCACCTCCGCTCGATCCCGCCGCTTCTTGAACCGAAGCCGTTCGCCCTGCGACCTAGCTCCTGCTCGCCTTCCTCTTCCTCGCTCGCCCGGAAAAGCTTCCCTGCTCGCACCCGCTTGCTCGCCCGCCTCCTCTCGCACCGAGATCCTATTCGACCCGCTTCCTGCGCACGACTTACTCGCTCGACCACCTGCTCGCTTCACCCGCACGACCAGACGCCGCTCGCCCCAGACTGCTCGACGAGCTGCTTTCCCGCTCGCCCGAGAAACCTCCCTCATCCACTCCTCCGCTCGACGGCTGCTCGACCCTTTCTCGACCGAAGCCCCAACCGCTGATTTCTTCCTCCTTCGATCGTAGGATTCCGAAGAACAAACAGTAAGGAGCTGCTTACCATTTACAGACCACCTCAAAACGAGGTTTCAATATTTTCTCCTGCTTTTTTTTGTTCCATCAACACTGTTAATCAATTTTATGATTCATGGTAGCCATTCTGAGATGCTTGTGATTAGCTCATAATCTCCATTCACTTTATAATCACTGCATGCAAACAAGTTAAAAGTTCAACACTAATGAAGTACATCAGGTCCAAATGGTACTGTTCACATCTTCAGCTCGCGTACTTTTTCATTGTCCCATGAGTAATTTTACTTTCCGTAAAAGTATTCATATTTAATTAATTGAATTCATTGTTCATGCATGGAATTTTCAAAAATCTGTCATGAGATATTCGTTTGGTACTTTAGTATTGAAATCTCTCCTAATGTCAAATTCTTATATGGAACTTTTTTTTTTTTATTTGTTTCATTTATTTGTAACTTGTTGATCCATTATTATTTTTAGAGAAGTTTGACGCCTCATTTAAACTGTTGGTTTGCTCATTATTTTGGGTCTGGTTTAGACTGGTTTCGTTGCATTATTTGGAGTTTTAAATGTACCACTTTTATGACATTTTTGTCATCTGTTTTGGGTTAAGTTTCCTATCCGAGTTTGAGGCTCATTTAAATGATGATTTTTTTTTGCATTTATAATTGTTGTTTGGGCTTCCATATATGCGGTGAGAGCTGTAGAAAGCTGCTTGTAAATGCTTGTCTAGCGTTGGGAATGCTGAAAAGTGCTTGTCCGTGGTTGTTAACTTGTAGAAATCTGCTTGTAGAAAACCGCTGTGAGCTGCTAAGTGTTGTGAGAGGCTTAGAAAGTGCTTTGTAGGGGTGCTTGGGTGAGTTGTTAGCTGCTTGTTTGAGAGCTTGAAAGCTGTTGTGAACTATTAAATGCTGTGAGAGGCTTAGAAATTCGTTGTTTGGATCATTTGGAAGCTTGTAGGAGAGTTGGGAGAAGCTTGCAATTGCTTGTTTGGATCATTTGGAAGCTATAGGATGATGTTGGAAGATTAGAAAGTGATGTTTGATGATTAGGAATCGTTGCGGGAAGGGTAGAATTGCTTTGTCTAGTCTTGTTTAGTGCCATGGGAAAGTTGATAATAGTCTGTTAAAGCTGCTTGTCCGTGTTTGGAATTCTTTGTTGGAAGCCTAGAAAAGCCATAGAAGTGATGTTCGAGGTTTAAAATTGCTTGTGAGAGCTGTTTGGAAGTTGTTAATCATCTGTAGAAGTGTTGTTTGAGGTTTAAAATTGTTGTGAAAGTTGTTCGGAAGCTGTTCTTCGCTGTAAATGGTTGTTTAGAAGGCTCGCAAATCACTGTAAGATGTCGTAGGAAGCATCGGTGCTTGCTTGTTCGGAGTTGTAAGAAGCCCTTTTGCCTATTGATTTGGGTTTATCATTTACATGTTTTTAGGCCGGTTCACTTGTATTTTTGTTCCCTTTTGGCTTTTACTAGTTTTTGAAAGTGAGTCGGCCTTTGTTTTATTTTTCTTTTAAAACGGTTAAGTCACAAAACGGGGAATTTCCGATTTAATTGGGAAACACTTAGGGGATATTTGAGGTTTAGTTAGAAAACACTTAAGTGAGTGTAGAACACCTTAAATCACTCCAAGCACAAGTCACAGCATAGGCTTCCTAGACCTTAGGAGCACACCTTAGGTGAGAGTCACCCACCTGAGTCCTCGACGATAGGCTTCCTAGACGCCTAGGAGCACACCTTAGGTGAGAGTCACCCACCTAATCCTCAGCATAGGCTTCCTAGACTTTAGGAGGAGAA
Source organism: Papilionanthe hookeriana x Papilionanthe teres (assembly GCA_022702705.1). NCBI lineage: Eukaryota > Viridiplantae > Streptophyta > Magnoliopsida > Asparagales > Orchidaceae > Papilionanthe > Papilionanthe hookeriana x Papilionanthe teres. The sequence continues at coordinate 31,640,896 of CM040421.1, forward strand.
TCACCCACCTAATCCTCAGCATATGCTTCATAGACTTTAGGAGCACACCCTAGGTGAGATTCACTCACTTAACCTTCACTGCAGATTTCCTAGACTTCAGGATTACACCCTTAGGTGAGCCCATCCACCTAACCTTCAAATGTACAGTGAAACTAGGCATCTGACCCTAATTCACAAGCTGATCAAGACACCAGACCAGAGAATGCACCGAGGCTTGGTTCACCCTTCCTTAATTAAATCAACTGTGGAATTCCCTAAAATGACGTAACCAATATTAAAACCCAATGCACCGGGATTTGAGCTTGAACATTACGCTCAAATCCTCCTGGCAATTGGGGACATTTGTTTTGCCACATATGGATCATCGAGTCGGTGTGAGTCTGAGGTCTAGGTGGCGAGGGTGATGATAATAATGCTTATGTGTGATACACGAAGGATACGAGGGATACGAGGGATAATTATAATAGTATCTCCTACCTCGAGGATCCTCCATAAGGGGAGAGGCATAAGGGGAGAGGAAAGGACCGATGATACTATTCGCCGACTCTTGGTTAGATTGTTTCCCCCGACGATCTTAGGTCTTCAGTACTCCTAGCACGATTAGAGTGACTAGCCTATGGATTATACTACTTTACAAAATATTTAAAAAAAAAGAAATAAAACAAAAAAATCTCTTTTGCTTATTAACAATAATTCCGCGTAAAAACTTAAACAACTTTTGCATGCAAATCAAAGAATTTTTCCTTATAAAATATATAAAGGTCTATGGTTAGTCACTTTGATTGGGTTAAGGACTACCCTCCTTAGATCGTCAGGTCGGTAACTCTTGTCCAAGGTCGAGTAGCACACAGCCCAGCTCTGAGCCCCCCGCCTTTACTGATGTCTTATACCTAGTTCCGGTTTTCCATATGTGACTACGAGTTTTGTTTGCGATTTCTACGACTCGTTTTCTTTATTTTCTGACTTTCGTATCCGGTTTTCTCGCTTTGTTTACTTTTTCCGACAAGTTCATTTAAATCCATTGCAAATCATTCGAAGCTTGCAATACTAGTCATGCATCGGTAGCGGATGCCCAGGTACACATTTACATTTTAAGTACTGCAATTTCATTTGTCTACTTTACTTTCCAGCACTTTTATTTACCAGTAAATTACTTTACCCTGCATACAAAACAAAAAAAAAACAACAAAACCTGAGACATTGAAATACACTTGACAAAACTATTTGAACCTTAGACCTTAGGACTGCTACTTCAAGAAAAGCTTGGAGCTGACTCCGTGGGCAGCACAACGAGGGGCTTGGATCGAGAAGTAAGAGGATCTTCAACAGAAAACTCTTCCTAGTTTAAATAACAACATATAGGACTTCGAGGTAGCTCGCCCAGCGCGACATAAACCCTCACTCTCGTCTTTAGGCTTCTGTGCAACCATGTTGTGCAGCGTAAGTCCTAACACGCTTTAGGTTCCTAGGTCGTCGTACGGTACGATGTAATCCCTCTTATCTACGTGGGTTATTTGCATAATCAGGTATTATGCAAATGTAAGTCCCAAATAATAAAATTGGCAGGATTAAACATTTAATTAACACCGTCTCCAAAACGCAGCCACACCACAGGATAGTTGGGAAGTCACTGGGGCTTGCCTCAGATCTGTGACATCCCCTACCCTTTCTTTCCTTTGGACTCCTGGAAATAACTGTTCCCATTTGAGCCACTCCCACTTGCTTTTCCACGTCCTACCGTGAAAACCTAAACTCTTAAATTCTTGAAGACAGAACCACCGATCATTATTGAGAGTTTTCTCAAGTGACATCAGTCATTTGAGATGTAATTAACTATGAGAGCTGCCTACATGGGAATTTGGAACCGAGTAAAATAAACCCTACCTAAGTATTTCATTAGGAAGGGGACTTGTCGGCCACATATAAAGGTTCGCGGACCAAACGGATGTCACGAGTCCTTTAGTTCGTATGATTGGGTCTACCGTCGCAAGATACATTACTTTCTTTCGAGAAGGTGTATCACTTGTGACACCGAAGCACGATTATGCAAATTACTGGACAAATGAGATCCAGGCGGTCTCATTTTTCAAAATTAAAAATACACTACTTTCAAAACTACTTTCAAAATCATATACCTTTTTATATTAAACTAAATCACCAGATTTTTATATTCTTTTAAAAACAAAAAAAGCCGGCCGACATCATCCTAATCCTTCAACGTTAAAATTATCTGACTCTCTTTTTAATGCATTTTCTACCCTCTATGCTATGCTCCCGATACAAATTAAGTATAATTTCTCACCACTTTGTCTTCAACAGCTCTACCTTCAAGAGATATATCATATATCAATCTCTCAATCTATATTATCCAACTTGGCAACACTTGTTTCTATCACATTCATAACCAGTCCAACCTCAAAGCAATCTGCATACGTAGATTGGTTTAATTGCTTTTTTAACAATTTTACCTTTAAATTCCATGAACATCCCAACAAGACATATCTCATATGATTACATTCCTATGCCTCAAAAAAAGAAGTCTATATCTACTTCCCCTAACAACTATAATGAACACCCTCATCATTGATGCTTCAACTCTTTCCCTCTCAAATGCCTAATCCTAAACCCTCCATCTCATTACCCACCATAACAAAATGGAAAACAAAAGGAAGTATCACAAATCAAACATATATTTCTACCAATAGATAAAGAGCAATAATTATTATTTTCCACATCATCAACATTAGCCATACAAATCTATTTTATGTTGTCCTATGAATCATCTTCCATCAATCCATTTGTTGGGCAAATCTATTTTATTACTTTCTCAAATTGGGCCACCAATTGTCAATTAAAAATCTAAAATCATTGATATTCAATAGTCTAATATATAAGAACTCGCTTTTCTTAGTTGAATTGAAGGGAACTCTAGCAACTTCATTTTTTATCATTCACAAGTTGCATGGCTCATCAACAAGCAAAAATCTCTCCTTAGGTCCAAATCAAATATAAACAAATAGAGGCAGAACTCTGATTAAACATAAGCTTAAAAATAAAACTTTCTTAAATTCTTAATCTAATTGATTAATCCTAACTTTAGCGATTGAGCTTAAATTTTCTTACTTGATTTATCCTTTTCAATTTATTGAGCAAATTTAATAAATAAAAAGCATAGGTTGAACAAACACACTACACCTAGACGGATGAGGACCCATGTATGCATTTTTGTAGGCCTGCTAGCCACCAAGAATTAATCTCCGAAGACATAAAGACGTGCACATTTGTTGCTTCTCCATTGACAACAATCAAGTACCTCATAGTACCATGAATAGACTAGTAGGCACCTCCACCCTTAGTGCCAAAATCAATTAAAACAGCACTTTATGCAGGTCAGTGAGATTTCTTTCTCTCAACTATCAATATGGATGGACTAACACATGGTAAAAAGATCATACCGCTATTATGAAAATAATGTTATCTTCTTTATAAGAAAATTTGTACACTTTAAAAACTTCATGCACCGAGGAGTCTCCTTATACAAATCAATTCTTATAAATTTTTATAAAATATGGCCCTAAAATTTTTTATAAATATGGTCCTAAAAAATTTTATAAAATATGGTCCTAAAAAATTTTATAAATATGTTAAGTTTATTATTATAATCGACCACTTTAGATACCAATGTACAATGTACTTCTTTTTAGCATCTAATTGAAAACAAATAGCTACTCACCTTTGAGCTTTTTTTAAGACTTATATTGGAAATTTTGTTTTACAGTTTTTTTTTTATTGTTATCTTTTCAATTTTGTTTCATTATTTTATACTTCTAACTGCTAAGATCTAAGCTTATAATTATAGTCGACATTGGCTGGTCAAATCTCTTCTTGTGATCGCATTGCAATTTACAGGCATTTCATTTCCTCCTTTCTCTCAGAAAGGACTCAAAACTCTATTTTCTGGAGTAAACTAGTTTTTTTCTCATTTCCAAATAGAATTTTCATTTTATAAGATTAAAATGACAATGAAATTATGCTCTCAGACATTTTTTCACCCTAATATATATCCATTATAAAGTTCTCCCAAAAATCATCCTACCAAAATGCATATGTTCATGTCACCAACAATAATCCATCTTCCATATGTGCGGTTGTGATAGTGTAGTAATTAATTCATTTCTTCTTGAAACTAATTCTTCAAATGATATTATAAACTAAACCTAAAGAAAATAAACACTAACCATATTCTTAGCATACTCGCCAATAATTCACCAAAATAATTTTTTACTACCTATTAGAAGTTATATTAGGAAATAATTTATTCGCAGTAAGAAGTTATGAGGAATACATTATTTCCTTAGATTATGTGTTATTTCATTTCCTATGTTATATTTATTTTCTTATATTAGATTTATTCCTTTCCTATTTTATGTTTTTTTTATCTCCAAATAATAATATGAATTGATTAATTTGAGATATTAGGTGATATATCTTTCTTTTCATGTTATTTCCTTGTATTATCTTTCCTATTCAAGGATTCATATAAGAGTTATTAATACACCATTCATATCAATAAAATAATTCTGCTTTATTCCACCTTATTTTGAATTTCAGCATGGTATCAGAGCCAAATTCCCTACCATAGCCATGTGTCCTCCCTCTCGCTGGGCTCCCTTCCCGCCATCCTCTCTGCGGAGAAGGAAGGGACGCTTTATCTCCTTTTGAGATGCCTGCAAGGACTCATCGCAGGAGTATATCCCTGCAGTGATGAGTTTCAATTTAGCTTTGTGGATGACAAGAGAGAAAATATAAAAATCAAAGCTTTTAGTTTCGTGAGGATGGATGAAATTGAGAAGATGGCGAGCCACCTCACATCTGCGACAGTTTTTGTGGAAGGAGGCGTGCAAGATGTTTGTGAGGATGCTTGCAACGTATGTCTTGAACCTTTCTATGATAGCGACCTGCCAACAACGACGAATTGCAAGCATGAATTCCATCTCCAATGCATTTGAGATTGGTGTCGAAGGATATCTCAGTGTCTTATGTGTTGGTGGCCTATAAACTTGAAGGATTCTGCTAGCCAAGAACTTCTTGAAGTTGTAGAGAAAGAAAGGGAAATTAGGGGTAGGGTTAATCAAACTCGAAACACAGTTATTTTTCACCACTCTGCACTTAGAGAGTTTGAATTGCAACATTTACCTATTGGCGCAACTAAGAGTGAACTTGAAGAACGTATAGTTCAACACTTGGCGGCTGCTATCATATTGCCAGAAGAGAAGGGTAGCGAGTTAGGTCAACAGCTCATGGATGTCCCCACTAACGCGAGGCTAGGGGGAGAATCAGCTGGTCATCAAGGGAGGAGGGTTGCCACCCTCTCCTTCCATTTCCCTCCATTCCTTTCCCATTCTTTCCTTTTTCTTTCGTTTCCTACTTTTCTTACTTTCCTTCCTAGGCCCTTCCTGATTAAATATCCTTTACCAAATTTTGAGATATGATTTTATTCTCTCTTCTTATTTTAAACAACCTTACATAAAATCTAAAATCTGATTTTATTCTCCTTCTCATTGAAACTATTTTCTAAAATAGGTTGAGTCTCTTTATAAATAGGAGATGAGGTGCTTAGAGTTGAAGGGTCATTCATTGGTATCTAAATTCAGTTTTAGCCTAGAGTTTTTCCCATCGATGGTTGTATCTGACATCGAGGTAGTGCTCCGGCTGTAGCACAACCCTGCCGAGATACTTATCTATCCGTCCACCCCCGTCCTGTTGTTGTACAGGTCCTACAAAAGGCTACCATCGCTCCTACTACTATCCAACCACCGCAGGTCTGATTCTAGCCAGTTGCAGCCTCCCTCCCAACAGACTGCATCCCATTCCAGCCTGCCTCCGTCTCTAGCAAGCCACAACCCCCCTGTCTTGCGGTACAGCCTGTTGTCGTCGTCCTCCAACAGGTTGTAGCTTCCCCCAAGGCTCTAACAGGTTGTCGTCTCTCCCTAGCAAGGCCGCAACCTTCTTCCCAGCACCATCAACATCCTCAACTGTCATTCCATGCCCCTGCATGCCACACCTCCTTCCTGCAGCTTCTCTGCAAGCCGCAGACACCGCTTCCCCTTCATAGCTTTCTCCAACTGCGGCTCGACGCCCCTACTTTCGTTGTTGTGCTGCCCCTCCCTCCCACAACAATGGGAAACATCTTCGGCCTTCACCAAAGCCACTGATCTAGAACCACCACTCTGAAGTCCTCGCCAAGCTTCGTCTGCAGTTTTTTTTTTCCATAGCTACCAGTTAGTGCTGTTTGTTGGTTGGATTTGTTCTAGCCCTAATGCTTCTCTTGGCCAAGTAAAAAAAAAGAAAGAAAAAAAAGAGAGGAAGGGGAGGAAAGAAAAGAGTCGATCTATCCTTTACTATTTTCCTAATTCAAATGGATCAATCCCTCCTCTCTCTCTCTCTCATCCAATTTTTTCTTCTTTTATTTTCTTGCTTCTTTGTTTGATTTAGGCGTTTAAGTCTGAAATATAAGCGCACATATATAGTTGTCGCTATATATGAACCATCAAATAAGGCTGTAAATTGGATGATTTCGAGGTTTAGGGAAAATGATGAAAAATGCATCTAGGTATTTGTGAGGAGTTCTAGCACAATCCTGACTTAGTGAGCTTGAGGGAATGAAGTATTGGTAGTACCTCCTCTCTAATACTTAATAAAAAGTTACCCTTACTTCTACAGACAGTTGGAAGTGTAAGCCTAACAATATGACCGACTCATTCGCCTTCTAAGGTATAAAAATTGCTTTAAATAAAAATATATATACAGTCATAATTAGCTAAAAAAAATCTTTTAAGTGAATGACAAGTAGAAACCTCTTTCGAAAAATGAAATCCTATCTTTTTTTTTTTTTTTGAAAATTCAGGGGTCATTATATAAACTAGGTTAGGAATTACCATTTTATGTAATCGTTAGACCGACAAACTTTTACTTAGTGTTGGATCACAATACATGATGTTTCATTAGGGTCTCAGGGTCCTGTTTTTTACTCAGAGTTTTGATTATGAGTCCTCCTGGCCTAAACAATTTCGGTTTTGTTTGGATTTCCCGTGTGTTTGCTACGTTTTTCTTTGAGTTTACGTGGGTCACTCGTAATTTTTCTTGATTTTCTTTTTATTTTCATATGATATTTTGTGATTTATTCCTTGTATACAAATACATGTTCGCCCCTCCTGCTAAATTCCTCACCATACTTGTTCGCTTGTACTTGTGACGCAACTCCCTTTTGCAGGGAGTAACAGTCCCGTCAAGTACACAGGTTTATCTTATATTTACAACATTTTACCATCACTAATGCACATTCTACTATTTTTTGTGTTGTACATTTTACTTCCTTTTCTTTATTATTGTTTTATTTACCGCACTTTACACTGCTTTCATTTACTGCACTTCCTTATAGCATAGTTTGTTTATGTATGCTTTAAATTAATTATAAAACCTTTAGGATAGAGAACAAAAGTCAATTTACCTAGGGTGGATCACTATAAAACAATAAACAACTACTACAATGGGGCATGAAGCAAGTCTTCGTGGGCAGCACGATCAGGATGTCATTGATGGAGGACGATGATATACAGCAGCAAAAAAGTCTTCATCAGCTAAACCTTTCTGTAGAATAAATAACATAACTTATAGGATTTCGAGGTAGTTTGCTTAGTGCAACGTAAATCCTTATCTTGTCTTTTAGGCTTTCGCACAACCCTGTTGTGCAATATAAATCCTAAAACTTTTAGGATTTCAAGGTTGTCATCATGTACGGCGTAAACGCTCCTTACTTTCTAGACTATTTGCATGATCGGATATGGTGTTAATGTAAGTCCTAAATTCTAAAATGAATTGCAGGATTGAAATATTAACTAAAATCATTTCAAAGACATAAAGCTCAACAGTAGGATAGTAGGGAAGTCACCGAGGTTTTCCTCGGATCTCTGGTTTCCCCTATTCTTTCCTCCTTTGGACTCCTTAAAATAATTGGTCTTATTTGAGTCGCTCACATTTGACTTTCCTGTATCCAATCTTGTAAACCTAAACTTTGAAATATTGAAGTAATCGAGAGTTTTTTTAAGTGAGTCCGTTCATTTAAGATGTAATTAATTATATGGGCTCGCCTCTATAGGGAACTAAGAACCCAGGTAAAATAAACTCTATCTAATCTTTATATTAGGTAGGGGAACTTGTCGGTCTCACATAAAAGGTTTCGCAGATCAAATAGATGTCACAAAACTCTTAAGTTTGAGTGGTTGAGCCTACTATAAGTGATATGTTTATCCTTCGGGATAATGTATTACTTATGGTATCGCGCTTAGCCATCTATACTATCAAATATGTGAGACTCGTTTGCTCTTATTTATTTTCAAAATTAAAATATCATTTTCAAAATCAAAACCACCTATATATATTAAAACAATTTTCAAATTTAAATCTTTTTTAAATTTCCCGGCCGACAAATTATGGTGACTCCTCTAGGTAATTGGTTCCTCTTTCCATCTTTGATAATGTGATTTTGTCTTCAAACATCGGTAGTGTGCCCATGCCCCTAATGGGTCAGACTACCATTCTTCCGTTGGCATACCTCGCTCATTTCTTCATTGGGCAGGTATAGTCAACTCATTTTTGGGTTTTAAAACCTACGATTTAATCATCCTTAAACAGCGAAGTTCCGAACTCTTCAAAATCTAAAGCGAGTTGGATCCCCAATAGGTGTGGTGGATTAGGAGCAATAAAAGTATAGAAATGAGGCGAGTCTGTTGTAGATAGGACCTTTTCTAGTTTTGGACTGAGTTCCATATTTTATATTCATTCATCTCTCTTCCAAGTTTAGTTTGTGCCAAGCTTTTCTCCAAAACCTTTCTCAATAATTCTAAACTTTGAAATCCAAAGCAAAAGGAAAGCTCCACATTTAAAAAATGTTTGAAATTGAAAAACACTAGAAACAAAATCATAAAAATGTGTAAACTCACGGGGAATAAAACTTGAATCAGACGTATTTGGATAAGTTTCAAAAGAAACACCCAGTTTACGAGGCAATTTTATATATATCCAAGACAAAGTTATTACAGGCAGAATAAAGTAAAGGGCATTGCTGATATCCAAAAGCCCTTTAATTGACAGGAACCATGTCAACACCGAAGTTAATCTTCTTCTTCGATGAAAACTTGCCCTGTGACAAAGCTACCCACCACGAAGGGTCGATGATCAAGTTCGGTACTAGGTTTGATTAAGTCAAGATGAGTCTCGATAAAGCGTCATACGTAATAATGAAGACAACTGTTGCTCCATACGTCTAGAAGCAATCTAAGGATTTTGAACTGACGAGCCAACATGAGTTTCCCCCTCTCAAAAAGCCAAGGGTTAAGAGAGTCTGCTCAAAGATTATCGCCCCAACCTCTCCCAAGATTGTCACTACTAATGCCACCAAACTCATGGCAACTACGTCAGCTGCACTCGTGCGGTCTAAAGGTAAGGAAACTTTACATGAATCAACGCCTGTTTTAGCTCCAGTCTCCTCTGTGTTCGAGATCGGGTCCAGCTCGAAGTCCACACTATTGACAAGGACCTAGAGAAGGAACCAAGACAGAAGGACTCTAAAGGCCAAGAGAGCAAGCGTTGCGGAGATAGCTCGGGTTGAGGAGGCTCCTCACTGAGACGAGACAAGATTGCCTGAGACCTCACATCTTCTCAGAGGGAGTAGGTTTTATCCTCTGTCTACTGCCTACGGAGAGGAGAATGTCTACCAACTTGCTGCCACACCACCTCAGTCACCCCCTTAGCCTTGTCGTCCAAGAGGGCAAGGTATACACCCATTTCTCAGTATGTTTTGTCTTTGAAATTCTTGCTCGTAGGGAGGATTGTTCTGTTGCTGAAATTTTGAGAAGAATGAGCTGTGTTGTATCCCCTCACATGTGGAGGCGGATATTGGAAGAGCATGAGTTTACCCAACAACCTCATAGGCCCACCAGGAGGGTCGAAGAGGTGCCACCACTGCACATTTCTGCAAAGCTTCATCTCGGAGAGCTTATTGCACCTGCTAGTGCAAACCCTCGTACTACTGCTCGCTTTTTCAAGGTCCGTGGGATGTGTGCCCGCCTGGTCTCATCTTGAGTCAAGAGCAATGTCTACTACTACATATAGGAAAACTTTGATGCCAAGCAAACACGGGAGACCACTTTGACAGCGTGTTTGGACCATGCATTAGGAAACATGTTTCCTTATGGCATGCTGATGTTGTTCGCAAGAAACCCTACCCTGAAACATCAACATCGAAGGAAAATTTATGGAGGCCTTAAGTCGTCAGACCACCACAATCAAAAAGTCAAAGGAATGTCCCCCATAGAAAAACTCCAAGTCTGATATCCCAGCCGCTAATACCACAATTACTTCAAAGCTAGCCGTAGCGAAAACACACCCCTCGGGATTCTTCAATTGACCTCAAGGTTACTAAAGGAAAGTCAATCAAGGCCACCTTGGAAAAGCTTGTTGATCTGAAGCAGTTGTCTGGGGAACGAATCAAAGATATTGACAATGAAGATTGTGACATGGCCGATTATGTGCAAGAGAAATTCGTTGAAATTAATATGGTTGAAACTCGAGCTTTTTTATCGTTGTGCAATGCTCCACAACCGGCAGAGGAGAACGCCTCCGATGAGTTATGAAGGGCAATCCAACTGCGAGATGAACATATCGCTCAGATGGAGAAGAAGCTACAGGAGATGATGGCTATCGTCGCTACACTTCAAAGACAACCCCAATCTCTAATGGTTGCTTCCCCAGAATTAAATCAACCAGAAGTTGTTCATATTCCGAAAGAGAGGAGAGACCCCTCCCCTACCAGCAAAGATGAACCATCAAAGAGGGTCCTGTCCAGATCATGGTGCCATAAAATAACATCAAGAAAATGGTGGAGATGAAGGAGGCTTTAGCCCAGTTCAAAGGAGGGGCATCAGTTCCAAAGGCTAGACCCTAGCCAGAGGAGTTTGATGCAGTTCAATATCCAAAGACTTTTGTGCCACCAACATTTAAAGTATTTGATGGAACTGAAAAACCCCCGTCAACATGTTGCACACTTCCACGCAAGCTGCTGCAACGCGGGGGATAACAAAACATTACTTTTCCGTCAGTTTGTGAACAGCCTTTCGAGGGTTGTTTTTGACTGATATGCCGAGTTGCCTGATGACTTAATCAAAACCTTCGTAAAATTGGAAGACTTATTCAAGAGGTCTGCGGAACTCAACAACATATCACCGTCGGTGATCTTGTGGTCGAGCAATAGAAATGAAATGAGACTTTAGTCGAGTACATTTTGCGTTGGAGAAACTTGAGCATGAAGTGTGAGCCGCAGTTATAAGAGCAGCATGCAATTGAGATTTGCTCAAGAGCATACATGATTTAGTAGCTTTCTTCTCAATGGATTCACCATCAAAACTTTTGAAAAGCTACTTAGCAAAGCTGCAAGTCTACAAGAGGAGGCTATGCGACTTGGTTTTCCGGAGAAAGCCGAGAAGCTAAAGCCATTAAAGGCATCTGAGAAAAAGTCAGGGACAGTGATAGTGATTGACAAAGGCAAACAAATGAAACATATACAGTCAGAACAACTAAGGTACTATTACCAACCCTCTTAACAATACGGTCAACAATCATTTCAGCAGAAACCTTATCAGGCAGATAATAGACGACTTTTGACCATAGCAAAATGTTTGAATAAGATATATCCTTTTAAGGATGAAACGGTAGAAAAGATGTTCCGCAAACTGCTCAGAAAACCTGAATTTCAACTACCTGAGCCCAAGAAGCTAGGAGAGGTGGATAGGAAGGACCATCCATTGTATTGCCCATGTCATAGAATGGTCGGACATACTGTAGAAAATAGTTTTGCTTTCACGAACTGGCTTGAGAAAAACTTAAAGAATGTGAACATAATGATCTCGAAAGAATATTTGAGAGAACTTGAAACGAGTTCTATTAATATGATTTCGATCGAGCCTATTGTTACGATTGACTCCTACGCAATCGACGATGAATGTAGCACAATTTGATTAAAGTCTTCAGAGAAAAACATCGAACAAGATCCAAACTTCTTTGGCGCAGGCTAGAACACACAATTCGATACCTCTCCCCATCCTTCCCACCACAATAAAATAAAGAAAAAGGAAGAACTATTTGTTGTTAGAGTTTGTTCTAAAGTTTAGAATGCTTGTCTGGCAGTGAAAAAATATTTTATTGCATAAATTCTATGATCTCACAGGAAAATGAAATTGATGCCCTCATAATTGGGTCTTTCACTTTAAAAAATTTGGACTGGGTCCTAAGTGGATTTCAAAAAGAAACAGTGTAATTGAAATATAAGTAATTGACCAAGGATATCATAAGACTTTTAATCTTCTGCCAAGTGATTGGGTCCTAACTTTCGAATTAGTTATAATATTTCAAAATTTGTCTTAAGTGATATTTGAGAATTATTGATTAAGGGAGCTTGAACATTCAAACTCCTTAACATATGATCTACCAGATATAGTAATTCTCAGAAAACAAAATGAGCAAATAAAAATAAATGTGAAAGGCTCCATAAGAAGAAGCTTGAGGTGATCATAAAATCAAAAAATGATGTTGAGTTCAGACATTCAAAATCTTTAACATGTGTTCCACCAAATATAGTAATTCTCAGTGAAAAAAAGGAAATAGACAAAATAGAAGAAAAAAAAATTTCATAAGAAGAAGCTTGAGATTGGCACAAAATCAAAATCGGTGTCTCAATTCAGACATTCAAAATCTTTAGAGTATGCTTCACCAAATATAGTAATTCTCGGTAAAAAAAATTAGCGAAAAAAAAAAGTGAGAAAAAAAGAGGCTCCCTAGGAAGAAGCTTAAGGCGGGCATAAATTGGTGTTTGAGTTTTCTTCTAATTAATAAAACTTGAAAGTTCTCTTAAGAAAATTCTTTTGATATTATACTCTGAAAAAGAGTTGAGTGATGTTGTGTCTTTTGATCGACTATTAATTGACTCGGAAATATTTTCGGTAAATGAAAAAAATTTTAATCACATGATCAAAATTTGAAATCCGCTTAGGCCAAGAAAGAAAGTGTTAAAGAAATGATTATGTTATTAGTGATTAATGAAATTCGATCAAGAAGTAATATCTCTCAATGCCCAGACGATAAAACTTCATCCTCAATCTGAAGGACGTCAAAACAATCTCTCAAGTCACTGCGAACAATTTTTAAAAGATCGGTGATAAGCAAATGATGACTGCTACAACATATCTAAAGGGTTGCAACCTTTCGAGCAGTGGTGTTCTTAGAAGTAGCACATCTTTATATGTTACTTTTAAGAATACATTTCTTATAGTACATTAAAGAATGAATTATTTCTTACCTATGCCCTCAGTCAACGGACAGTACCTCAACGAGTGCTTTGCATCGTGATGTTTTGAAAATAAGATCTTATTTTTGAAGCACAGATATTGCACTTGTCTAAAACTGGGACTAAATCCTGGCTAAACACAATGAAATAAAAGAAAATTCACAAATTTTAAATGAAAACCACATCAAAACAAAATAAAACTCAACAACAAAACAAACAAAACTCAACATCAAAACAAAATAAAATCAAAATTCAAAATCAGAATCAAACTTTCAAACTCAAATTTCGACCTAGCTAGGTTGAGCATTCTCAATTCATTGCTAGCGTTATTCTTTACTCCCACAAATTGCGTTCTTCTTTACTCCCACAAATTCCGTGAACCTCAAACTTTCATAACCGTCACAAATCTTTATAAATTTTCACAAAATTCTCAGAAATTCTAGAGGATGAGGATGTTGACATATGATTCTGTGTTGCTTTAGGACCCGATCCTATTACACTCGAAATTTGGCATAAATCTTTATAAATTGCGTTCTTCTTTACTCCCACAAATTCCGTGAACCTCAAACTTTCATAACCGTCACAAATCTTTATAAATTTTCACAAAATTCTCAGAAATTCTAGAGGATGAGGATGTTGACATATGATTCTGTGTTGCTTTAGGACCCGATCCTATTACACTCGAAATTTGGCATAAATCCCGTGTGTCGCCTCTTTGAAGTTTGGCATAAATCCTGTGACAGTCGCCTCCTTGAAATTCAACGTAATTCTCGTGTCAGGCGCCACTTTGAAGTTTGACATAAATCCCGTGTTGGTCGCCTCAATTCATTCAAATATATATTATAAGATCGATGCGAGGATTCCGATTTCTTCCACATATTTTCGCATTCTATCCATGTACTCTCCGCATTCACGATATTTCAGGAATAGTGTAGGCATTTTGTTTCCTTCAAATATATATTCCAGGATCGGTTCAATGATTTTGATTGCTCCCACATATTTCCACATTCCATCTACATATTCCCGCATTCACGATATTTCAGGATCGGTGCAGAGATTCCGATTCTTTTCACATATTTTCACATTCTATCCATAATCTTCCGTATTCACGATATTCCGGGGTCGGCACAAGAATACCGATTCCTTTAAATATATATTCCAAGATCGATGTAAGAATTCTGATTCCTTCCACGAAATTATGCACTTCATAAACTTTCACAAACCTATGTACTCACAGTTCCTCCACAACAATATCTAAAGCAAAATTTAACACTAAACACAACAATCTCAGCACTCATCAATCAGGATAGGCATCGTCCTCCTTCTTAGCACTAGCAACCGCTCAGGTTAGTTGTGAATCCATGGGTTTTCTTCCTCAATCCGATCATCTCATTCAATCAAATTTATATCACCCACAAACAAAATTAAAACAAAACAATCAAATCAACCAACATACATATGAAAAATCCTTTCATCCCCAGCGAAAATTTATAAAAATCTTTAATGCACTCTTGCCTTAGGGTTATTCATTTTCAAATTCTTCCTTGTGCTGCGTTTTCCCAATTGGGAACCCAACTCAAATTCAATAACATATCCCGCCAAATCTTTGGCATGTTTAATTAATTCTACTTAAATAGTTCTTTAATTTTGTTGATCCACTCAGTCAACACCAATACGCACGGTGTGCTTGATCAACACAACACACCTATTGGGGGTTCATTTTTTGACCTCATTTTTTGTGATGTCTCTTACTCTTCTCCTAGAGTCTAGGATCTAGCCTTATGATTTCTTACTGATCATCCTAGAGGACTAGTGGTGGGATCCACGCTTTTAGAAATTCAAACCACCTCATAGCTTTTTTTACAATGTCTCATATGAGTGGTCCCAAGAACTCAACTCTTAGTTGCAAGGGCTAAGGACCAGAATGTTGAGGCTCAAAAAGAGTTTCCCTAGAGTTTAAAAGCTTGAGGGCACCCATTAAGGCTTTTGCACCTTCGCGCTCATAAATATAACAATGTGGACAACCAACACGCTTAAAGACCATAATTCACATTACTTACCTGTAAAAGCTTACAATTAATCGAAACGTAAGTCAATTTTTGAAACGATCGATGACGGAACCAAATTTTGAAGAAAATCGAATTTGACACATATTTGACCCGATTGTTGATGAAGTTATCTGAACGACCCAAAATGATGAAATGGATTGCGCTGATGCGTCCAAAATGTCTATTTTACTTAAGGACTCATATTGCTATAATTCCGCACACGAGAAAATTGCACACAAATCAATAAATTCATCTGAAGGACCATGGATGACAAAACAGACAGCACTGGCGAGTCCGGAACGTTGATTTTACCTAGGAAAGACATCTAGTTTGTTATGATTCCATGCACGAGCAAAAAGTGCACGAATCAAAAATTTTAAATATTAAACATTATTAAAAAAAAACCCTACTTAATCTCACACACGCAGCCCCCCCCAACCTTGTTCGAGCCAAGCCTAATTTCCCTCTTCTCTCGCAATTGGTCGCACGTAGCTCGCCCCCCCTCTCTTCTTCCCAGTCGCAGCTCGATCGAAGCCCTGGTTCCCCTCTTCCATTCTCGAAGAAGCGCGACCCAGGCGCGCCCTAGCTCACGCGCCCCTCTCCCATTCGCTAGGCTTCGGCCGACCCCTCCTCTTCCTCTTCGAGAAACCCTGGCCAACCCTTCCTTTTCCCCATGCTTCCTACTCTCTTTCTCCCTAAATGCTTCTCCTTCTCTTTCATCAACCACCGTAGAGCAGGTAGGTGGAGGTGCCTTTCTTGCTTGCCTATATAAACCACAGCTAGGGTGAGGATGGTGTTTTTGAAATTTTTGCAAGGGGGGGTGCTACTGAAATCGTTGCTAGATTAGTGTGTTTGCTACTACTGAAATCGTTGCTAGATTAGTGTGTTTGCTACTCTTGGGTTTCTGCTACTCTTCTTCTTTCTCTTTCTTTATGCTAGGAAAGGTATGTGTGACTTACCTTCCTCTTTAAGTTAATGATTCCTCTCCTTTTGTAGCTGCAATTTTCTTTTTTCCATAGCTACCGATGTTTGCTGGTTGGATTTGTTCTAGCTCTAATGCTTCTCTTGGCTAAGTAAAAAAATAATAATAAAGAAAGAAAAAGAGAAGAAGGGAAGGAAAGACATGAGTGTTGGGTGGAAAGTATGCTTGCATAATCTTACATATAAAATGATGTTTTACGGTTGCCTTTGCCCCTTACTTGCCCCTTATATCATTGATTTTACTAAAATACATTTAAATGTGGCAGAAATTCTATATTGGCATGTTTAAAATGATGTTTTGAGGTTTCATTTGCCCCTTACTTGCCCCTTATATCATTGATTTTGCTGAAATATATTTAAATGTGGCAAGAATTCTATGTTGACATGTTTAAAATGAGGTTTTAGGGTTTCCTTTGCCCCTTACTTGTCCCTTATATCATTCATTTTGCTGGAATATATTTCAATGTGGCAAAAATTCTATGTTGAATATTTAAACTGAGATTTTTGGTTTTTCTTTGCCTCTTATATCACTGATTTTGTTGAAATATATTTAAATGTGGTATCACCTATATGTTGGCATGTTTAAAATGAGGTTTTAAGCTTTCTTTTGCCCCTAACTTGCCCCTTGTATCACTAATTTTACTGAAATATAATTAAATGTGGCATTAACTCTATTTTGGCATGTTTAGAATGATGTTTTGAGGTTGTCTTTGCCCCTTACTTACCCCTTTACTTCGTTGTTATTGCTGGAACATCTTTAAATATGGTTGAAGTTCCCTATTGGCATGTTTAGGGAGACGCTTTGGGGCCACTTTTGTTTCTTAGCTACCCTCTATTTCACTGTTTTATTAATATACATGGTTGAATGTACGGGAAGCTCTTTAGTAGCATGCTTAGAGCATTATTTTGGATCCTTTTAAAATGCATCTCTTAATGTTATTTTATGGCCTATCGTAGATGCTTCATTCCCTTACACGTGGCTATAGTTGTCTCCTATTGTTGAGATTTTACCTCTCTTCTCCCTCTCTCTGTCACCTCAATTTAGGAATTGTTTGTCTTTCTTTGGTCATTTAGGAGACTATCCTATTGTTGTCCTCATTTGGTATTTCCCGTTGACTTTGGGAAGAGGCTTAAGTGTTAGAATTTTTTCTTTCTTTTTGAAATGTTGGTATGTTAGAGGTTTTAAACGAGTGATTTACATGCGAGTTTTAAGGGTGAATCCATCATTTCTATCGTTTTCCTATTTCAAATGGATCAATCCATCCTCTCTCTCATCTCATTTTTCTTCTTTTCTTTTTTTGCTTCTTGTTTTGATTTAGGCGCTTATGTCTGAAACAAAAGCGCATATATAGTCGTCGCTAAATATAAACCATCAAGTAAGATTGTAAGTTTGATGGTTTCGGGGTTTAGGGACAATGATGAAAAAACATCTAGGTATGTGTGAGAAGTTCTAGCACAGTCCTAACCCAATGATCTTGACGGAATGAAGGATTGGCAGCACCGCCTCTATAATACTTAGTAAAAAGTTACCCCTTACTTTTACATAGTTGCAAGTTCCAGCCTGACAATATGACTGACTCATTCACTTTATAAGATATGAAAATTTCTTTAAATAAATATATATATACTTATCTTTTTAGTGCATGACAAATAAAATTCTCTTTTGAGAAATGAAATCCTTTTTGAATTTTTTTTTTAGAAAATTTATGGGTCAGTCGTAGTATGAATCAGGTTAGGAATTATTATTTTCTGTGACTGTTAGGCCGACAGCCTTTTACTTAGTATTGGATCACACATACATGATGTTTCATTAGGGTCTCAAGGTCCTGATTTTGAGTCATCTCCGGCCTGAAGTTTAAGATTTTATTCAGATTTCATGTGTGTTCCTACGGTTTTCTTCGAGTTTTCGTGGGTCACTCATAATTTTCCTTTAGTTTTTTTTTTCATGTGATATTTTTTCATTTACTCTTTTGTAGACAAATACATGTTCGCCCCGCCTGCTAAATTCCCTACTATACTTGTTCGCTTGTATTTGTGACGCTAATCCCTTTTGCAGGGAATAGCAGACTCGCCAGGTGGACATGTTTATTTTATATTTACATATTTTATCATCTCTACTGCACATTATAATATTCTTTTGTATTGTATATTTTACTTCTTTTTCTTAACTGCTGCTTTTATTTACCGCACTTTACACTGCTTTCTTTTACTGCACTTCCTTATAGCTTAGTTTGTTTATGTATGTTTTAAATTAATTATAAAATCTTTAGGGTAGATCACTATAAAACAATAAACCTGAAATTACTACTACAATGGGGCATGAAACAAGTCTTCGTGAGTAGCATGACATAGTGGATGGAGGATGACGATCTACAGCAGCAAAACAAATCTTCATCAGCTAAACTTCTTTGTATAATAAATA
Organism: Papilionanthe hookeriana x Papilionanthe teres; assembly: GCA_022702705.1. Taxonomy (NCBI): domain Eukaryota; kingdom Viridiplantae; phylum Streptophyta; class Magnoliopsida; order Asparagales; family Orchidaceae; genus Papilionanthe; species Papilionanthe hookeriana x Papilionanthe teres. The sequence goes on from CM040421.1 coordinate 31,659,746, forward strand.
ACATAACTTATAGGACTTCGAGGTAGTTTACGCGCAACGTAAATCCTCACTTTGTCTTTTAGGCTTTTGCACAACCCTGTTATGCGATATAAGTCCTAATACTTTTAGAATTTCAAGGTTGTTGTCCGGTGCGGCGTAAAACTTCCTTTCTTCTATGTTATTTGCACGATCGAATAACGTGCGAATGTAAGTCCTAAATTCTAAAATAAACTGCAGGGTTGAAATATTAACTAAAATCATTTCAAAGACATAAAACCCAACAGTAGGATAGTTAGGATGTCACCGGGATTTTCATCGGATCTGTAGTTTTCCCTACACTTTCCTCGTTTAGACTCCTTAAAATAGTTGTTCCTATTTGAACCACTCTCCTTTGACCTTCCTGTGTCCATTCTTGTAAACCTAAAATTCGAAATCTTGAAGACAGAACCACTTCTCTTAATCGAGAGATTTCTTAAGTGACCCCGATCATTTAAGATGTAATTAACTATAGAGGCCTGCGTTTATAGGGAACTAAAAATTCATATAAAATAAACCCTTCTAATCCTTATATTAGGTAGGGGACATGTCGATCTCACATAAAAGATTTCATAGTCTAAATGGATGTCACAAAACTCTTTAGTTTGGGTGATTGAGCCTACTACAAGTGATAAGCTTATTCTTCGGAATAGTATATTACTTGTGGTATCGCGCTTAGTCATCTAAACTATCAAATTGTAAGACTCATTTGGTCTTGTCTATTTTCAAAATTAAAATATTTTTTTCAAAATCAAAATCACCTAATATATTAAAACTATTTTCAAAATTTCCAACCGACCAAAGTCATGAACTTCTGTAAAAATCTAACAACCTGTCATTCACTGTGATACACTAATTATCTCCTATGTGTTATCTAACTTTTCTTTTTTTCGACAAAATATTTTATTAGAAGGTTGCCAACGACGATGACCCATATATGATAGTTTTTTTACTCTTGTACAACTGTAAAGATTATGTATTTTTCGCACAACAAGGGCAAGTTGTTGAAGTTTCCAGATTTATCCTGTAAATAGATTGGGAGAATAAATCAAGAATCAATTTGTATTAATTTGTATTAATTTGTATTAAATTGTAATCCTTTAAATCAAGGGAATTAGGTAGATAGTTTCCTTTTTATTCATTGTAATCTCCTCTATATAACAACTTGTATTCCCAATTCAAAGTAAGGAAAATACAAAATTATTTTTCTTCTCTGATTTTCCACATGGTATCAGAGCCCTAGGAATTTGATTCTAGGGTTTCTCATTCTTCTTGAAACAGCCTTCATTGCTATGTATCTCTTCTCGACGCTACGCCGAAGGCTTTTGCGTCGCAAACCTTCCGCTTCCGCGACCTGTTAGGTGTTGCTCACAAGCACCATCCGCTCGTACTCTTCCTTGTCCGCGATCCGGCTCGGCGTTTCTTAGCGACCTCGGCCTCGCGCCGAAGGCACAAGCGCTCCTCCTCTCGACGACGAGATAATTCAGCCCTCGCGTTTCATGGTGGCGCGGGATTTCGGCCCCTCTACTTCGATCCAGTGTTGTTCTTCCTTTTCACGGGTCTCGTTCTCCTTCTTCTCCGCCTGCCCTTCCGATCACGGGCTGCTTCCGCCTTCGTATTTGTTCCCATCTTCTTCGGCATCTTCGCTCTCGCGATCGCAACTGCTGTGGTTAGTGAATCGACAGCAAGAGGTGGAGAGAAGAGTGGCTTGATCTTGCGCGAGGATACTTTGAAGTTTGATCACCCGAGACATCTATATATAAGGGGGAATTTGCTGGCATCTCTTCGCCGCTTCTGCAAATCTCCCGCCGCGAAGGCCGTCTTGCGTCGACTCCTGCCGCGACTCCAGAGTCCGTTGCACGCCTCCGCTATCCGGCCTCTCCCGCCGCTCTCAGCAGAGCTGCCTTCATTGCTGCCGCCCAGAAGCTGTGCGATCTCCTGCGATCTGCGTCGTCCAGAAGCAGGCTTGCGTCTCTTAACCACGCCATCCGGAAACGAGAACAACCTTAATTGTTGTGATTTCTCTTCTCTACACATGTCAATGTTCAACGAGTGAAGAAATCGAGAAGTTGAGGAGCCCGTTGGGTTCTCTTGAGAAACCTTCCAGTACGAGTTCAATGACTCTTTCGGGACCGGGTTCGATGGCTCTTTCGAGTAAACTCGTTTGCATGAATGTCTTAGACAAATTCTATGATCCAAATTCTCGGATCATGGACTGCAGTGCTACGGATCATATGACTCCCACATCTCAACTCTTCCAATCCTATACCCCATGTCCAAGTAACGAGGAAAATTGTCGTGACGATGGTTCTTTAGCTACTGTTGCAGGGATTGGAGATATACATGTCACACCTAGCCTTATCCTTAAAAACGTTCTCCATGTACCTAAACTGTCAACAAACCTTGTATCCATTTAAAATTTGACTCATGATCTCAAATGTTATGTTGTTTTTTACTCTTCTTATTGTGTTTTTCAGGACCAGGACTTGGGGAGAAGGATTGGACTTGCTAAGGAAAGGAACGGTCTTTACCATCTTGAACCATCACAGAAATCTAGGAAAAATTTGTCGTCATCTTTCCTAAGTTCCTCAAACAAAGATGTCATTTCGCTATATCAGTTGCGCCTTGGTCATCCTTCTTTTAGGATTTTAAATATAATGTTCCCTCACTTATTCCAAGGATTAGATATTTCTGAATTTCATTGTGACATTTGTGAATTGGCTAAACATAGCCGTGTATCTTTTCCTATTAACAGTAAAAGAAGTTCTCATCCTTTTCATTTGATTCATAGTGACATATGGGGACCTTCCACTATACCTAACATTTCTGGGGCTCGTTGGTTTGTATCCTTAATTGATGATTGCACCCGGGTTACATGGCTCTTCCTTCTTAAACAAAAATCTGATGTTAGCACTCTTATACCTAATTTTCATTCAATGGTTCAAAATCAATTTGGGGTCAAAATAAAAAGTTTTAGGACAGACAATGCTAGAGACTACTTCAATCAGATTCTATCACCTTACTTTCAATCACAGGAGATTATCCATGAGTCATCCTGTGTGGAGACACCCCAACAAAATGGGGTAGCTGAAAGAAAGAATGGGCATTTACTCAACACCACCCGAGCCTTACTATTTCAAGGGAATGTTTCTAAATCCTATTGGGGAGAAGCTGTTCTTACTGCCACATATATGATAAATAGACTTCCCTCCCGTGTGTTAGAAAACAAAAGTCTCATAGAAGTCCTTAATAGCTTCTACCCTCACTTCAGAACCTCAAATGGCCTCACACCTAGGGTATTTGGGTGTACTGCCTTTGTTCATGTCCACAAACAACATAGAGGGAAGCTAGACCCTAGAGCCATCAAATGTGTTTTCCTCGGTTACTCATCCACTCAAAAGGGATACAAGTGTTACAACCCCTCTACCAAAAAATTTTACATCTCTGCAGATGTCACTTTTACATAAAATAAACCTTTTTTCTCCAAGTCCTCTCTTCAGGGGGAGATTTCAATGATGGAAGATAGTACTTGTGAGTCCTTTGAACCACTACAAAACCTTGACCTTCCGCATGTGTCAGCCCGTGTTATTGAACCGGAATCCGCAGAGCCAAACTCTCCTCATGTATCCAATTCGAACCCGAGTCCTCCGAACCAATCACATCTAAGTCACCCGATCCTATCACTCACGATTTCCCAAGATTTTCTCGGGTGTATTCGAGGAGAAAGACCGTTCTCGAACCGACACAATTCCAAGAATCCAATCCAAATTCGGAAATGAAATCATGGAAAGATCGAAACCTCTTTATCCACTATCTCACTATGTCTCTCTTAAGCGCCTATCACCTGCTCAAAAAAGGTTCATTGTGAGTTTGAACACCATTGTCATCCCAAAAAATATGTCTGAGGCATTGTCAAAAAAGGAATGGAGGGATGCTATAAAAGAGGAAATTGGTGCATTAGAAAAGAATAAAATATGGAAGATCGTTGATAAACCAAAAGGAAAGAACATTGTTGATTGCAAGTGGATTTTTACATTGAAGTACAAGGCTGATGGATCACTTGAAAGATATAAAGCAAGGTTAGTAGCCAAAGGATACACTCAGACTTAAGGGGTGGACTATCAGGAAACCTTCGCTCCAGTAGCAAAGATGAACACTGTGAGAATCCTGTTATCATTGGCTGCTCACTTCAAATGGCAATTGTTACAGTATGATGTTAAGAATGCATTCCTCCATGGTGATCTAAATGAGGAAATTTACATGAACATCCCACCGGGATTTGAAGGGGACACAGGTAACAAGGTGTGCAAGCTGAAAAAGGCACTTTATGGATTAAAACAATCTCCTAGAGCTTGGTTTGGCAGATTTTCAAAGGTCATGAAGGAATCTGGGTATAAACAAAGCCAATGTGACCACACTCTTTTCATTAAACATTCAGCTGCAGGGGGAGTGACTGCCCTTTTGGTCTATGTGGACGACATCATAGTTACTGGAAATGATGAAAAAGAGATATATGAATTGGCGCTGAGACTAGTAAAAGAGTTTGAAACAAAGGAACTGGAAAAATTGAAGTACTTCCTAGGTATTGAAGTGGCATATTTCACACAAGGGATCTTCATATCTCAACAGAAGTACGTGATTGTTTTATTGGCAGAAACAGGGAAGACTGAGTGTAAGCCGATCTCTACTCCAATAGATCCAAACTATAAGTTGGGAGAAACTAAAGCAGAACCGAGTGTGGACAAAAGAATGTACTGAGAGGCTGGTTGACAGACTCATATACCTTGCTCACACTCGACCAGACATAGCATATTCTGTAAGTTTGATCAGTCAATTCATGCATGATCCAAGAGAACCTCATCTTCAGGCAGCTTACAGGGTACTACATTACTTGAAAGGCAATCCGGGAAAGGAATCTTGTTCGAAAGGAATGACGCTCTTACTGCGGAAGCCTACATCGATGTCGACTATGTTGGCTCCCTAGTGGATAAGAGATCTACTACGGGATATTATACTTTTCTTGAAGCGACCTAGTGACATGGAAGAGCGAAGCGAAATGTAGTTGCGAGGTCATACTGCGAATCGAATTCGGGCTATTGCTCGAGAATTATGTGAATTATCGTAGTTGAAAATTATTTTGGATGATTTAAGAGTCCAACGGGAGGGTCTATGAAGCTCTCATCGTGACAATAAGTCAGTATTAATATAGCTCATAACTCGTATCAACACGATAGGACAAAGCGTATCGAAATTGATAGACATTTCATCAAAGAAAAGCTGGAGGAAGGGTTAGTATGTATGTCTTATGTTCATCGGAGAAACAATCGGCCGATGTTCTAACAAAGGGGCTGAACAGTTCAAGTTTCCACGATATTGTATCCAAGCTGGGAATGGAAGACATCTATTCCTCAGCTTGAGGGGGAGTGTTGAAGTTTCCAGATTTATCCTGTAAATAGATTGGGAGAATAAATCAAGAATCAATTTGTATTAATTTGTATTAATTTGTATTAAATTGTAATCCCTTAAATCAAGGGAATTAGGTAGATAGTTTCCTTTTTATTCATTGTAATCTCCTACTATATAACAACTTGTATTCCCAATTCAAAGTAAGGGAAATACATAATTATTTTTCTTCTTCTGCGATTTTCCACACAAGTAAATCTTTCTTTAGTGTTTCATCCAAATAACATGTCATATGCTGGAAAATCATTAATTGTTCGCATTCGCATTGCACGCATATTAAAATTTTTTCCACTAGCTGCATCATAACATGGAACTCCATGTCATAATTCAATAAGTTCTTGAATTAATGGTTGAAAATAAATATCAATATTATTTCTAGGACTTCTCTCTCCAGGTGTGATTGTAGATAAAATGAAATATGTATGTTACATTCCAATCTAAGGATGCATGTTATAAGAAATTAAAATTACAGGTAAAATATTATATACGATACTCATTATCTTAAAGGGATTAAAACCATTTGATGCAAAGGCAAGTCGAGTATTACAATGCAAATTCAGGATACTGATTGTTAAAAGATTTTCATGCGTCTCCATCAGCTAGGTATCGTAACAAACCATCACTATTTTAGTGTTTGTCAAATCATCTCTTCTGCAGATTTTTTTTTTTTTTTGAAGGATCTTTGGAACCTTGGAATCAAAGAAAAATATCAAATAATCATTGCCGGCTTCATATTAGATTTCTTCCCCTTGACATCTTTTTTTTATTATGGCCCATCTTGAAGTTCCGCAAATATCACAAACTTTTTGGTTCTTTCTCTTTCTGGAATAACATGCAATAATTAGGGAAAGCATCAATTTGTAAATATCCAAGATCAAACTCCTTCATTACCTATTTAACCTCATAAGTATTATTTGGTAATAATGCTCCCTTCGGAAATACACCAATTAATAACTCAAACAATATATCAAAAGATCTTGCAGTCCAAGAGTTCAAAATTTTAAACCAAATAAGTTTAATAGAAAAAATGAATTTGTTAATCCTTTGCACCCGGGATACAAGTCTTTTTCCGTATTTTCTAATAATTTTTTTGAAATTTGTAGCATAATTTGTTCCCTCCAAAGTAGGCTCATCATGTTCAGCACTTATGCTATGTGTTGTTTGAAATGAATGCATCCCTTAGCAATCCATCCATATCATTTGTAATAGGTTGTTCAACTTGTTGTGGTAATTATTGTACATCAGAAACATTAATGACTATCTCAATTTTATCAGTTTCAACATGATTATTGTGTTCTCCACCATTTCAATTCCAAACAACATAACCAGAAAAAATTTCATTCAAAATTAAGTATTTCTTAACTCTAAAAAATAATCAACTCATTTCAGATCGTCTTTACTCCATTCAGGTCGAGTCATCCATGTTTTATCCATTCTAGTGGATGAACGAAACAATTTCAAATAAAATGCTAGAAAAGAAAATTATTTAATCAGAAATATATCCTGATACGGTATGATACAACACAATAAACTTTTATAAACAAGCGTTGCGAAAAAGTTTTCTTTGTATTAATTGAAAAAGGAGCATTTACATACATAACCCACAAAAATTCCCATGGCCGAAAGAAATGCAACTTATAACATCGTTAACATAAAAAAGATCATTTAAAAGGGCTACCAAGAGAATTAAAAAATCACTTTGTAAGATAAAAAAATATCACAATTGTCGTAGAAGCCTTAGCAATATGGCGAAGGTCCTCTTTCCAAACACATCTAACAACAATACAAAACTTCTGATCCTATTGGTCAATTTTAGTTTATAATCTAAAATTAACTAAAACAATGATCATTTCTTAGCCGCAATAATTTAAAAGTTTCCAAATCTGCATAAAACTAAAATAACAAGAATTCCATATTTTTTCAAACTGAAACTTTCAAAAGTTTACAAATTTTCATAAAACCATTTCACATAGTGTCACACATGAAAATACTTCACAATTAACCATTAGAAAACCTTTCGCCAAAATATTGATATCCTAAAGAGAATCACATAAGGAAAAAAAAAAACTCCTCATAAATTGGCCATCAAAAAGCTCATATGAACATAGCCATTTCATAAAGATTCTCACACGAAAAAACCTCACAAATAATCTTCTCATAAATATTCACATAAGAAGAATTTCTCCAAATTTCGTACGAAGGCACGTAAGAAAACGAAAGGCTTTACATGCATATTTAACACACACACTCCATTTTTTTTTTCTTTTACATACATATCACCTTTCCATACATGAAAATGCATATTTCAAATTTTAAAAATTTAAATGGTAGTATGTACATAACTTTTCCATAGCTTTAATGATCCAAACAAACATACGTATAATTGATAATGGGACTCAAAGCTAGCAAGTCATCAAAACTTGATAAGAAAGATAACACTCAAGATAAAAACATAAATATTCAAAATCATAACAAACAATATTGATTTTGTTGCTTAAACTTTAATATGAATAGCTTACTATATCATATTTTGCATCATGATAATTTTTCAAGCTAACACCATTGGAAGCCACAAGAGTAATGTTGCATAGCCAAGGAACCGAAATAATGAAAGCAAAACCAAGGTTCTCCTTATAAGCTTGACATAACTGATTAATGTACTTTTTTTTCTTTTCAACCAGTTGAACATCTCTCTTGATATATTGCAAACAAGAAAATGACAATTTAAAAAGATATTCTATCATATTAGAATTGGATACAAGAACATCCAACAGCAGTTCTCTATTAAAAGAATTTGATACAAGAACCAGATTTATACATCTTGGTATGATGCACAAAGTACAAATAGGCATTAAGAAATTCTTTTCAAGCATAAATACAATTTGAAACATATAATCTTAAGCATGTATTCCAAGCCCTAGACTACTAAAACAGAGATCCAAAATAATTACATACAATTCAAGAAGTAATAGAGGTTTTAGTTAAAGAAATAATGAGATTAGAAAATAACAAATGACCACGATGATTTCTTTTATTTAAACATGAATCAAGAAAGATTAAGAATCTTCATATTTAAAGACTGCAAACTGATAATGAATGGTAGATAAGATCACTAAAAATCTCTGAAATAAATTCCATAAGCTATGAAGTAAATGGAACTAAGTTTCTCTTAGCTTAATTAAAAATCCTATTAAAAATACATCACAGAGATGGATTAAGACATTCTTGAAAATAAAGATTTAGGGGAAAACTCAGAAAAAGAAACAAAATCCTGTATACTCGCAACAAATAAATAAAGCAAGCCAAACTAAGCCATATCAACAACATTTTTTTATGGACAAAAAGTTTTAGCACAGATTTTACTCAGGTTCCTTATGAATCCCAAAATGAAGAAACGAATCTCAACCATAAGGCGTGTGGTCTACACATCAAAGATGAATCAAGAGAATGGTAACAATTATATGCAATCAAATGAAGAAATACAGGTTGGAGAAGCTTCTTACAACCGAATGATCGGAGGAGAGAAAGATGCTTGCGGTTTGCGGGTGATTGAGGAAGAATACCTTCGAGTAATTGGAGGAAGACGGAGATCCTCGCAGCTCGCGCGGAACTCAAAGAGCGAAAGAGAAAAGACGGGCCGGTAGAGGGAGAAAGGGATATCGGGCGAAACTGCTCTTCCGAAATGGCTTCTGGAGGAGGGGCCGCGGGATTTTATATAGTTCGGTACGTAGGAGCGTGGTATTTACAAGTGATGTATGTATTAATTAAAGTGCCGTTAGTTTGGGTTGCGACGTATACATATTATCTCGTAAAGGTAAAAATAGTATTTGTTTTTGGTTTTTTGTTTTTAATTTTGTTTTTAAAACAGATGAGTTTTGTTTTCGAAATATCAAAAATACAGAAATTATGTTTTTATTTTTTTAAGAAAATGTTTTTCGGGGTGTAAACGGGTCGAGTTGAGTCGAGCTCGAGTCACCCACAGCTTGAGCTTGAGGTTGATTTATTTTATGGTTCTCGAGCTTGAGCTTAAGTCTCTGAGTTCGTGTTGGCTCACGATACTACTTATTCAACATAAAAAAGAGAAAATAATATTAATACAATGTTATATTATAATATAATGACAAATACAATGAGTAATTAGGAGTGAAATAAAACAAAATTATTTAATATAAAATAATATTTTAGTAAACGTTCTTAATACTTTTACATATAAAATATTCAAATTTAATGTATTTTTTAATATATTTTATATTAATATTTTTTAATCGGGCATACTCATGAGCAAACGAGTCGAGTCGGGGCTAGCTTGAGCTTGGCTTGTTAGCTCATCGAGCACAATTCACGAGTTGCTTATCAAGCCGAGTTCGGGTTAGCTCACGAGTCGGCTTGACTCACTCATGCCACTACTCTGCACGCCGGCCACAAGCTGTTGCCCGCTGCCGGCCCTATCGGCGGCCATCACTGGTCTCGCCCACGACCCGCCGCCATCAACCATCGCCGCCTTCCCCCACCAGCCGATGCCCCGCTGCCCACTGTCCGGCTCCATTTGCCACCGCCCACTCATGTAATGTTTCGTGTTGAATAAAGCAAGGAAGACGTCGTATACGCTATAGGCGGCCAAGCTTAATACTAGAACATCATGTGGACCCAACCGTTACATAAAATGTAAATGTTTTTTTAAAAACATATATAAAAAATACCCAACTAAGCACATTTTATATTTTAAAATTTTAAAAGGTATAAATTATAATAGTATCAAACTTCTTTTCCAAAAATAAAAAACATAAAACAAAACAAAAACAAAATAAAGTAAAAATAAAAACATAAATAAAAAAATAAAAAGTGATCCCAAACAAATATTGAATAACCGTCCTCAAAAGGAAAAATGGACAAGGCCCGAATCTGACCTGGTTGTAGTCGACTCAGCTAACAATGCAGAAGGTCAGTCACTGAAGGGACCTCACCAAGAGGCCTCGGAGTTTGGTTTGAATGTGCATGTTGAGGGCTAGCAGGCCCTCCCAACCAAGGTGAATGGTAAGGAGCTGGGGGTAGTGGCTGTCACGACCTTCGCGCAGTCGCTACTACAAGCAGTGTCTGAGGGAGAGAGGGCCTTTAAGACCGTCTCCTCCATTGAGAGATCTATGGATGAATTGGCCAAATCAGAGGATTACTAAGATGGTGGATTGTCAAAGAATGTTGTGGTGCTAACTAGACCGTGGTGGTCGTTATGCATGCTGGAGATGTGGGGCTTTTGCCATTGTCGACCCCGGTAATTCATCAGTTGTTTGCCCCATCGTCTGTGATAGATCTTTGGTTGGGAGGATTGTCGGGTGGGCGCAATCCCTCGAGATCATAGAGCAGTGGGCAGGCGAGATCGAACAGTTAGCAGGGTCGGTTGGCCCTTTTGAGGGACTCGACGGGTGTTCGGACGCACATCAACATAAGTTGATTGTTTGCCTGGATGCTAAAGTAGTGATTCTACGGACAAAACAAGTCACTCTCTGAGTTGGGCTAAACAAGGTGTTGTGCGACCTGGAGGCACCCCATGAGATGCCTGATTCGGCGAAGTTCGACCGGGAAGGCGATCGGGTGGATCAGATTAGGTTAGGTGAAAAGATGGTTCTCCAAAAGTTAAGGACGCTTGTACCATCTGAGGTATTTGAAGACCCCTTAATAAAACACTGGGTTCAAGACCTGTAATAATATTATTCACAATAAAATAATAATTTAATGAATTTTTTAAAAGACGTTTAGTGTGATGCTTTTATCATTATGTGATGCTTCGTTTGACGCGCTCATCTTATATATAGGGGAAGAGGTTGCTTCTTTTCACTTTATACACTTTTATTTCTTTCTTTTTTCCTCGGCTTTCTCTTTTGCTCTTGTCCTTCGGCTGGTTCCACTCTTGTCTCTCGAGATGGCCCCGAAACACTCTTCTGTCTTGTTTGGTCATGTGAAGGCCATTCACCCTTCATGTCTAATAGAGAATGAAGTGAGGGAGTTGCAGCGAAGGTATGTTCTAGATGAGAGCATAGGCATTTGGAAGTTGTCAAGATCGACACAAGCGATATATCGCCTGGTAAAAGGCTTGGTCTTCTACAGAGACCAGTTCAAGAATGGCATCAAGTTGCCCTTATGTCAAGAGCTCTGGAGCATCTTCAACATCTATGGGGTTATCCTGGTGCATATGATGCCAAACTTCATAATTGTAGTCATAAATTTCATCCTTTTCTATCAGCGGGAGAATCTTGCATGATCGATCAAACTATTTAGATACTTCCTCTAATTTAAGGTCGAAAGGGAGGGCCACGCTATATTCTCAGCGGACAAGAAACTCTATTTAGTAGGAGTGGAGAATAAAATAAATGATTGGAAGAAGAAGTTTCGGCGGTTCTCGCTCGGGCGCACAGGAAATCCGGATCGAGTCGTCGAGGTGTAAGGTGTCCAAGCGAGAGGTCTCTTCAAGAGAGTGTGATCGTTGACCTGGAGATATTATCTGGCTATCATCTCTAAATTCTTAAAATATCGCTGAGGCGACAGTTACTCGCGTGTTGACAGGTAAAATGACGGAGGAGCAATGACACAATTCGAACATTGTAGAGGAGGTCTGAGTGAAAGCGGCAAACGAAAAGTTGGTTGCCAAGATTCAGAAGCGGAAGCGCCTCCTGGAATCAAGTAATCTGGTAGGAGATGAGAACCATCCCTTTCGCAGCATGTCCACGAGATAAATTATTTACGTGACTGTTGATAGTGTTGTTGTTCAGAACATGGTGACCGATAAGGTCATTGCTATTGCCTAAAAATGTGATTCTCATCTTGTTGATGCGACCGAAGGCAACGAGAGGGAGTTGGCTTCGAAGGGACTTCAAACGGAACCATGGTCACGACACCATCTTCTACAAATGGTGCCTCGACCTACGTGTCACCGATTACCGTTGCTCCGCAGATTCTTAGGCCGGAGGTCCTTCCTTCATTTCCCTATTTTAAAGGACCATGGTGAGCTGGTTCAGCCTCTCAACCACATTTGATTATACATTAGAGGAGTCGATATCCTCCTTCGAAAGCGAGGTCCCATACTTTTGGCGTCGGTGGGGAAAAGAACCTTGGAGGAGGAAGACGTTCCACCCCACTCCTTTAAAGAAGACAAAGGAGGTCTCCGAGTGGGATTTTGTGCTCAAGAGTACTAGGAGTTTATGAGAGGAGGGCAACAAGCATTTTGGAATGCTTGATCGATCTCTAGATTGGTATCCACAATCGGTAGGCAAATGGGAGTTGCCCTCGACACTCTGGTGGATTTTATGAGGTTTAGAAGGTTCGGCCACGAGTTAGGGGCTTTAGCCACAAAGAAGTTCTCCGAAACGTGGCCTTGTGGCATTTAATGGCGGCATGGAGTGCCCAATATTAGGGGCTAGCCTTGATAGAGCTGGAGTGGTTGCTTGAAGGAAGCTCGAAAAGAAGAATGCCTTGTTGGATGCCAACTAGAAGAGGCTTCAAGCAATAGGGACCTCCTATAGGTAAGGCTTGAAGGATTTGAGAAGGTTAACCAAGAATCCCTAGGTACCATAGATGCCTTGGAGAAGAAGGTTGCCAAGATGGAGGAGAAGGTTCCCTCGTCAGTCTCTAAGGGGGAATATGATAATAACATAGAGAATGAGTTCAGATGTGGCGTGGAGTATGCCATCCATTGATACATTGATCACGACATGATCAACCCAAAGCACTCCGACCTGGTTGACTTCCCTAACCAGATTCCCGATAAATCAGATAAAGCCTCCGAAGGAGAGGACGACCTTAACGATGGGGATTGGGCTATCAGTTGAAGGCCCTGCGATTAAAAGAACATTTTTTTTTTGTGCATATCCTAAAACTTTGTTAATGTCATACGTAAAGACTTATAATTCTTTACAGATTAATGAAAAAAAAATGCCTTTTTGTGATTACTTTTGTTAGATAGGTTTGTAAATTTTGTTGTTTTAATTTAGGAATTTGGTGGGGCCGACCCGTCTATAACTTTTTGAGCTTCCTTTCGAGCGCTCGTGATGCATCATCTAGTCGAGCGGGCATCAGTCCTGGTCGGTCTTGCCCCCCATTGCGGGTCTTATCGCTACCTAGGAGTGGCCGCTAAGATTTTCTGAGAGGCCTTCGTTGTACTTTTTTTTATCTTATCGCTAGGGGGTAGAGGGCTACTACTAGAGACCTCGGTGTTCATATTTTTTCATTGGTTTGCGACCGACGAAAGTCTTCCAATTTTTGCTTGGTTTGTAAGTCAGAGCCAATTAATCGTGTATTCGGCGATTGACTTGTTAGATGGGTCCCCCAGAACCAACCGGGCTTTTGCCTTTCACGTGGTTGCTTAAAACCAATTGAGGACGTACCTCGGCCTTGCCCGATGGTGTGGGTCTTTAGGGTTTCTTGTGGCTTCTTTTAGAGTATTCAAGGGAGTTTCCCCAAGCTTTTCCAGGTATGTGAGCCTTAACCCCTCCGTCGCTCGCTAGGTACGGATCTTATCGTTACCTGTGGGGGGTGGGGTGCATACTTTTGGGGGGATCCCAACAACACTTCGGAGACCTTTTCATTGATAAACAGGGAAAACACCCAAAGGCCCTAATCCGTAGGTCTTACGAGGGTGTTTTGCCAAGGGATGAATTTTTTCGATCACCTCACGATACCGAGTTCCTAGAGTATCAAACAAGGGTTTAAAAACATACCTAGATGGCTTATATCCTACGAAGCAGGAATGGGCCCATGGAGTTCATGATTCTCATGGCAAGAGGTGCCATAAAAACCTGTTTGAATGTGACGTTATGGAAAATCAACCATTGAGACGTCCCTTCAATGTGCTAAGATGTTCTGCCCAGCTTCCCTTGGCTCCTTTAACATTTTTCCTTAACTGGTTTAGAATGAGTTTGTTAGGTGCCTCAGCCTGCTCATTCGTCCAAAGACGATGAAATGAAGCGAACTTCAGGTTAATTCCCTGTTTTGTGTAGAAGTCTTTCACTCGTTGACCCGCAAATTGGGTCCCGTATTCAATGATAATAACGAGTGGAAGCCCGTATGTGCAGATCAAGTCGGATCGTATGAAATTCCCGACTGTCTCTGCGTAGATCTGGGCTTTGCTTCAACCCATTTTGAAAAATAGTCGACCGCCTCTAAGAGGAATTCCTTTGGTCATTCGACGGAGAAAATGACCTGAGAATATCTAATTCCCACGTGGTGAACGACCAAGACTAACTATGGATTGCAGCCTCCGAGCCGTCTGATGGTATAATGTGTCATATTTTTGTCATCACTCGCATTTTGTTGAAAATTTTGCAGTACTTTCAGGAGTGTCGGCTATTTATGTACACGACAAACTAAGGTTTTTCCTCTAGAGTGGCTGCCACATTCTTCATAGTGCACTTCTTGGAGCACATCTTGGATTTTGTCTTCCCTTAGACATCTTGGGTATACCGAAGTAACAGATATACTAAATAACTTTCCATCGATTAATGGGTATAGGGCGGCATTGATTCAGAAGTATCTTGGATCATTGACACTCTCCACAATTTTCTCGATTTCTAGTTAGTAGATATATGAATCCACCCAACTCTTGGTTCCGTCGGTGGCTATCTCCATGACTTCTTGCTAATCGGTTGTATGCATTGTGAGTTTTCTTTGTATTCCTCCCAACCAGATGTGTTTGGTGAGAATTTCGGCCACTTGATTGTCCTCCGGCTGATATGCTAGATGTGAAAGCCTCATCAGAAATCATGATACCAATCATACAAACATAAAATAAGGCCAATTGAAGTCACAGATTAGTGAGTGGGACTTACAACATTGCTGCTAAAGCGAATCCATCCCAACTATGAAGGGTATGACATAAGGCATTTTTATATAAATTCTAATTTAATTATTCTGTTCTTGATAACAATGATAAAAACAATTCTATCATAGATACTCATTGGGATTGCATAAATTAGTATAATTTGATTTAGATGTGCGTATGCTGCCTTCCCATCTATCGTTGTCCGCACATACTTACAAATTATATAATTTTTTTCCTTAAATCAAGATTAAATAAGAATGTACAATAACATTTAAAATATTATCATAAAATTTCAAATCATCAGATAAAATATACTACTCTTCTATGCATGCATAAAAAATACAAAACTATAAATTAACACAAAACATATATAACTTCAAACTCAAAACAAATCTCACACATAATTCGAATCATGCATACAAATTTCATCACTTAGTTCTCCTGTGAATGATGACGACATAGAGCACAACAATAGCAAAATAGATCACAGTTGCCAGCCATGAGATGACATTGGTGGCGACAACAATGCCACAAAAATTTTTTGTGTATCTGCAGAATTTACTCCAGCCGTAGTGTGCATTACCTTGCCATGCCAATTTTTCAATCGTCGTCGCCGCTGTATTTGATGTGGCCAGTATGATCAACATAACCAGATCTATAATGACTACTGGAAGAAGAAGTCGAGAGCCATAGTTTTTGATACGGAGAGATACTTGTTAAGACCACCGACCACACTAACACTAGCACGTTGCCAACGATGAAGTACCTAATATATCGATTAACTAGTTAGGGTTAAGAAACAACTCGATTAAGGGTTTTTTTGAAATAATTTTCTGTTTGTTTTGTGTTTCATACCATCACCATAATTCTGTTGGGAAAACTGTTTCCTTGTTGCTTTTTAGAATTTTTAGTAGTATAAAACTATTTTTTTAACTTGAATTATTAAAGTGTGGTGGTTGTTAGAAAAATACGACCAGTCTTTTGAAAAACATTTTTTTCTAGGACAGTTTCACAACTGATTCTTTTAATACTTAAAGCTGCCCTAAACACACCCTAAATGTGAATTAAATCACAGAAAGAAAAAGGGTAGGTGTGTAAGTCAAATCGATTTGTGAGCCGGCTCGAGCTTGGCTCTTGAACTAAGCTCGATGAGCTAATAAGGCAAGGTCAAGTTCAACTCGACTCGACTCATCAGCCCTTGAGCCAGCTATTGTCCGATTGAATAATTCTTGAGGGATGGAGGGAGGGAGGGAGGGAGGGAGGGAGGGAGGGAGGGAGGGAGGCTTACACAAAGGCGGAATTGTCAGTGGCCTTGACGGAGATCGAGAAGTAGGTGGACCTGCCTGTAAGGGAGTTGTAGCTGTATGACTGTTTGGTCTCCTTGGAAAAGGCCATCGAAGTTGCTGCGATCAACGTGAGAAAAATGGCCAATATCCGCAAGCAGCGAATGTGGCGGAGTTGCCGCACGTTGCCGGCCGAAGCCGCGGCTGCAGAAGCTCCATTGTCATTAGTTCTCATAGTTGCAGGAATATCGAAAGAAGAAATATCTTCTGCTAGCTTTAATATGGATCTCTCAGCGCAGGCATACTTACTATATATGGAATGTAAATAAGAGATTTGGTCGTGGGAGAAGATGGGTGGCAATGGGGATCTTATTTTTTAACGTCTTTGAATGGAAAATGATAGCCTGCATTTCAAGACGGTACGTACCAATGAATTACATGCTTCGTCGCACGTGGAGGAATACTTCAAACGTAAATGGTATTTTAATAATTATATTATGAAAGATTTACATACATACGATTAATTCAATTATTACGTATTTACATTTCAAACCCTTAAGACTTCATTTTCTTGCATATCGCTCTACTTATACATATAAAGATATATTTTATCTTTTAAAAAAATTAAAATAATAATATTTTTATGTGATATTAAAAATATTGGTGATATAAATATAAAAAAATAAAATTTAGGTGTTTGATTTGTTTATCCCTATGACTGGAGGTGTAAACAAGCCTTAAACTCATTAAAAAATATTACTGTTCATCTTCGGTTCGTTTATATTTCAAACACAAAAAAATTTATTCGTATTTGACTTGTTTGCTTGGCGAATCGAACACGAGCTGTTCTTGAACAAAGAATCATTTTGATAACTTCATTCATGTAGTCATTAGAGGTGCAAACTAGCTGAGGTTGAACGACTCCTAATAATTTGAATTGGGCTGTGTGTAAGTAAATGTTATTAAAACTAAAGTTGATAATTTTTTAACCTAATAATTATTATATTGTATATTTATATGGATCAGAACCATTCTGGATTTTACGCGCTCATGTTTGGTGGATTGGACCGGGTTTTATTTTATTTTATTTTATTTTATTTAGGCATGGCTTGGATAAGTTCGTTAGCTTTCTATAGAGGGAAATTGTTATTATTTTAAAGTTTAATTTTATATAATCCTGAAAATGAAAATCATAACGTACGTCGTTGGTTGTAATCCACAAATTAAATAAATATTATAATGCACAATCTTTTCAATTTTACGATATAATATATTCATTCATCAAGGCCTTAAACTCCGAAATCATTTTCACAATACAATATGTTATCATAATATTTATATTATTTAATCGTACGATTTTAGCATGGAGTATCATAAATTTTATTCTAAAAGCTTATAATAAGTTTCCAAGAGAAGTTTTTTGGAGAGTTCTAGAGAAAAAAGGTGTTGACATGATTTATATTCAAGTCATTAAAGATGCATATGCTAGAGCTTTTACTTGTGTTCAAACAGAAGTAGGAATGACCAAGTACTTTCTTACAGGAAACAACTTTAAGTTCCTATCATTTTGCTTTAGTTATGGATGCTCTTACTAGACATTATAGGATGATGTACCATGATGTATGTTTTTTGTTGATGATATCTTTTTTGTGGATAAGACTAGAGAAAGAGTTCAAAAAAAAAAAAAAAAGAATAATGAAAATCTAAATTAGAGTGTAAAATCCTTCATTTGAGTAGATATAAAACTAAATAGATTGAATGTAATTTTTAGTGCCGGTGGATCTAGGAATAGAGTAATAATCATAGCAGATCAATTCATTAAATGAAATGCATTTTACTTTCTTCTAGGTGCATAATGTTGGCCTTTAAAAGATTGGAGGAGTCGCATCCTCCTTCGAAAGCGAGGTCCCACACTCGAGTCGTCAGTGGGGAAAAGAGCCTTGGAGGAGGAAGACATTCCACCCCACTCCTTTAAAGAAGATGAAGGAGGTCTCCGAGTGGGATTTTTTTGCCCAGGAGTACTAGGAGTTTATGAGAGGAGGGTAGCAAGCATTTTGGCGTGCTTGATCGATCTCTATATTGGTATCCGCAGTCAGTAGGCAAGAGGGAGTTGCCATCGACACTGGTGGATTTTATGAGGTTTGGAAGGTTCGACCATGAATTAGGGGCTTTGGCCACCAAGAAGTTCTCTGGAACGTGGCCTTGTGGCATTTAATGGTGGCACGAAATGCCCAATATTATGGGCTAGCCTTGATAGAGCTAATGTGGTTGTTGAAGGAAGCTCAAAAGAAGAACACCTAGTTGGATGCCATCTAGAAGAGGCTTCAAGCAATAGGGACCTCCTATAGGTAAGGCTTGAAGGATTTGAGAAGGTTAACCAGGAATCCCTAGGTACCATAGTTGCCAAGATGGAGGAGAAGGTTCTCTCATCAGTCTCTAAGGGGGAATACGATAATAACATAGCGAATGAGTTCAAATGCGGCGTGGAGTATGCCACCCATTGATACATTCATCACAACATGATCAACCCAAAGCACTCCAACCTGGTTGACTTCCCTGACCAGATTCCCGATAAATTAGATGAAGCCTCCGAAGGAGAGGGCGACCCTGACGATGGGGATTGGGCTATCAGTTGAAGGCCCTGCGATTAAAAGAACATTCTTTTTTTCTTGTGCATATCCTAAAACTTTGTTAATGTCATACGTAAAGACTTATAATTTTTTACAGATTAATGAAAAAAAATAAAATTGACTTTTCGTGATTACTTTTGTTACTTAGGGTTGTAAATTTTCTTGTTTTAATTTAGGAATTTGGTCCTTATAGTTGTTTCATCTCAGATCGGCCCATGGATTCTCGGAGGCCGACCCGTCTATAACTTTTTGAGCATTAACATATGTTCCTTCCGGGCGCTTGCAATGCATCGTCTAGTCGAGCGGGCATCAGTCCTGGTCGGTCTTGCCTCCTATTGCGGGTCTTATCGCTACCTAAGAGTGGCCACCAAGATTTTCTGAGATGCCTTCACTGTACTTTTTTTGGATCTTGTCGCTAGGGGACAGATGGATACTCCTAGAGACCTTGGTGTTTGTATTTTTTATTGGTTTGCGATCGAAGAAAATCTTCCAATTTTTTATTGGTTTGTAAGTAAGAGCCAATTAATCGTGTATTCTGGAAATTGGCTTGTTAGTTGGGTCCCCCAGAAACAATCGAGTTTTGGGCTTTCACGTGGTTGCCTAAACCTCCTGGGGACGTACCCCAACCTTGCCCAATAGTGCGAGTCTTTAGGGTTTCTTGTGGCTTCTTTTAGAGCCTTATAGGGAGTTTCCCTAGGCTTTTCTAGGCATGTGAGCTTTCAATCGGCCGCCACTTGCTAGGTACAGATCTTATCGTCACCTGTGGGGGTGAGGTGCATCCATTAGGACTTTTGGGGGGTTCCCAACGGCACTTCGCAGACCTTTTCATTGATGAGCAGGGAAAACACCTAGAGGCCCTAACCCGTAGGTCTTACGAGGGTCTTTTTCTAAGGGATGAATTTTTTCGATCGCCTCGAGATACCGAGTTCCTAAAGTATCAGACGAGGATTAGAAAACATACCTAGACGGGCTCTATCCCCTGAATCAAGAATGGGCCCATAGAGTTCATGCTTATTATGGCAAGAGGTGCCTTAAAAACCTGTTTGAATGTGACGTTATGGGAAATCAACCATTGAGACGTCCCTTCACTGTGTTGAGCTGTTCTGCCGAGCTGCCCTTGGCTACTTCAACATTTTTTCATAACATGTTTAGAAAGAGTTTGTTAGCTGCCTCAGCCTGCTCGTTCGTCCAAGGGCGATGAAACGAAGTGAACTTCAGGTCAATGCCCTGTTTTGTGTAGAAGTCTTTCACTCGTTGACCCACAAATTGGGTCCCATATTCAGTGATAATAACGAGTGGAAGCCCGTATGTGCAGATCTAGTCGGATGATATGAAATTCCTGACTGCCTCTGCGCAGATCCGAGCAAGGGGCTTTGCTTCAACTCATTTTGAAAAATAGTCGATCGCCTCCATGAGGAACTCCTTTGGTTCTTCGACATAGAAAAAGAGAGTTGGCATCAATTGTTGATGTCACAAGTATAGGATGTCTACTCGAGCGCCAGAGAACATTTCTTGTTGCATGTGCTGACCCCAACAGCGCAAGACATCCATTTGGGACATTTCGGCGCGTGTTGAGGGGCACATAGCAAGGGTCATTTTGCTACACTTTGACTTTCGCTTAGGCGAAGGCGGGTCGACATTTCGCACCTCGAGCGACTTTGATCGGATCGACGAATTTTATTTATCGCACAATGCGCAAAAGTGGCTCATTTTGGCCAAATCGTCGAAAAAGTTGTCCGAACGATCCCAAACGATAAAACGGACCACACGAGTGTGTCCGAGACGACGATATTACTAAAAGAGAACTTCTATTTTGCTACGGCTTCTCGGATAGGATAAAAATACGTGAATTATCTTTTCTTTAGCTTGGATTCTTAAAAGTGTCGCAGAACATTTCGAACGACTCTAGATGAAGAAACATGCCACACTATGAAGTATAAAACGTCGATTTTTAGCTAAGAAGGACATCCGCTTCACTATGAGGGCATATGCGAGCTAAAAAAATGCATGGATGATAATTATAATAATATTAATATTATTATAATATAATATAAATATATATGATATATTATAGGTTACGCATCTCCCTCTTTCTTCCTACAGCTATGAATATATATATATATATATATATATATATATATTATAATGTAATAATAAAAAAAAAGCTATCCTATCAGCACTCTCTCCCCTATCCTATTTGTTTTTCTTTCTCACGCTTGAGCTCCCATCTCTCCCTCTCTCTTATCTATTGAATGCAGCTAGCGAAAGATATCAAAAAAATAATAATAAAAAAGAATAAACAAAAAAAATACTATACCCTATCATCTCATTCATGCGCCTGTACGGGATAAAAATCTTATCATTCTGCTTCTTCCTAGAGCCACGAACTCCCCCACTCCATCTCCTTCTCTCGCGAAAAGGGAGCAGCTCTCCCTGGCTGGTTCTCGCGAAGCCTCCATCCTCATCTTCACGTCTGACGCCGAAGCTCCTCTTCGCCAGCAAAGCTCCTCGCCGCTGGCCGCGCCCACAGTCCGGCGTCCCTCCTCCTTGGTGCCGAAGCTCGCCGCCGCGCCTCTTCTCCAGCCTCCAGTCGAGCTCACCACAGCCTCCTCCTTCTTTTGCGCCATATGTATGTATGTATGTATGTGTGTGTATATATATATATATATATATATATTTGGCAGCCCCTGCTCGCCGGACCTCTTCCTCGCTGGCGTCTCTTTTATCGTCGGCGTACTTCTCAGTCGTCGGAGCTCTTGCCTCGCCGAAACTTCCCCGCCAGAATCTTCTGGCATGAAGGTCGTCCGTCACCCTAAAGCCTTCCTATTTTCCTCTCCTCGGCCGACCGCACTCCGACCTCTCGTCATCGTCGGTGACATCTGGTTGCCTTACCTCTTCGTCGGCGTCACACTTATGCCGAAGTAAATCAGCGAAGAATACATTGGATTTTAGGCTCTCCTTCGCATTTCCTTCGCTCCCAGTGCACGTCGCCGCTAAGCTAACTCCACCTTGCCGTCTTACCTTCCCAGCGACCGGATACTTCGCCGAAGCACCTCAACATCGCTGGACAGCAAGCGACGTCACTGTTCGGGAAATGCATGAGCCTTCCACCTTGTGAGAAAGGCACCCGTCGACGTATCTTCTCGCCGACATCCTCATGGGTTCTTCTTTTTTGCATGTGTCGAGTGAACCCTCCTACAAAGGTATATGTGTCAGTCATATTTTCATATGCCAAAAATAATTTATTTTGGGTACTTCGCATGCCTCGCTAGCTCCTTCCTCGTGGCATAATTCGTTATGAGGTACTTCGACACACAGAGTGGACAACCGCAGCCCAACGTGTGGGCTCTCCTTCAGTAGAAAGAGAAAGCGTCCGCAACCGCCGCGGTGGTGAGATCTTCCAACTCCTAGATAACCCTAAGTTTAGTTGGTGTATGATTCATTAAAAAAATACCTATTTTTATGTCTTGATTTTTATTAAAATTTTAAAGATATTATGCTTTAATGAAAAATATTTTTTAAAGTTTTTGGATGCAGGTGATGTAAAAATGTTCAAAAAGAAAAAAAATGAAAAAAGATGAAAAGGAGCAAAAAGGAGCAAAAATGGAGCCAAAATACAAAATTGCCAAAATAATGGGTCTGGCACCTAAGCGCCAGCTCGATACCAAAACAGTTACGATTTTGTAACTAATTTGGGCAGTTATTTTGACAGTTAGAGCGGTTATTGAACCTTCTAGAAGATTGACAATTATTCGTGGATTATAGAACATGTCATACATTGTATCTAGACGCTTGGAAACGGTTTGGATCGCGAAGAGGTGCGATCCAAAGTGAAGAGGTGCGAAGAACTGGACGCGAAGTCCGGCGCTTAGGCGCTAGATGCCGACTCCTAGGCGCCAGATGCCGACTCCTAGGCGCCAGATGCCGGTGCCTTGGCGCCAGACACAGTTTCTAGAAGATTCATTGAACATGAACACATTTTGAAGACGTGATTTAGGCAACCCTTGATGCCTATAAATATGAGACCATTTCTACAGAAAAAGAGGCCCCCAATCAGAGAGATAATTTTAAATATAGGGCCACACTTTTAGTTTACTTTCCTTCATAAATTAGTGAGTTTATTTTATTTAGAATTTGTATTGAAAGTTTGGAAGAGTTGGTGTTTTTGAAGTTTATTTCACTTTGGAGTCAGTAGGAATCAGAGGTTTAGTTGGATAAACACTTGAGATAAGTATTTATAATTTGATTCAAAGTTTTATTTATATGTTTTGTTATTGAAATTCAATGTGTTCTGAGTAGTTACTTTATTTTCTCCTTTCAATTATGAAAAGATAAATAAGGTAATATAAAATTCGTTGGAGAATTAAAAACTAAATATGTTTAAATATTGTGATGATATTAATACCAGATCTTAATTTACTATTTAAATTGGTCATTTAAGTTATTAAAATCTGTTGAAGAATTTTTTAGTCCTAGAAGGAGATGAATTCTTAATTAGTAGATATCACATGAATCCTTGCGTAGTTGAATGTCTTGTGCGGGTTATTCAAGGTGAAGTGTAAATAAATAAGAAAATATTATTTAATGAGCATATAATTAATAAATTTTTAGAGTGACATACTAAATTCTTTTAATTTGGTTTATAGAAAGAGAACGAGTCACTAGTAGGGCCGACCATAGCCACCTTGGACATCTAGTAGTGTGAGTGCTAAGTAACCCATTTTACTAACAATACATCAGGCACGATCCATAGATTAGCTGATGTTCTTTATACTATCGAGCGAAGGTAAATAATAAGAATGCTTCTATTTGGAACAATACAATAAATTTATATTATCCACGAATATTACATTATCTAAAAAGTCTTGGATTAATTGGAAGGAAGAAAATTGTTTGCTTATTATTATTTACATCACTCTTTATTTTAGTACTACTTTATTTCTGCATTTAGTAAATTAAATATTAAATTTATAACTTTAAAAGAAATACATAAAAATAAAATTAAAATATTTAAAAATCTATAGACCTCCTCGTGGGATACTATACTTGGGGTCATTATTTAAAACCCTATATTACTGAAACGATACGTATACTTGCGTAGATGCATACAGTGTGTAAAATATTTTTCATAAAATTATATTTATATACACTAGCCGCTATTATTATTTGGGTCAAAGTATGGGCTATAACATATTTTTGGAAGCATAAATTACTGCGTTATTTGTGGTCAGGTCAGTGTAGGCGTGTGGGTTCAATCGGCCACACTGGGTGGGTGCGCCGGCGTGATGCCAGCGTTACGACGTGTCTATGTGATGGATCATTTATTTACCTAGAGCTAGCCTTTAAGTTAGGATTTCCTGTGCGTGTCCAAACACCCTCCGTAGAGCCGAGTATTTCCCCGTTGTTGTGAGCCTTAGCACCAGTCTCGATGGGTCGGAGTCCCTCACTCCCCTTACTATGGATTCCTTTTACTTAGAGAAATTGGGAGGTCAAACTTGGCAAAGCGAGAGAAGCTTTGTAGCTGGATCATTTTACAAAGTCTGGAGGAGTTCGCAAAATGGGAAAAGCTTTGTAACCAGCCCATTTCGCGACGTCGTGGAGAGTTTTCCCCTCAGAGATCGGGGGGATAGACTCCCTGCATTTCCTCGCCAAAGCAAGGGGCGGCGATGCCGCGCATCTAAGGGTCTCAGTCCTAGGTTTCCCAGGCGAGGTCATTAGTACGAGCGTGGCTCGCTATCACATGTAGTTAGTTGCACCTCATTGTTTTCATGTATATGTCCAGCATGACATATCTCACATTTGCACTTTGCACACTACACATTGCATTTGCACTTTGTACTTTGCATATTGCATGCCACATTTGCACTTACACTACTCTTGCCTCAATCAGTCATCTTGGACCAGTTGGCATCGCTTATGCCCCGATCAGTCGGCCCGGACCGATCGATGCAACACTTCGGCTCGATTGGGTACCTCGACCCGGTTGACCAATACTTGCATCATTACATGTGCATGTGTATGTCCGTTTTCTTGCATCTTGCCTCGCATATTTTTTCCTGCATCGAGTTTGCTCACTACCACCTCAGCACACCTTCTTTGGACCCCTGTCTCCACGATACGCCCATCCTTCGGGTCACTGCCTCCGTGGCACACCCATTCTCTCGGGCCCTTGTCTTCACGACATGCCCATCATTCGGGTCACTGCCTCTGCGGTACACCCATTTTCTCGGGCCCCTGTCTCCATGACACGCCCATCCTTCGGGTCACTGCCTTCACAACACACCTATTTCCTCGGCCCGCTGCTTCCATGACATGCCCACCATCGGGTCACTGCCTCCATGTCACACCCATTTATTCGGGCCGCTGCTTCCACGGTACGCCCGTCTTTTCTTGAGTGACTGCCCACAATACACTCATCTCTTATATCATGTGACTATCTGCACTTGCATTTGCATGTTTGTGTGGGTAGCGAGCCAGGCTCATTAGGAGAGTGTCTCCGTGTCAGTCACGATGCCTTAACGAGCATTGCTTGCTGGGTTGATCCTGTTGAGCAATGCGAGTTAAGTCATCTGGATTAACACGAGTATGACTGTGTTATATATCCAATGGATCTAACTTGTGTCACCTCTATTCGTGATGCACTTTAGATACTTCAGATCTTTAGGTCGGGGCCGGTGCGGCGACTCCATAAAAGTCATACCATACCCAGACTTACCCGACACTTAAGCACTAGGTTTGTGCACTCTCCGTTAAATGGTGTGCTAGGCTAGGACTTAGGTTGCTAGGTAATCTTTTTGATGCCTGGCTATTGTTCTTTGATGGATTGATTGCCCTAGCCAGGTATCTTTCTTTTGCACTTTGCCTATGATATGATTGCTTGCTGCATATGTATGGTAGTGTGTTAGGGCGTTTTTCTGTAGGGAGTCATGCCTCTATGTGCACACAGGTACCGTTATGGGGGGAGCAAGTGATGATTTCTAACAATTTGCTTGTAGGTGTTATTTAGTTCCCTCACTTGTAAGGCATGACTCATTATACGTCATATGTATGTGAGATTTCCCGCTAATAATTGTTTTCATGCAGGATTGAGTCTTTTCTTTTTCTATGTACTTTTAGAGTCTAGGAGAGTATTGTAGCAGAAATAAGATACGGGCATAGGTTTCGAGGAGCTTTGAAGCGAGAACTACGTGGAGAGGACCAGGAGCAGATGCTCGTGCACCGTATCTTAATTCTGTATTTTCATATTGTTGTATAGAATTAGGACTTGGCATGTATATGCGGAGTCCGACCGCTTTTACTGCTTTTTTTGGGATATGTCGCCGGTCCAGCAGCATTTTGGTCTCTTTTAATTTATTGTGGAGTGTTTTCTTTCCTGCTTTATTGCATACTTGCATGCCTGTATGTTTGAATGTTTTTCTTGTTTCTTACTGTGATTTGGGATTTCACGATGCAATATAGGCTTATTAGAACTTTAATTCCTATTTTTTTACAAAATCCTAAATAAAATATTCAAGATAATTAAAATTTCAGATTAAAATATTCAAGACTTTAAAAAGCTGAACTTTTATTTCCTGCATATATTAATAGGGCCTCCACAATACTTAAGGATCATTCTAGATAACTAAAATCATATTTGCATGTCCCGAGGAGGAGTTCCCGTGCTTCTCCAACCTGACTGGCTTAGCATACATTTATAAGTGGTTGTATAGTGCGCCTAAGGTGTTAGAAGACTCCTTGACCCATACGGGGTGTAAGTCCTTTTGTTTGAAGCGTTTTCAGCTTTGTAGTTGAACCTCCCTCTCTCTTCTTTCCTGAGGCATCCTTGCCACTTTGGCATATTTGAGTCCCACCTCTTGGAGCTCCAGCTGATAGTCATAGGATAGAGTTTCATTCCTCTGATCTTAAGGCCACCGAGATCCCCTGTGGACGAAGCAATTCATGGATTGCTAACCGGGGATCTCAGGACGTGTTGGGTCGACTATCTTCACGATATGGTAGACTTAGGGTCCTACTGGCATAGGATGGCGAGTCCGTGGTACCCCGACTTGGCTACCTCTAGCCCTTAGGATTATCCTTTCCTTCCTTTGACTACCTCTGTTGAGGCATTTTTCTCCTTCACTTCGTTGATATCATTTTTACGGCCCAATGGCGATCGGTTGTACCCCTTTTGGGATACGACGATTTGTCCTCTGCCCTTTTGGCCCGGACGTGCTTTGACGTGTTTGGATATCTCCGTCAAGATGATTTTGGTTATTCCGTGGGCTCCGTATGTCAATGAGCCGCTGCACCATTTGGGATGTGAGAAACTCACTCTCTGCCAAATGGCTTAGCTTGAGCTTTGAAACATCGTGACGTTCCCACACGGAGTAACCTTTCTTTGATTTCCTATACCAGAAGTCTATGATAATATAAAGTGAAACTCCCTTTTATCGAGAGTATTCTTGGGTACACCCCAAGATGTAATTAACCAAGTGGGATACTTCCTCTTGGAAGTGCTCTTGACCCCAGAACACCTGACTCTCTGGTTATGGATATCGGTCCAAGGTACCTCTGCCCGATCTTGTTTGGGCGGACATACTTGACCTATCCTTGAGAGGTTTGTCGCACGCATGCTCTCCATATTTTGCCTTTTCTCTTGTTTACCGTTTTGTTGTATGTCCCTTCTTATTCAGTTCTTCTCCTCTTCGAATCACTTATTTGACTCGGGAGGGAGACTTATTCGAATAGGGGAAGTATACGACGATCAAAAAGCTAGCGACTCATAAAATAAAAGAGAGAAAAACCAACAAAAACAAAAACCTGAGAATATCTAGTTCCCACATGGTGGACGACTAAGGAAAAACTATGGGTTGTAGCCTCCGAGCCGCCTGATGGTATAATGTGTCGTATTTTTGTCATTGCTCACATTTTGTTGAAAATTTTGCAGTACTTTCAGGAGTGTCGGCTAGAAGTATCATTGCCTTTGTACACGACGAGCTAAGGTTT
Source organism: Papilionanthe hookeriana x Papilionanthe teres (assembly GCA_022702705.1). Classification (NCBI taxonomy): domain Eukaryota; kingdom Viridiplantae; phylum Streptophyta; class Magnoliopsida; order Asparagales; family Orchidaceae; genus Papilionanthe; species Papilionanthe hookeriana x Papilionanthe teres. The sequence continues at coordinate 31,687,930 of CM040421.1, forward strand.
TCCCTCTAGAGTGGCTGCCACATTCTTCATAGTGCACTTCTTAGAGCACATCTTAGATTTCGTCTTCCCTCAGACACCTCGGGTATACCGAAGTATTGGACATCCTAAATAACTTTCTATTGATTAATAGGTATAGGGTGGTTTTGATTCAGAAGCATCTTGGATCATTGACACTCTCCACTATTTTCTCGAATTCTAGATAGTGGATATATGGATCCACCCAACTCTTAGTCATGTCTGTGGCTATCTCCATGGCTTCTTGCTAGTCGATTGTATGCAATGTGAGTTTTCTTTGTATTCCTCCCAACCAGATGTGTTTGGAGAGAATTTCGGCCACTTGATTGTTCTCCGGCTGACATGCTCGATGCGAAAGCCTCATCAGAAATCATGATACCATTTATACAAACATAAAATAAGTTCAATTGAAGTCAAATTAATGAGTGGGACTTACAGCATTGCTGCTAAAGAGAATCCATCCCCGCTATGAAGGTTATGACATAAGGCATTTTTATATAAATTCTAATTTAATTATTTCGTTCTTAATGACAATGATAAAAACAAATCAATCATAGATACTCATTGGGATTGCATAAATTAACATAATTTGATTTAGATGTGACGTATGTTGCCTTCCCATCTACCGTTGTCGGCACGTACTTACAAATTATATAATATTTTCTCCTTCAATCAAGATTAAATACAGATGTACAATAACATTTAAAATATTATCATAAAATTTCAAATCATCAGATAAAACATACAACTCTTCTGCGCACAACAAATGCATAAAAAATACAAAACTATAAATTAACACAAAACATATATAAATTCAAACTCAGAACAAATCTCACATATAATTCGAATCATGCATATGAATTTCATCACTTAGTTCTCCTGTGAATGATGACGACATAGAGCACAACGATGGCAAAATAGATCACAGTTGCCACCCATGAGATGACATTGGCGGCGACAACAATGCCACAAAAATTTTTTGTGTAGTTGCAGAATTTACTCCAGCCATAGTGCGCGTTACCTTGCCAGGCCAATTTTTCAACCGTCGTAGCTGCTGTATTTGTTGTGGCGAGTATGATCAACATAACCAGATCTATAATGGCTGCTGAAAGAAGAAGTCGAGAGCCATAATTTTTGATACAGGAGAGTACAGTTAAGACCACCGACCACACTAACAGTAACACGTTGCCAACGATGAAGTACCTAATATATCGATTAATTAGTTAAGTTAAGAATTAACTCGGTTAAGGTTTGTTTGGAACAACTTTCTGTCTGCTTTGTTTTTCAGACCGTCGCTATAATTATGTTGGGAAAACTGTTTTCTTGTTGTTTTTTAGAATTTTTAGTAGTATAAAACTATTTTTTTCATCCCGAGTTATTAAAGTGTGGTGGCTGTCAGAAAGATACGGTCTGACTTTTTGAACATAAAATAAAATAAATTTGAAATAATCATTAGAGTCTTTTGAAAAATAATTTTTTTGCAACAGTTTCGCAATTGCTAATTCGAACAGCTAGAGCTGCCCTAAACACACCCTAAATGTGAATTAAATCACAGAAAGAAAAAGAGTAGGTGTGTAGGTGAGTCAATCGGCTTAAGAGCCGGCTCGTTTGGCTCTTGAACTAAGCTCAATGAGCTAATAAGCCATGTCAACTTAAACTCGACTCGACTCGTCAGCCCTTGAGCCAGCTATTGTCCAGATTGAATAATTCTTGAGAGAGAGAGAGAGAGAGAGAGAATCTTACACAAAGGCGGAATTGTCAGTGGCCTTGGCGGAGATTGAGAAGTTGGTGGACCTGCCTGTAAGGGAGCTGTAGCTGTATGACTGTTTGGTCTCTTTGGAAAAGCCCATCGAAGCCGCTGCGATCAGCGTGAGAAAAATGGCCAATATCCGCAAGCAGCGAATGTGGCGGAGCTGCCTCACGTTGCCGGCCGAAGCCGCGGCGGCTGAAGCTCCATTGTCATTAGTTCTCATGATTGCAGGAATATTAAGTATACTTGTCTTCTGCTAGCTTTAATATGGATCTCTCAACGCAGGCATACGTACTATATATGGACTGTAAAAATTATACTGAGATTGGGGAAGAAATGCGATGAAGAGAAGGGGAGATAAGAGATTTGGTCGTGAGAGAAGATGGTTGGCAATGGGGATCTTAATTTTTAACGCCTTTGAATGGAAAATTACTGCCTGCATTTCACGACGGTACGTACCTATGAATTTGCATGCTTCTGCAGGTAGCACGTGGAGGAATATTTCAAACGTAAATGGTATTTTAATAATTATATTATGAAAGTTTTACATACATACCATAATTCAATTACTAAGTATTTACATATTAAACACTTAACACTTCATTTTCTTGCATATCGCTCTACTTATACATAAAAACATATATTTTATTTTAAAAAAAATTAAAATAATAATATTTTTATGTGATATTAAAAATATTGGTGATATAAATATAAAAAAAATAAAATTTAGGTGTTTGATTTGTTAATCCCTATGACTAGATGTGCAAAACAAGCCGAACACGAGCGAGCCTAGGCTCGGCTCATGTTAGATTCATTAAAAAATATTACTGTTCATCTTAAGTTCGTTTATATTTTGAACACAAAAAATTTATTCGTATTCGACTCGTTTGATTAGCGAGTCGAACACAAGCTGTTTGCGAACAAAGAACTATTTTTATTTTATTTTTAATTAATAATTTTAATTGATATAAATTTTTATAACATTTAAAATAATACTCATTATATATATATATATATAATTTAATTAATAATTTGAATTGGGCTGTGTGTATGTAAATGTTATTAAAACTAAAGTTGATAATTTTTTACCCTAATAATTATTATATTGCATATTTGTATGGATCAGAACCATTCTGGGTTTTAAAAACTGTGTGTATGTAAATGGAGAATTAAGTTAATGTGCTATACATCAAAAGTATGGTAGAAATTAGTTGAGCATAGGTTAAGATCTGATACAAGGATTTCTCATAATCAGTTTGGATTTATGTCGGGCAAATCTACCATAAAAGTTATACATGTATTGAGATGTTTGATAGAGAAGCAGAGAGAGATAGTAAGTAGAATCTACATATGCTTTTCATAGATTTAGAAAAAGCTTACGATAAGGTTCCAAGGGAAGTTTTTTGGAGAGTTCTAGAGAAAAAAAGGTGTTGACATGACTTGTATTTAAGTCATGCTAGAGCTGTTACTTGTGTTCAAACAAAAGTAGGAATGACCAGTACATTCTTATTTTAATTGGATTACATCAGGAAACAACTTTTAAGTCCCTATCATTTTTATTTAGTTATGAATGCTCTTACTAGACATTATAGGAGGATGTACTTTGATATATGTTTTTCGTTGACGATATCATTCTTGTGGATAAGACTAGAGAAAGAGTTCAGAAAAAAAAAAAAAGAATTATGAAGATCTAAATTAGAGTGTAAAGGCCTTCATTTGAGTAGATCTAAAACTGGATACATTGAATGTAATTTTTAGTGTTGGTGGATCTAGTGATAAAGTTAAAACCATAGGAGGCCAAATCATTAAATGAAATATGTTTTAGACATCACATGTCTATTGTTCAACTTTCAAAGTGATGATACTATATATGAGGATGTTATTAATAGAATTTAAGTAGGTTGGTTGAAGTGGAGGTATGCATTGGACCAACTAAGTACCGCTCTGGCTTAAAAGGAAAATTTTATAAGATGACAGCGAGACATGCAATGCTTCGTGGGGCATAATGTTGGCCTTTAAAAGAAAAACATAAAACTAAGTATTGCTAATATGAGAATGCTTAGGTAGCTGCAGCTGCAAAGCTGAGAAGCTGCAGCTGCGCCAAACAGGCCCTTAAAAAGACAAATGTAAAACAAATATATTCGTGAAAGGGTCGGTGTATCTCCATTAGTGGACAAGATTAGTTAGAATCGTCTTAGATAGTTTGCTCAAATTAAACGTCGACAATCTAATGATCTGGTTTGGAGAGTAGATGTATTAGATTCAACGTATCTTAAGAAATACAGAGGTAGACCTAAAAGGAGTTAGGCATATTACATAAATAAATGATCTTAATTTATTAGAATAAAATCAAAACATGACGCTCAATAGGAAACAATGAAACAAAAGGATTCATGTACCCGACCCTATTAGTGGGATAAAGGCTCATTGTTGTGGGAAATTATTATTATTTGTATTATAAAATTTATTTCTCATTTTTATTGTCTAAAAATTCCTGATATAAAATCAGCAAAATTTCTCCAAATATAAAATAAAAGAAAAAAAATATTCCCCGAACAGAACAAAATCCACAATCCACTCACCATTACCAGCACTTAAACTTCAGATTTTAACGGTCATTTTTTTCAAATTTGAAATGAAATTTTTACAAAACATAACCACTAAAAAGAAGACAACAATCAGAATATAAACAATCCATTCGACTAAAAATACAACCATAATATTTTATTTCTATTTCTAAAACAATATTCATTGCACGAATATAAATGCACTAAAAAGAGGAAACTGCATCACCCATTTCTTCCTCATGATTTCTCACCAAAGGTTCAATCACACTCTTCCATGTCTCGTAGTCAATAGCAGAACCGGCGTTGGGCAGAAGAAAACCGTTAACAAAGAAGAATGGCGTGCCAAAGACTCCTCTTGTGCACCCATACTATGATTGAAGAACAGAAAATACAGAATTTAGAATAAATATATATAACTAAACTATATAATCAGAAGTAATATAAAAACTTAGAAGAATTATCACCTTGAACGAGGTTCTTGTAGCCGAATCAGAGTGGGAATTGATGAAGCCATTCTTGAATTCTGGTAAAAGAGAGCTCCCAACTGCTTCGGCGCCGAGTCTTGAAATGTCATCAACTATTGCTTCCCGGGATAAGTTTTTGGTTGGACCATTGTAGTACTTTTCCTGTTCAGTGTAAGAAGATGTCACTGTAATTAGATTCAAGGAAGATTTACATACATACCAGACAATTATTATGTATTTACAAATCTAACATCTAAAGCTCTTTTTTTACCTACATATGCAATCATGCATGACAAGGTGTATTTCATGTTTTAGAAGTTAAAATAGTGATATTTTTTTATGTGAAATGAAAGATTTGGGTGGTATAAATGTAAAAGGTAGAGTTTCGGTGTTTGATATGTAAATACATAAAAATTGGGCGGTGTGTATATAAATGCCCCAAGATTCAAAAGAGGTTGGTGCACATCAAAGATTCAAAGTGTTGACGAGTTAGGCAAGACTTGATTAAATCCCTGCAGGGAAAAATGGGGAAATTTACATACATACCACAAAATTGTTATGCATTTACATATCTATATAAAGTTTAATATTTACATTTATAACACCTTGGTATTTATTAAATATGCATGAAAAGGTGTATTTCTAAAAAGTTAGCGGTGGTAATATTTTTTATGTGATACCAAGTATTTGGGAGTTATGTACGTAAATATAGAAGTTCAGCTGATAAGACGCGTATATATATAAGAATTGTATGGTATGTGTAAATGCTCACAAAAGAAAGGGGCATTTACATGCTACCACACAAGTCATATGAATTTATATATCCAACACGTAGACTTTGATTTTTACATTTCTAACACTCCAATCTTTCTCATCAATTCAAAAATATCAATATCATCATCTTTTTTAAAACTAAAATACACCTTTCGAGGCATAGGCAAAGTGGTGTTAAAGTAAACATCAAAATTTAGGTGTTAAATATATAAATACATATAAATTATGCGGCATGCATGTATAAGTTTTCCAGAAAAAAAAAAAAAGATGAATACAGAATAAACCAAGAAGTTAATAGTTAAGTCTCAATGTTTACTTCAGTGTGATTTTGATTGCAAAGCTTTACAGCTCAGTTTTTATAATATAGAAAACAATGGTGGCAAAAAAATAGGTCGAAACATAATAACATTTTTATGACGGCAGTAGACAGAGAGAGAGAGGGAAATTGTAGGAGAACAATCTTCTAACAAGCCACCAATGAGAACTATAACCTGTATCTTCTCCCAAAGAGTTTTAATTCAAACGGTATGCTCACAGATTCATAGGTAGAGGTCACAAGTTTGAGTATATCTTATGAAGTTCTTTAAATTAATCACTAGCTCCATGCATCTGCATGAATTTATTTACTTTATTCAAATATAAGTTATTATTTAATTAACTTAGTAAATTACTAAGTAATTATTTGTTGAGATGCCTAATTAGATCGATTATAACTTAAATAGTCTCAAAATAATTATACTAAGTTGCAATCATATAAATTCTTAAATCCTGAAACACGTAACCAAAAAGTTCCTTGATTTAACATTTATCTACAACTTTCAGGATTCAACCCTCATAGTTTTTATTAAATCTGAATATAAAGCACTTACTAAACTTGTAGCCAAATAGCCTCATAGTCAAACTAGCATATAACTAACATCAAACTTGAAAAACTGATACAAGTGATGGCCAAAATAGCTTTATCTAAGTGATATTGTAAGGAAATATGTTCTTATCGCATTGATTGAATATGTTGGACCAACAAATAGGCATATAGATGAATACAATAAGAAAAAAAAAGAGAATAACACCCTCAATTCTGAGAATTAATAACGAAACATATTTCTCAAAATATAACGATCTTCCAATACTAGGGATCCTACTCAATACACCAACACAAACCTCAAACTAGATCATGTATATCTATAAACCCAACTTGTTACATTAAAGGGTAAAAAAAAAGATAGGTAACCAAGAGCTTTGGTAAAGATATATGCCACTTGTTATAAACTAGAAACATGAATTAACAATTTGAGGTGCAATCAAATAAATCGCCTTAACAAACAATAAATATTGCAATGGATCAACAAGAGATTCTTCATCATCAAACATGGCCTAAGTTTCCTTAAGGATATCAACTAACTTATAGCTTAAAATGCCCATCTCTTCCAAAAGATCAGCAGCATATTTCCTTTGTAAAAGTGATATGCACTTTTCACAAATAAGTGCCACAAAATTTTTTTGTATCATTATTGTTCATAATTATATTTAAATGCAATTGGAGCAGCAGGGTGAGCATGAGTTTAATGAAAAAATACATTCCCACTGCACGCGACAACTCTTTAAACAATATAAAACTTCTAACATTTTATCATAATAAATACAAGTTGAAAAGCATGCTAAGCCAAAGAAATCAGATGAAGTATCACATCACATTTAATGTTAGATCTTAGTCCAGTTCTAAACTTAAGAGTGTCATTTTAGAATCTTGAAGGACCCCAGAATATAATAATAAGCCCTTCAGATTTATTTATGTATTCAATAATAGTTTTGTTTCTTGTTTTAGAGTGTTAAAGTTATCAATTTGTCAATCATTTCATGATAAAAGCAAATGCACATAAGACACTACCCATAAGACAACACCACATAAGAAGCTCCTACATCATAGGACTTCTGAAAGAGTTCTTTATAACAGTTTTGTGTCAGATTTTCAAAAGACAAATTAGATTGCACATAAGACACTACCCAAAGATTTTGCCCTTATTTTGCGATGAATTTAGGATATGAAATTCAAAATTTTTCGTAGACACAAACCCGTACGAATAATTACCAATCCTAATAATGAGAGAGCACATTTGATTACGTCTGGCCGTTAGACGTTGAATATCCAACATATAGTAGCAGCAATTAGAACTTTGGATTGTAGACATTTAATGTCATGAGCTTAGAGAAGATTGTGGAAGGAATGATCATCCTAAGGTTATTTGAAGTGCATATCTTCAAAAATAAAATATTTGATGTTTGAGTGAGACATGGCTGTTTTGAGAGAGAACTTATCTACTTTTAATTTAAAAAAATGCAGCATTCACTGAATTAAAGTAGAATGGGGCAGTAGAAACCGCCAAGCACATAAAAGAATCTAATTTCCTTATGTACATCAATATGATTTAAGGACTTACCTGGTATTTAAAAAACAGCTCTAGTAAAGGATAAGTGGCAGATACATTTAGCGTGTTTGCTATATGAAGTGCTCGGCAAGCAACAAACGAATTATCATGATATCTGCAATGGAAAAAAGTTGATAGCATTCATAAGGAACTCATCATACCAGTAACTTGCGTACGTCATAAAAATGAATCAAAGACAGCAAAATACATTAAATTCACATGGAAAAGAAAATCTATGTATCGAAAAGAAAATCTTATTATTTTTGCTAATATATGGAGTTTCCTAAATCTGAATTAAATACGCAACTTCAAATAAGATTGAGGATGGTGATGAACAATACTCGGTGGTGTCCTAAAGTCAGATAGCTTTACTTATTAATGATGCTTTAGATTGAATGAAATGCACATGCTTCCGTTGAATTCAAAGTGAAGTAAAGATGCAGAATGACCCTCTTTAAGTTGTCAAGTAACAAATTCTACACAAATAGAACGTAGCAACTCACTTGAGTTGGCAAGCTACAGAATTCATACAGATGTAATTTGAAGCAAAAACAAAATATCGTACAGCTTGTTAGACATAACTCAACACAACAAACAGCATAAATCCAACTTCATAATTTGGAAGGCAATTATGCTTGTTAAACACCAGCCAGCAAGAATAATTATCCAGCGCCTGGCTGATTCCAGAGGGACCAAGAAACGCTTGGAATAGAACTTTTCAGCTTAAATAAATAAGAAGTTAATTAACATCAGTAAAATTAAGTCAAAAGCCTTTTTGGAGTAAATAACATTAACAAAGCCTATACAATACATGGTAATTAGCCGTATTGGTCTTGCCTGTCCCATACATGCCGAATTTCACAGTTTTAACCTTTTTAGTTTTACTATTCAAAAGATTACTCACCCTAGGATTGCACCATTACAAGTACAGTTAATTATATTCCAATGAAATTCCCTCCATTACATCTAAAATTGCATCAGGTATTTGTTATAACCCTTCACTTATACATCCCAATAACCATTTCTACCCCTCCCCGTTTTCCCCAGGAAACCTGTCATCATAGAAGCCTGCTGGAATGCACTTCTTGTTCGAGCCTCGACCCCGCTCTCTTCAGATCGCCCACTTCAAATTTGAGATGTCACAAGCTCATTAAGTTCCAATTGGCTTGTCCATGAATCACACATCATATCAAATGAGACTTAACATTGATACCATTTATATTGACCCATCTCACAATTTGAGAGAGATTACAAGTTTTAGCCTAAACCGTCTCACACTAGACTAAACATCATGATTTAACCCTTCTTTTAGTAACTTCCTTGAAAGAAGATCATTCTATAAATAATACATCACGAGCACCCTTTATTATAGAGTTTCCATCGAAGCTTTGCTCATTACACCTAAACGGTGTCTTGCATATTTGGTAAAACATTTACTTATATACCCCAGTAACCTTTCTAACCCTCATACCTCCCTTTTTTCCTAAAAATCTGCCATCCTAAAAACCTGCTATAAATCACACACAGTCTAGGCATTTGCCCCGTCCTGTTTGGACTACCCTTATTAGATTTGGGATGTCACATTTGGTGAGACCCAGTAATTCTACTGGCCCCGAAAGAGAAAAACCAGAAGACACTAGAAAGTTACAAGACATGGGCATGACTTCTTGTGCAATAAAACTAAAAAAGATCAAAATAAAATGCTCAAAAATATATATATATATATCAATGTTCCACTACTGTGCCAATCCAGTTTTTAGCTGCAGTGCAAGCCATTCATCAAATATTTGTCCCTCAAATTCCTCACACAGGATGCCATGAAGACCACATCCTCATGAAAATGTCACATATGCCACAACACGCCGCATGGAGCTTCTCTTGTAGCCTATGTCAAGCCCATACTTCAGCTCACTTTCTATTTTGATTAATTCACCCCAAAAAGTCAGACAAAGCTCCCGCACACAATATGTCTTTATTCCACCATATCCAAAGTTGTGCTTGAGCTTTGCCGATCATCATTTAGTAACTCACACATCCGGGCCGTAATCTCAAACTCGGGCTATCACATGTTCTACATGCATAAATCTTGGATTCTAGCTCCATCAACTCCCTGGCCATTTGAATTTGTAAGGTTTCAAGTCTAAACCCGTTAGACATCATTATGGGCCCAAGGCCACCTTAAGTTCCTCTAACCTATAAGATTAGAGATCAACATGGTCTCATTTGAACTACACCTTATTCATGTGGAAGAGGGCCAAATCTACAACCATAAGTCAAATAAAATAAATTTTCATATGCATCAATTGAATCATAAAAATCTGGAAACAACCATTCCATCAACAAACTCATCAATGCTCAAATTTCATTCAAATGAGAGGTCAATAAACAAACAAAAGACTATTTCCAATAACATCAGAAAAATTCTAAAAATTTGCCTCAAACATCCACAAGCGATACTCAATTCCACTAAACCACTAACTCTCACTAGAGAAACAGCAAATTTTTTGAAGAATCTATCAAGGTTAAATGATCAGCAGATCACTTAAAGCAAATGAATCTCCCGAAAAAGGCTACCTACATTCCACTATCAAAATTTCAGTTTCAAGTAGTGTGGCCGTCGTATAATTGGTGGACGAACTCAGGCATAACAAGATACATCAATAAAGTTCCAGCTTCTCAAACTATCCATGCGGTTAAGGAAAAAGTAGTAAACAAAGAAAGCAATACCAACTTCGTCATATGGCGCTACTAAAGTTAGGGTAGCTACAGATACAATAAGCAAGGAAATCCGAACAAGACGCGTCCACAAGCACAAATTTCAATATTTGTGCAGAAAAAGAGAAGCTTACGGGAGGGGAAAAGGGTGGACGAGCAGCGAGACGCGAGGATGATATTCAAGGAGAATTTGCTTCAGAGGAGGCCAAGAGTCTCTGCTATCGGGACACAAAGGATCGAAAAAAGATTCCACAATTATGCCGTCAGCGATCCCCAAGTTATCGCCGTAGGGAAAGCCATCGTACCTCGCAGGGAGGGAACTCTGGGCTAGAGAGATGCCCTGGAAGAAGAGGAGAAGGGGAATTAGGAACGCCATAGGAGAGTGCCTCTTCTCCATGAGTGAACTCCTCGAGACAAACAGAGGAGATCGGCATAGACAAAGGGAATCGACGGATAATCATATTTGCACAAAGGACCTTAGAATTGTCATAAATGATATTTATTTCGTGCATTGTACATAACCATGCATAATTTAAATAATAATTATTTGTTTTATGGAATATAGTGTAATTTTATGAGTTTTTAATTGTTAATGTATTTAACATTTCTCAACCACATTTATTCCAATTTATCTACAACTTAACTAGATTTACATTAAGGGTCCATTTGGAGCGAACTTTTTTGGTGTAGTGCCAATTTTAAAACGCAACTTAGATCGTTTGGATAAGCTGCGTTTTAATGACTTACGCATTTCAAACGCTGAAAGCAGTTTTATGCCGCACCTACTAAGTACGATGAAAAGCTTTTTAATTGCAGATCTGAATTTTTTTAAAAAAAATAATTTATAATAATCATTACTTCCTAGTTTATCAGCATATTATTTTTAATCGACTTTATTAGCGAGATTATTGATAATGCTGCAGATTCTTCGAAATATCTCTAAATATCTTTCACGAGGAATTGTAATCGTTTGAAGAAAAATTGAAAATATACATTCAAAAAGCTGTGATAACTATTAGAAATTTATTTTATCTTTAAAAAGTTAGGCATAGTTTCTGACATCCACTACACTCAATCATGTCAAATTATAAAACACAACTTTCCATCACAGTTTTTGAAAACAAATAAATAAAATATAATTATGACGAACACTTAAAATACACCAAAAAATCGTACAAACGCTCTAAATGATGCATGTGAGAGTACATTTGGCTAAGGAAGTATTGATATGAGCTAACTTGTAGTAAAAAAAAAAATTTTTTTTTTTATAATTCTTTCATAATTACTTAAATATAAAAATTCATAATAAAATCTTAATTCATATTTTTAATTCTATTGAATTACAAATAATTTGATCGTATGGCTTAGATGGTTCAAATAATAATAAAAGAAAAGTTGGTGTTAATTTTATAAATAACAAAGTTACGAGTGTTATAAATGGAGTTAATCCCAAATATGAATGATATTTAGCAGTTAGTACGCTTATTCAGCGAAGGTTTACTTGCTGCTAAACTGGCCGAGACTCTCACCGAATCCCTTCACCGAACTTTATCGAAATCCCAATCCTCTTCGTCCCACCTGAACTCTGAGACGAAAACCCTAGGAATCTCCAGGCCAATGGCGAGGGGTTTTCGTGGCATGAAAGATGACTTCATGGAGATAATCCATCACATCGTCGGGCTTTCTTGTTGCTCATTCCCACATGACGACAACTACGATGGTCAGCTCCTTCCGCTCCCACAACCCACCGGGGGCGATTTTGTCTGCTTGGAAGCGAGTGAGGTGTTTTACGCCTCTAATACGGAAGTTAGGGATGCTGCGGCGGTGGAGGTCGATTCCCGTTCTACTCTTGCTGGTACGGGGGCTTTAGATGATGATGCATTGTTTGTGCTAAGTAGAGGATTTTTTTGGCGGCTTCATTTAGAAATTGATTTGATTGGTTCTTTTTTATTATTGCTTGAATTCGATTGATTTGTTTGTCGTGCTTTTGTATTGTGATTTCTTGTTGCTCATGACATCACGAACGTTGCTTTATTGTGCAAGTAGATTTATTGGACGGTCTTCTTGATCGGTTTAGATTTGTTTAGAAGTGAGAAAGCATAACGAGTTGTTTTGAAGTCTCTTTTCATATTTTGGAACATATCATAATTTATTTTGATATGTATAGTTTTATTGGTTTGTTGTATTGGAGACTGAATAGGATTTGAATGGCATGACCATCCAATTCAAAGCTAATTATCGAATAATGTCCATGAATGAATTGTCCACTCGAATTGCTGCCTATACGGCCCTATATCATCCGAACCAACCATATCATGCTTGCTTTAAATTGTGGTATATTTTGTCAACAAGAGACTTGATGAAAGTGTTTAGTCTTAACTAACGCAACAAATGTTAAGAGCAAATATTTAGCATTACAGTTTGGATTCAAGAGCAAATGCTTTTTATACAAATATATGCAAGCAAAACTTTATAATCATAAAATATTTGAAATGAAATTTTTGTGGATAAATAGAATCTCTTCTTTCATCGAGGGAAAACAAAAATATCAAAGTAATAAAAAGAGAATAAATCAACTGCATTTGAAATCACTCTCTATAACCTTAAATACTCTAACAAAGAATTACCATTGAAAGAATAAATGTCAGGATCTGTTAAGGGAAAAATTAACCAGAAATGTCTTAATAGATATTAAAATACATTATAGCATAGACGACAATATATAAAAATGAATATGAATAGTGAAATTAGTATAAACATAGATATATAATGATATAATAAGTGCCATCGTAACATCAAATTAAAATGATATTACATATTATAAATAATAAAATATGTCAACCACTCTATAATAATTTGCTGAATAGCTTCATTCATAATCTTTAATGTAAAAAATAGTAATCTTTGCTTTTGCATGCTAACGCATCTATAGACAATAGTATAATGCATATTTATGTACTAAATAAAGGCTCATCATTTGTTTATCATAATACATTTATATATGTTTATTTTGTCATAAATTGTGGAATAGCAGAAAGGTTTTTACTTACCTTGTGGAGTCAATGACATCGAAGAAAATTTTCATTCTATAATTTTGTTGGCCAGGAATAGACAATAGGTATTACCGCCGTTCACATTCATCACTAATATTTATACGTATTTAACTCTTGAGCATTTGCTATAATAGTTATTCTATATGTAGTAGGATCAAAGCTCATCATGTCGACAAATTTTAATATTAGCATAAGCAAGATTTGTCGCATTAGCCAAAAAATGAACATGTAAAATAAGTTTGTCATTGCATTTTTTGTTTTAATTTTATAGAATTAATACAACAGTTATTAAGGCCACACTAATTACACATGACATTCTGTTAATATCGAAGGCATTATTGAGCATAAAAGACATGATTAGCCTATTAATTATATAAAGGAAATTGCATACATTCCACAATTCTTATGCATTACATATTTAACATATAAAGTTTGGTATTTACATTCATAATATTTTGGGTCATTAAAGTATGTATAAAAGATGTATTTCTTTTTAAAAAGTTAGTAATAGTGGTATTTTTGATGTGATACTAATGATTTGAGTGTTATGTATGTAAATATGAAAGTATCGGTGTTCGATATGTAAATAAATAAGAATTTTGTGTTATGTATGTAAATGCCCCAATATTTAAATAAAGCCACGACAAGCATCATTAATAATGCTTTGATGAGGAAATACACATTTATCTTTTCATAAATGGAAGTTACATGCCTCAACCTGTGTAGTAGGAAAGTTTTCTTGAGATTTGAATGAACAACACTAGAGGTGGACAAATGAAAACACTAAATAACAAACAATTCTAAATTAATCATAGAGTAATTTACATTAACTCAAGTTAATCAAAGCTTTAAAATTACCAAGTTTAGATTAAAACTAGATGGTAATTGATTGAGATCAACTATTAAAACTATATGCATCTATCTATACCAATAATTATAACCTTAACCACATAATCTACCCAAAATAACTTCATCAAAGCATTAATAATACTTATAAGAAATCTAACATTTAGATACCTAGAAAAATGCAAAGAAGTGAATAATGGCTCAATACAAAAATTGGTGTATATAGGAAAATTTTGACATTAGGATCACCATAAGGAATGAATGAGAAAGACAATTTTAGTGAGGTCCACAGAGGTGAGAATGGCTATTATGGCTTCAAAAAATTTTAGAAATTGCCGACAAAGGAACATGATGGGAAAGGGAAAATATTCTAGTAATAATTAAGGGAGAGGGGAATACTTTCTATGTTGCAAGGAGGAAAAGCAGAACACTGGCATCTTTTCTTTAGGACTAGGACTAGCAAATATTGAGAAGGTGAAGGAGGTATAGGGGCAATGACATTTTTTTGATCTGTGTAAACCATGATCAATCAAATGTGGATAGGAGCACTTGTGGAACATAGGAGAAAAAGAGGATGCGCGGCAACTCTAAGCTAATCCATATATTAAGATGACGCCAGGGAGAAAGAAAGGAAATAAACTTAATCTCTAAAAATAATGCTTTAGTTGATGGGGACCTGAATTGGGTCGGTTAAAGGAATATGATATACTGAAACTTAGTTGATTGGAGTATGCTGAAATATTCAAGAAGCAGCAATGGAGATAGAAACAACAGAATCATTGCATGTTATTAGAGCCATTGGAGAAGGCAATTGGAAGCTCAGTTGAAGGAATATCAACCAAATCCATTGACAACTCTATATCAGGCCTGAGCATCAATTCATTTCCGAGCTTGGACACAGCATCAGTTTCATTTGTTAGATTTGGACTTTTCATCTCATCGGAAGCAGGCTTTTAGTTCAATTCCTTGCAATGTAGCTAGAAAGCACAGGTCATGGCTCCTTGGAGTTATCCTCAAATGCCAAATCGTAATAAGAGATTGATTTATCATAGTACTTCAACAGATAAAATAGGAGCATAAATTTTATCACAGGCAATAGAACTAGAGGCTGGCAGCCTTGGGGCATAGATGTGGCTAATGTGGAAGTTTGTGTTTTTGGGACCAGGGAAGTTGATTGAGTGGTATGTATAATTGGTGCAAGGAAACCATCAAAACTATGTATCATAGCATTAAATTTAGAATAATTTTCTGAAGATGGTTGAGTATGCGTCAACAGATGGATGAAAGGGATATGAATTGTGATAATGTCCAAAATGACAAGTTCTTTTGTGGTTGTATATATGTGGATCAAAGCTACCATCTTATGGGGAAACTACGAATAATCTGCATAACCACTGCATGATATGTGGTAGTGGTATGGTGTTGTCTTGGAGGTGATCATAATGATGATAAGAGTATGCTCTAATTGATGTGCAGTGGATCGAAAGTGATATGTAAATTAGGTGAAAATTGTTTTAAGTTGATGATAATGTAATGATTTTTAATATGAATCTTCATAATCACCATAGAGGTCATATTTTGAATACATATGACGAGATGATGTCATATAAGGTGGGTATTGAGTAGCATATTGATCATAACATGAAGCACAAGCTTGAGGGCAATACCTCGATGGTATTACAGATCATCATCCCATTTGAAATAAATATATTGAGATTTTAATGTTGATTGCATAGAAATATTTGCTTGACAGAAGGGGAGGGGCTTGACTGCACTAGGACCCTTTTTCTAGGTTAATCAATAAAGGGAGCATTAGTATTTTGAATACATATGAGAGATGATGCCATCTTATGTAGGTTTTGCGTATCATATTGATCATAACATGAGAAACAAGCTTGAGGACGAGACCTCAGTGGTATTACGGATCATCATCCCATTTAGAATAAATATGTTGAGATTGTATTGTTGATTGCATAGAACTGTTTGCTCAGTGGAAGACGAGGGGCTTGAATGTACTAACACCCTTTTTCTAGGGTAACCAATAAAGTGCGCATTAGATTTTAGCATGGGGTATAATGGTTTCACTAAAGAGGTTATGGAATTGGTGGTTCTTCTTGATGGACAACGGCTTGTATTGAAGGAAATCTTTTGATTGTTAATTTAGGAAATATTAGGGGTTAAGGTTTAGTCAAGGAGGTTGGTTGGGATTAGATATTGTGAAATTAGGAATATAGAAGATGAAAAGACTTGGAAATTTATGTAGAGGAAGGATTGGAAAATAGATTATGGCTTGTTCGGTAAAGATTTATGTGTGTTTTGGTATTGTTTGATGCATAAGTTTAGGAAAGATTTGATTATTTTGTTTTGAGATATGTTTGTTGTCTTGTTAGGAATGATTTTCAAGAGCATAGTTTGGAAGGAGATTATGAGGATTATTTGCTTTCATTAAAGGAGATTCTGCTTTTTCTCTTGGGGAAGATGAACCTGGAAAGAGTTTGAAGGTGACTGGCTGAAAGCTTGGAGAAAAGGGAACAAGAAGGTTGCTGTGTTTTATCAGAGAAATCTAGGATTGTTTGTGCTTGGCATATGCGTCAAATAAAAATGTTTTCAAATCGGACTGATAGTTAGTGCTGTTAGGAATTTCTTGTCCAGAATTTTTAATTTTGAGTTTATTTGATGAGGGAAAACAATCAAAACTTAAAGGTTTTATGATACTATTACAATTAATTTATGATTTTAACAATCATGATTTTAGGACTATAATTTATAGAAGAGTTTGAATGTATGGGAGGGCACACTTTTGGCAATGCATGGATTGATGTTGAGGCGGAGGGGATCTACCTCGAAAGAAACTTCTTCCAAATTCACATTATGAACCTTTAATATATCTATATTTTAATTTGTAATAATGCAGCTTGAATAAAACACTAGTGATTGTTGATGATAATTGTGAACTTGATTGAATGTGCAACCTAGCCAAAGAGGAAGGAAGAGAGGTTGAAAGGCCATGTAATCTTAAGGGGAGTGAGAAGGGGGAAAGAGTATACACACAATCAATAGAAAGAGGAAGATGAAAGGATTCAAGAATCATGCTATGATTTAAAGTTCAAGTAATGAATAGAATCTCTTTATATAGAGAACAAAACTTTAACATAAAGGCCATACCATGACATTGGGACTACAAAAAAAAAAGAATGACATAAACATAAATTAAGTTGTTTAGAAATAAAATATTAACCCATTTAGTTCTTTATCATGATCCTTTTTAAGACTTGATCTATACTATGCCTATGATAACATGGCATGGTTAGCCGTCTTGTTTAAGTATGACAAAACCTTGATTAGGATCAATCATATGTGAACTTCGATAAAAATTCACTCAACATGGCATGGTTAGCCGTCTTGGTTAAGTATGACAAGCCATTGATTAGTATCGATCATATGTGATAACTTCGATAAAAATTCACTCAACATGGAGTACCCAAATAAATTGGCTCGTCATCGCTCTTTAAGGACAGATTAATGGAGCACCTTTGGGATACCAAATAGTTACATTAGAGTCAATTCTATAGCCGAAATAAGTCCTAGCTCTTCATATCCAGTGCTTTTCTCAACTCCAATAAGGGAAGAGGATCAAGCTTATTAGACAGTGAACAAGGTAGATGACAAGTTAGGCTATGGATTACAATAACTGTATTAAAGATCATGAAGTCCCTTAATTTGTAATAAATTTGTTCAGAAGCATGAGAAAGGCGAAATCTCCCAATTTATTAGTAAAGAATAATTCAAATTCATGACAATAACGCTGAATTACCCGACATTGACTTCCAGTTTCAGACTAGCCAGATTTGATTTATGCTTTTCTCAAAATTATAAAATAGACCATCAACTCATTTGATTTAATCCAAGTTTCAACCTGCTTAAAATCCAATACGATCTTCAATTAATGTTTGAGCCAAATTGGAAGATTTAATCTTCTCAGAAGTTTAGCACGTAAAGAAGTTCTTTGCTGCTAAACACATTACTTGATTTTCTGTTGCCTCTTGTTTTTAAATTCAAATTATCTAGTATTTCTTTGACATTCGGTCCTTCCTGCAACTGTATTCAGTATAGTTCACTTTTTCTTTGGTTTACTTGTATTTTTTGTGTTTTCAATGGGGAGGATTTGAAGTCTTTGCCTTTTGATCCTTGCTTTGTTCTATGTACAATTAATATTTCCCTTTTATCCAAAAGTGCCCTGACATCATATTCAGTTTAAGTGTTTTCTTTGGTTCCAAAAATGCTCTGAAATCATCAGACCTATTAGAGGCGAATCTTTCATGTACTGCATGAAAATCATACCTTTAATTCATGAGCACCTTCATTGTTGTGTCTCTCTGAGTTTTAAAGTTTATGGAGTTGTGACCATTTACTTGCAAATTCTGATTTCTGTACACTAAATTATGTGTATTAGAATATACTTATTAGGATATGTTTCCTAATCATAAGAGAAAAAGTTAACAAAAAGGGGCAAAAGTATGATACGATCCGGAACCAAAAACAGTGAATAAATTGCAATCGAGACATAGAGAAATTCAAATGAGGGCTTCTTTTACTAATATTACTGAAAAAGAAACGAGATAAAACGTTGATTTACTATTCAAGAGGTAGATCGTCTATCTACAAATCCTAGACGCCGCTAGGAACACAATCTAAAAAAAAAACTTTTGCAAACATAACATGAAACAAACCCTAGCTACTTTTCTCTCCTAAATACTATCCAAGATACTTTTCAAACTCTCCCCTTAGTGGGCCCCGTCTGGGCGCTAAGATCGCCGGTTTAGTCTGACCGGTCCTCCTTGGACCGGTTTGCCTACAGGATGGCTCTCGACGATAACCGGGTAGGGAGTCCCGTCCTTAGGAGTCACGTGCGTATCAAAATATCACACCAAAAGCTAAATTTGTAAGGCAGTGTTTGGCTAGAACTTAGATTTACGTTAAATAGGATTTATCAAAGCTAAACACCGAGGGAGAAACTCGCGAGCGACAATAGAATAAATCCTCATTCCCAGTCGGATTTAGTAAATCCGGATTTATATTGTAAAAGAGATGGAATGCTTGAAGAAAAAGATGGAATGCAAGAAAATTCAATTTAATGGAGTTTTGGATTTAGTTTTCATTTTTTTGGTGTGTGGTTGTATTTAAGTTAAATTCATTGCTAAATCCTGTTAATAGTAGCTACCAAACACCGCCTAAGTCACAAGTAAAGTATTGCATGATTGTGATTCACCAAGAATGGTGAATTTCAAGCACCAATACAAAAGATTTTTTCTTAAACGGCATTTTTTTTTTAATATGAGTGACCCATTTAGTTTCAAAGAATTCTAGCATTCCCTTTTGGCCGATGGGAAATATATCAACTGTTAGTCATCATTCATTTGAGGTATAGGCTACTTATTATATTTTTGCCTTATCATCAGGACTAGTAAAGCTCAAAGTATTTTTTTAATGCCCAAATTCTAGGAACAGATTGACCTAAATTGGCAAGTTTTGGACTTTTAAAAGGGGAATCCAGTAGTAAGAGTTTGATTTTTCTGTACCAGGGATCTATATCATGGCAAAAAGGATGAGCATTCATTAAAATTGAGGAACTAGGACACCTTCTAGGAAGGGGAAATGAAGTTCTAATAAAAAATAACATGTATGAATGACCCACATGCTGAATTTTTTTCTTTATTTTTCTTTGCCACGCTTCTGAGCTCTTTTTATGAGGAAATAGGTGACTTTGAGCGATGATAACTATCATAATCTTTGGCAGCCTTTCAGAACAAGTGGGAGTATATTAATCATTTGGAATGCAAGAAATTAGCCTGTATAATGGTATTTCTATTCTTTGTCTTAGCTTGGGAACCTAAGTGACCTATGATGAAAGGTCTACTGCAGCCTTTGCTTTAAGGGCTGGCCGTGCAACCTTCTCAAATGTGAATTGAACCGGTAATATGGCACTATTGAGGTCTTGGCCCTAAAGAAATATTGTTTGCCGTACTTGGATAACGGAATGAAGTCCATTTACCCCAGCCTAGAATACAGTACCATTGTATGAACTTCATGTGCCATGAATGGTAGATGAACCAGTTGTATTTTATTGCATCCTTGACTTTAGTTTTGCCGTTCTTCTAGGTAGAGAAGGCTGCTTTGGACATAAAGGATGGTCCATAAACAGATCCGGAAACTTCATTTTAGAAGATATATGAGTTTTGTTGGTGACCTCATACACTGTTTTTGTTGTGAGTAAAGTATGATGGAAGGAAATTATTTAATGTTGCGTGAAGCCTTTCACGATCATAGCTCTTCTATTTAAAAAGTAAAAAGTGGCATAACCATTAAGACCTAAACAAATACTTTAAGCTCCTTGTCAATACCAAAAGTTCTATTTTCATTGGATTTGGTATTCTTTTGGTAGGTACAGGTCTTTCTTTTCCTCAAGCAGAGTATGTCTCAATTGATGGTGATCAGGACCCAGGCTTTGCAGCAGTGAGGAATACACTCCGTCCAAATTTCGGGGCTGAAGAAAATTTCTGGACAGTGTACAATGCTAGCCTGAATACCAAGCTTTATGAGCGTGATTCTGAATCTGTTTCTTCCTCACAGGTATTGATTTTGTTTATGCATATTTTGAAAATTTAACTTGGAAAGCGAGCATGTCCTCCAAGGTTTCTTTTTTAACTTTATGTTGTCATTGATTTATTCTTCTTATTTAGATATTTGGCGTGTAGTTGTTTATTATTTCAAAGACTGGTTTAGATGAAAGCATAGTTTCAAAAGTAGAGTGTTGTTGCTTGTTTTTTAGTAGAGCATTTAGCTAGCTGACTGCATCTGAGAGCTTTGAAAATAACAATATATGGATGGGCGTTTTAATAAATTTGAAGGAATATTTAGTTCTAGAATATAAACAATTGCTTCTGCTTTCAACTGTTGGAATAACATTTATATCAATCGAGGAGTAAATGAAATCAAGCGAGAATAAAGACTTTCTTTCTTTGCAGTGTTGCTTTAAATTCCTTATTTTAATTGCATTTATTTAGCTGAATATTTAGATTAGGAGTATGTATTATTATGCTACCTAAATTAGATTGCACACTTTATCATGTACCTAAAATAAATTGTGCACACTATTATTTATTGGAATGAAAGCAAAGGAAAAGGCATTCAGCTTATTCATGCAAAACTTTGATATGGTATCGAGCCTTTGAGTTAGAGTCGGTACGAATGTTTTTGTCTTCTTCGGCACTAGTCTTTGAAATCCTTGGTTGGCGTCTTCGACTGCTTCCAACGTCCTCGTCTACTCGTTGGGAGCGTTCATCTTTGGTCTTATTTGAGTTATGTGGCATCTTCGTCCGCCTTCGTCTTCTTCTTTAGCGACATCGTCGACCTTCGACTCTGGCGCCATCAGACTATTTCATCCTCCGCTCGCTTCGGCTACTTCGTCCCGGTCTGCTTCATTCTATTTGGCTACTTCGTCTCTGTTGTATTAAGCCTCGAGCTCCTCCGCACCGCTTTGCCCTTTTCTCGCAAGCCTGAACCGTGCAAACCTCTCTATCGCGTTCTTCAAAGCATGTACCCAAGCTTTCTACCTTAGCCTTCGCAATACTCAGCCCGAGCTGCTCTTCCTCTTCAGTCATTATTTCCACCGTAAGCAACAGCAGGAGGCGTCGACCTGCTCTTCTTGTTCGAACTCCTCACATACTGGCAATCTTCTTCTTGCGATCTAGAAAGTACCTGCGTGTGATACTTCCTGTCAGAAGCTTTTGTGTATGATCCTCTCTGCTCGAATGCACCGCCAGAGCCACTCACGTAATGTCTTCTGAAATCTTAGCTATCAGATTTACGAGAAAGAATTATGCCGCATGGGAGTTTCAGCTCAGAATGTTCTTAAAAGGGAATGAGCTTTGGGGTCATATTGATGAGACTTCCCTACCACCTACTAAGCTGAAAGATTCAGTCAATGGGAAGCAAAGGATGCTTGTATTGTTTCTGGATTTTGGGATCTTTTGTGGCTATATGGTGAACGATTTACGATTCTTTAGTACGGTTAAAGAAATGTGAGAATACTTGAAGCACATCTACGATCGAATAATCTCGTAATAACGCTTTCGATTGAAACTTGATATGAGTAATTATAGTCGAAGTAGCCTCTCGATTGAACAATATTATTTTAAGCTTTCTAAATGTATGTAGCGAATATTCGACATTATTTATGCTTAAGGTATCAAGAAGAATTTAGCTAGTCTTCAGGTTATTCATGAAGAGAGTCGTCGTGATCAGTTTTTAATGAAACTCAGACCTGGATTTGAAACTTTTCGGGCTAGGTTGCTCGATAAAGATCCAGTTCCTTGTTTGTTTTGGTGAATTATTGCGCGAAGAACAAAGATTGGCAACACAAGCTGCTATTAGTGTTGCAGGTGGATCATCAAAAATACTCAATATTGCATATGTTGCTCAGACCAACGGGAATGGACCGGTCGCGATCTTACAGTACTGAAGAATTTGGTCATGTGCACGAAATTGTGGTAATAAGTTATGTAATTATTGCGAAGCAAAAGGGACATCATATTAAGGAGTGTCATAAACAACCCCAAAACCACAAACCACAAGCCCTTCATGTTACGGTATACGACACTCAAAATTCGGCTCGATATCCATGAGTTCTTGGCAATAATCAATCTTTTTCACACCGGATATGGTCGAACAAGTGATTCTCTCTGCCTTTTACGCTCTCGGCCTTGAGGGAAGGTGAGACTATTATTTTTATTCATTCTCCTTGGTTTGTTGATTCGGACATCATAAATCATATAGTGACCATAGCTGATTCTACCACATAACTGACGACCAGTATATTGATACTCGACATATTCGGATTACTTGGTATAAATAATATTTCGATTACGACAATTGGTGATATTATCTCGCTTGAACATGTTTTGGTTTCTCCTAAATTATCTATCAACTTACTCTCTTTTGGACAAATTGTGGATAATAATTGTGACGTTCACTTTTCTCGTAATGGCTGTGTTGTGTAGGATCAGAAGTCGGGGAAGGTGATAGCGAAGGGGCCTAAAGTAGGCAGGTTATTTCAATTACTGATTTATTGTTTCTCGGACGATGTCGTTGAGCTTCTTCGATTGTTGAAAATAAAGCGGGCGTCGACATAAACGACTAGGTCATCCAAATAATGTATTGTTGAAACATGTGCTTAGAAAGTGATGATTTTGGTTATACGGATAGGAGTTTATTAGTTAATTGTTCTTTTTGTAAACTTGGAAAAAATAAGACATTACGTTTTTATATTTTGGGCGATCGTGTCGATAAATGTTTTGACGTTATCCGTAGTGATGTTTTGAGAATTACACCAGTTATTTCACATGCTCAATATAAATATTTTGTGATATTTATTAACAATTACAGTCAATTTACTTAGATATATTTTTTGCGTTCCAAATCAGAAGTGTTTACTGTATTTAAAACTTTTGTGGCATATATTGAAACTCAGTTCTCCGCTTGTATTAAAATTTTGCGATATAATGATAGTGGTGAATACGTATGCTCATGAGTTTCGAGCATTTCTCCATAACAAAGATATTACTTCACAACGTTCATGTTCTTATACACATCAACAAAATGGAGTTGCTGAACAAAAAAATCGACATATGTTGGATACAGTGCGCACATTACTGTTAGAATCTTACGTTCAAGTAAGTTTTGAATCGAGCCTTATCTACTTATAGTTTTTCTCATTAATCGTTTACCATCTCAACAATTGAAGTATGATTGTCCATAATATCGATTTTTGGTAAACATCATAATTATCATATGTTACATACTTTTGGATGTGTTTGTTTTGTTCATCTACCTACTCATGAACGTCATAAGTTGGGAGCCCAGGTAGTACGATGTGCCTTTATGGATTCTTGTCCTAATCATGAGAGCTTTGTGTGTTATGATTCAATTAGTAATCAATGACATTTCTCGGGATGTGATTTTCTTTGAACATGAATACTACTTTCAACATCATTTTTCGACACTTTGGATATATCATGAGAGCTTTGTGTGTTATGATTCGATTAGTAGTCGATGACATATTTCTCGGGATGTGATTTTCTTTAAACATGAATACTACTTTCAACATCGTTTTTCGACCTTTGGATATAGTTATACTTTCACGATTTGATGATTCTTCTAATAAACGATTGAGCGGACATTGTCTACAAACGACGTCTGCCCCCTTCACCTCCAATCCTCCCCGACCCTGATCCAGAAATTACTTCAACAATTCTTCGACATTCAACTCGATGCATTCGTCCTCCAGCTAGATATGGGTATTCTGCAATTTTAACTAATACTATCGTTCCTACCTCTTATTCTCGAATCGCTAAATGAACTTGTTGGATCAAAGCCATGCAAGAGGAGCCTCAGCGCTTCAAGACAATCACACTTGGGATATTATTTCATGTCCCAGGATGTTAAACCCATTGATTTGTAAGTGTGTTTATTCTCTTAAGACAAACATATGGCGAGATTGGTAGCACTTGACGATCGACAGAATACGAGATTGATCATAAAGAAACCTTTGTGGCTAAGATGACAACTATCCAAACATGTTGTCGATTCTTTGCATCTAAAGGTCGGTCCTTACGACGGATGGATTTTAAGAATGTATTTTTGCATAGAGACCTTTAAGAAGATGTCTATATGACTCCTCCAAGCTTGTTTTCTACACGCTCACATGATGTTTGTAAGCTCAGATGGTCCCTATACGGTTTGAAACAGTCTCCACGGCCTGGTTTGAAAAATTTCGCAATACTCTTCTTAGCTTCTCTTTCATTCAAAGTCAGTACGATTCACCATTATTTCTTTGCAAGACTAACAAGGAAATTGTTTTATTATTAGTCTATGTTGATGATATTGTCATCACAGAATCTAATAATTAATTGATGTCTCAGATACAAGAGCCTCTTCAGGGTACTTTTCATACGAGGATTTGGGGTCATTAACTTATTTCTTAGGACTGGAGGTTCACTCTTCTCCCGCTGATATTTTTCTTCATGAGCACAACTATACTAAGTGACTCATTGCTTTGGCTGGCCTCCAAGATGGTCGCCATGCTGATACTCCTTTGGAAATAAATGTTAAATATCAACGGAATGATGGTGACGGTCTATCTGATCCATCTACATATCGACGAACTTGTTTGGAGTCTCGATTATCACGTTATTATGCATCACGATATTTCGTTTGTTGTGCGACAAGTTAGTCGATTTATGTAGGCACGGCACATCTTCATTTAAGTGCTGAGTTCGACGTATTGTTCGGTATTTGAAAGGTACTTCTCATCGTGACTTATTCTTTTCTGCGGAGTCTCCTATTAGCTTAACAGTCTATAGTGATGTTGATTGGGCTGGTTGTTCTAATACACGTTGATCTACCACTGGTTGGTGCATGTTTCTCGGCAACTCTTTAATTTCTTGGAAGAAGCGAAAACAAGATCGAGTGTCTAAGTTATCTATTGAATCTGAATATCGCTCTATGTCCTCTGTTTGTTCTGAGATCATTTCGCTTCAGGGTTTGTTGGTTGAGCTTGATTTTCCTCAACTTAAGTCTACTTCTTTTTATGTAGATAATACTAGTGCTATCCAAATTACTGCTAATCCTGTCTTTCATGAGCGCACAAAACATGTTGAAGTGGACTGTCATTTCATTTGAGAAGCCTATGAGAATGGTGTTATATCTCTTCCTCATATCTCTTATGATCTTCAAACAATCGATATATTTCTTAAGGTGCTTCTCAAAGCGTCATCGATTCTTATTGGCAAATTGATGTTTATTGATCGAGTGAACATTAATTTGAGGGGATATCGATCGGGAGTAAATGAAATCGAACGGAATAAAAGTTTTCTTCTTTGCGATCCTGCATTAAATTCCTTATTTTAATTGCACGTGATTCTTTTCTTCTCGTTGAATATTTAGAGTAGGAACATGTATTATCAAATTACATAAATTAGATTGCTCACTTTATTATGTACTTAAAATAGATTATACGGATATTATTTATTGGAATGAAAGCGAAAGGAAAAGGCATTCGATCTATTCTCTCAAAACTTTAACAATTTATCAGCAATTTGTGGTATTATGTTTATTTGTCCAATTGGATTATTAAGGATCGTGTGTCAATATTTTGAGCAAATAGGCTGAATGTCTTTTCCTTTGCTTTCATTCCAATAAGTAATAGTCTATACAATCTATTTTAGGTACATAATATTCTGAATAATCTATTATAGGTAATTTAATTAATACATATTCTTAATTTAAATATTCGAAAGAATCTATGCAAATATAATATTTCCTTCTTTCATTGCATTGCGAAGAAAGAAACTTTTTATTCTGCTTGATTTCATTTACTCTTGATTGATATCATTGATATCCCCCCCTCAAATTGATGCTGGCTGATCAAGAAGCATCAATTTGCCGACAAGAAACTGATGACGCTGTCGAGAAAGAGCTTTAGTAAATATATCAGTTGTTTGAAGATCAGCTGTGATATGAGGAAGAGATATAACACCATCCTCATAGGCTTCTCGAATGGAATGACGATCCACTTCATGTGTTTCGTGCGCTCATGAAAGACGAGATTAGCGAAATGCTGATAAGCGCTAGTATTGTCTCGCATCGAGAGAAGTAGGCTCGAGCCGAGGAAAACCAAGCTCGGCTAGCACACCCGAGCGCAAATGATCTCAGAACAAGCCGAGGACATAGCTTGATATTATGATTCAGTGGATAACTTAGACACTCGATCTTGTTTCTTGCTCTTTCAAGAGATTAAAGAGTTGCCGATAAACATGCACCATCCAGTAATGGATCGCCGTGTATCAGAAAAACTAGCCTAATCGGCATCACTATAAGTTGTTAAAGTGATAGGAGACTCCGCAGAAAAGAACAAACAACGATGAGAAGTACCTTTCAAATACCGAACAATACGTCGAACTGCTGCTAAATGAAGATGTGTAGTGCTTGCATAAATTGACTAGTTTGTTGCACGACAAATGAAATAGTAGAACGTGTAATAGTCAGATAATTGAGACTCCTAACAATTTGTCGATATAGAGATGTTTCAGGTAGAAAGTTACTATCATGTTGTTGATATTTGACATTTACTTCCAAAAGAGTATCAACGGAGCGAGCATCTTGAAGACCAGCCAAAGCATTGAATCCCTTCGTATAGTTGTGTTGATGACGAAAATACACGTGGGAGAAGAATGAACCTCGAGTCCTAGAAATAAGTAAATGATCTCAAATCGTTCATATGAAAAGAATCTTGTAGACGCTTTTGTAGTTGAGACATCAATTGATTGTCTGATCCTGTGATGATAATATCATTAACATAGACTAATAACAAAACAATTCTCTTGTCAGTCTTGCAAAGAAATAATGATGAATCATTCTGACTTTGACTAAACGAGAAACTAAGAAGGGTATTGCGAAATTTTTCAAATCAGACCAGTGGAGCCTATTTCAAACTGTATAGGGATCGTTTGAGCTTACAAACATCATGTGAAGGTGTAGATAACAAGCCTGGAGGAGTCATATCGACATCTTCTTTGAGATCCCATGTAAGAATGCATTATTGGCATCCATCTGTTTTAGGAACCAGCTTTTAGATGCAGCAATAGATAACACCAGTCGGAGAATTGTCATCTTAGCCACAGGCGTAAAAGTTTCTTTTTAATCAAAATTTTGCATTCCTGTCAATTGCCAAGAGCTACTAACCTTGTCTTATATATGTCAAGAGAGCCATCAGATCGGAGTTTAAGAGAGTAAACTCATTTACAACCAATGAGTTTAACATCTGTATGACATGAAACAATATCCCACGTGCGATTTTCTTAAAGTGCCTGAAGCTCCTCTTGCATGGCTTTGACCCGGCAAGTCTGTTTAGCAACCGAAAGTAAGAGGTATGAACAGTATTATTAGTCAAAATTGCATAATACTCATATTTATTTGGAGGACTGATACGCCGAGTTGATCATCGAAGACTTATTGGACCAATTTTTTTATCAGAGTAGGGTGGGATAGAAGGTGAAGGGGGCAGGCGTCGTCTGTAGACAATATCCGGCTTAAACCGTTTATCAACAGAAGAATTATCAAATTGTGGAAGCATAACTGTATCTGGTGTCGACACATGATGTTGAAAGTAATATTCATGTTCAAAGAAAATTACATTCCGAGAAATATGCCATTGACTGTTGATCGAGTCGTAACATAAAACCTTTATGATTAGGACCGTACCCCATAAAGGCATATCGTACTAACTGAGCTGCCAACTTATGACGTTCATAGGCAGGTAGATGAACGAAACAAACACATCTGAAGGTATGTAGCATATGATAATTCGGATGTTTACCAAACAATCGATAGTAGGGAGAATTATACTTCAATTGTTGAGATGGTAAACGATTAATGAGATAAGCTACAGTAGATAAAGCTTCAGTCCAAAATTTAGCTAGAATAGAATATTCTATCAGTAATGTTCGCGCAGTATCCAATAGATGTCAATTTTTTCGTTCAGCAACTCCCTTTTGCTGTGGTGTATAGGGACATGAACGTTGTAAAACAATGCCTTTGTTATGGAGGAGACATGTATTCACCGTCATTGTCAGACCGTAAAGTTTTTATGCAAGCGGAGAACTGAGTGTCAACATATGCTAAAATGATTTGGAATACACTAAATACTTATGTTTTGGAATGCAAAAAATAGATTTAAGTAAATCGACTGTAATCAGCAATAAATGTCACAAAATATTTATATTAAGCATGTGAAATTACTGGTGTAATTCCCAAAACATCATTATGAATAATGTTAAAACATTTATTGGCACGACTGCCTGAAACAGGAAAAGATAATGTTTTACTTTTTCCAAGTTTACAAACAGAACAATCAAATACTAAATTCTCATCTGTATAATGAAAAACACCACTTTTAAATAAATGTTTCAACACCATATCATTTGGATGACCTAGTTTTTTATGTCAGATGCCCGCCTTATTCCCAACAACTGAAGAAGCTAATGATGTATTATGAGGAATAGTAAATTGTAATGGAAACAACCTGCCCGCTTTAAGCCCTTTCGCTATCACCTTCCATGACTTCTGATCCTGCACAATACAACCATCATGAGAAAAATGTATGTTATTATCCACAATTTGTCCAACAGAAAGTAAGTAGATAATTTAGGAGAAACTGAAACATGTCTGAATGAGGAGTTAATATCACCAACAGTCGTAATTGGAATATTATTTCTCTCAGCAACCTGAATATGCTGAGTAACAGTGTACGGCCGTTAGTTGTGCAATAATTTCGCTGTGTCAGTCATATGATTTGCGGCGCCTGAATCAACAATCTATTTTAAGTAAGTTAGCAGATAACTTATGTTGCTTGGGGATTTCAACTCAAAATATTGACATGGTATCAGAGATTGAATCGGTCGGAATCCTTAGTACTTGGTATTCTTTAGTCGTTATCGTTGGCTGACACTTTCGACTGCTTCCAAGGTCCTCCCCGGCAGCACTCGTTCTTGTCCTTGTTTGAGTTATGCGGCATCTTCGTCCGCCTTCGTCGGAGTCCAAGGAAACCCGCCGCTCCTCTGCCTAGGTGGATCCGCTCTGTCGCGATCCTCTCTGGTTTGATCGCGACAGCGAGGATATTCTCATCTGCCCCACGACAGCCGTTGCGATCTTCCCGCAGCTGCGATTTTTCCCGCCTTCCGCGATCTTCCCGCCAGCCACAATCTTCCCGCGATCATCCCTCCTTGTTCGATCGCGACAGCCGCGACAGCTGCAACATCCGTGACAGCAGCGATAGCTGCGACAGCAGCGACAACCGCAACAGTCGCGACAGCAGCGACACGGCCTGGTTTGAAAAGTTTCGTTATACCCTTCTTAGCTTCTCGTTTAGTCAAAGTCAGTATGATTCATCATTATTTCTTTGCAAGACTGACTAAGGAATTATTTTGTTATTAGTCTATGTTGATGATATTATCATCACAGGATCTGAAAATTAATTGATGTCTTAGCTACAGAAGCGCCTTCAGGATTATTTTCTTATTAAAGATTTGGGATCATTAGCTTATTTCTTAGGACTTGAGGTACACTCTTATCTCGCAGGTATTTTTCTTCATCAACTAACTATATGAAGGGACTCACTGCTTTGGTTGGTCTTCAAGATACTCGCTCCGCTGATTCTCCTTTAGAAGTAAATGTCAAATATCAACAAAATGATGGTGACTTTCTACCTGAATCATCTCTATATCGACAAATTGTTGGGAGTCTCAATTATCTGACTATTACACGTCCTGATATTTCATTTGTTGTGCAACAAGTTAGTCAATTTATGCAATCACCTACACATTTTCATTTAGCTGTTGTTTGACGTATTGTTCGGTATTTGAAAGGTACTTCTCATCGTAGTTTGTTCTTTTTTGCGGAGTCGCCTATCACTTTAACAGTTTATAGTGATGCCGATTGGGCTGGTTGTTTTGATACACGACGATCCATTATTGGATGGTGCATGTTTCTCGGCAATTTTTTAATCTCTTGGAAGAGCAGGAAACAAGATCTAGTGTCTAAGTCATCCACTGAATCAGAATATTGAGCTATGTCCTCTGCTTGTTCCGAGATCACTTGGCTTCGGGGTGTGCTAGCTAAGCTTGGTTTTCCTCAGCTTGAGTCTACTTCTCTTCATACAGACAATACTAGCGCTATCCAGATCGCTGCTAATCCCGTCTTTCATGAGCGCACTAAACACATAGAAGTGGATTGTCATTACATTCGAGAAGCCTATAAGGATGGTGTTATATCTCTTCCTCATATCACATCTGATCTTCAAGCAGCCTATTTGTCCAAAATCTTTAACAAGTGGTATCAGAGCGGGGCACTGTCTGCCGGGTGTGGGGACTCTCCACGGTGTAGGGCCCTCGGTGGAGCCGATCCGTGGCTAGGGCGTCACGTGATTGGGTGGAGGAGAATGTCAGGGACATTTAGTCCCACATTCGCTAGGTGTTGGGCCGAAAAGCAGTATATAAGTCCTGGGCTGCCCACCTCTCTTAAGAGCTCTTTTGGGAGTGTGACAAGTAGATAATTTAATCTAATTATGGAGAAACCAATTTGTCCAACAGAAAGTAAGTTAGTAGATAATTTAGGAGAAACCAAAACATGTTTGAAAGAGGAGTTAATATCACCAACAGTCGTAATTTGAATATTATTTTCATCAGCAACCTGAATATGTTGAGTACCAGTGTACAGTCGTTGGTTATGTAATAATTCAGCTGTGCCAGTCATATGATTTGTGGCGCCTGAATCAACAATTTATGTACTTAAAATAGATTGTACAGACTATTATTTATTGGAATGAAAGCAAAGGAAAAGGCATTCAGCCTATTCCCTCAAAACTTTGTCAATTTATCTGCAATTTGTGGTATTATGTTTATTTGTCCAATTGGATTATGAAGGATCGTGTTGTCTTCAAATGTGGCGAATCTTATGCGATTGGTGTCCAAAACATTATTATTAATTCTTCCAGTGGTAATCAATGTTATTGTATTGTCATGCACAAAGTTATCAAACTTGGTAAAATTTCATGGAACACGTTTTAAAATTCAAATCCTGGCCGGCTAATTTAATTCAGATTATGTTTAGTTCCGAGAAAACTAGCTCGGCAATGGCACCTATTATGTGTTGAACTGAAAAGTGTTTGAGGACATGGTTGGAATAAAGAAGCAATATTTAGTTATGCACATCACTGAAGCATTAAAATCTGTTTTTGATGGATGGTTTCTGTTATCTTTTACGGCCTCATGAAAGTCCTACTCTTATACTTAGTGTATTTGAATTTGGGTTGAGCTTTGGAAGAACAATTCCAGAAGCCTTTCAAAAGCTTATCTAGGGAATGCCTTCTACTCTTGGGTCAATTCAAGTTAGTTATGTGTTACTTTTTACAAAATACTGTTCTTTGAAGATATTATAGATGATAGGGAGATTTACACTTGCCACCAAAATATATTCTATTAACAGAAATAAGCAAGTGAATTCATGTATTTATGCTTTCATGATCAAACTATTGAGAAATTGATCGAAGCAAACTATATATGAATTGAGGTTTTATTATGAATTTCAACACCTGTGTGAGAATTTGCTGAATTGAGGCTGCAGAGTTTTTAGTTTTCTTAACTGGCAAAATGTGTGTGTGTGTTTGTGAAATTTACCCAAAATTCCAACAAATAGCAGCCTTTGTTTTTCCTTATGGAAGGTAGTTGTTATTATCAACAGGTTTCTTCTTCTGCTACAAATTTTTAGAGAAAAAATGTTGAAAACAACAACAACATATATATATATATATATATATATATATATATATATATATATATATATATACCTAATGGTCATAGTCAATCTCAGCCTTTATAGATACAGGGTTCGTTCCATATATATATATATATATATATATATATATATATATATATATATATATATATATATATATATATATATATGGACATATCTTAATGGTCATTTACTAGTTCTCTCTGGTGAATGTTATTGCAAGACTTTCTATATTTTTTTTCCCCCCACAATCTGACATGAATTTACTTCATATTTAAATTATAAACATGAAATCCTGCGATAGTCAATCTCAGCCTTTATAGACACGGTTCGTTTCATTTACTTATCTGATAAAATGCATTTTTCAGACCGAGAGAGAGAAGAGTTCAAATACAAAAATTAAAGAAGGAAGAAATTCAAGTTCGAGATCCCTGAATTTTATGGTTAGTAATGCAGCGGAGGAGGAAGAAGGTACCTCTAAAGAAAGATGTTTTGAATCTGCTTCTGATATTGAGGATCATTATTTTTATTCAGAAAGGGAAGGAGAAGATTTCTCCATCAAGAAGCATATATTGGTGGAGGATCACATGCCTTCTATTCCTCTTAGCGAAGGGTTGCAGTTAAGAAAAAGGACAAATAAAAACTTGGATGATGAGGAAATAGGAGACACTAATGAGCTTAATGGCTTTGAGTATGTGATCGTCTGAATGCTTCTTTCTCTGTCTAAATGTAAAAAAAAAAAAAAAAAAAAAAAAGAAAAGGAAAGAGGAGGATTAACGTACATACCACTCAATTTCTATGTATTTATATATTTAATGTCTATACTTCAATTTTTAAGTACATAGTGCCAAGGCTATCGAAATAGATCATTATTTGTGAATAATAGTTCTTATTCGGTTTGTTATGTAACTCATATTCGATTCTTTTGCTAAGTAAAACGAGTTAAACACAAACACTTTTTTAGTTTTGACTTTGAATAATTCATGTCATTTTAAAAAAATTAATTGCCATAAAGATTTATAATTAATTAAATTTTTTTTATATTTATTTCTCTCAAAGATTACTGGAGGTAATTTTTTATTTTATTTAAAAATTTAATTGCAGCGTTATTTGAGCAATAATCTTTCAATAAACTCACAATACTCCGAATAACAGATAAAAAATGTAAAAGTAAAAATGCAAAGGTTATTGGAGTGTTATTAGGAGGTTATTTGCTGGTTATTTGAAATAATACCTCAATAACCTCCTCATAATCTCCTGATAATCCTGAAATACACTATCTCGGAAGTTATTCGCTGATTATGCTATTATTTGCGGATTCCATACATGTACGCTGTGTAAGTTATTCGTATAGAATAATTTTCCCCGGCTTTTGAAACGAGCCCTAAATGTAAAATTACCCATGCATGAAATGTTACATAAGAATTGAGTTGTATATATATATAAATAGCCCGAAGAAATTTATGAATTGAAGATACTATTATCTTGTTAATTGAGATTATAAGGATGTCAATAAATACTGTCGCATTCATGTTAATAGAATTATCAATACACAATCATGGGCAGTATTTTGTTAGCAAACAGTATCTTACTTTTTCTTTTATATCTAATATATTAATTTAAAAGAATTTAAACAGCATGCTAAATATTTTATGGAGATGCTGATGAACATTCCCGTAGTCTTTTCTTTCTTAATAATAAATAAAAATTACCCACGCCAAATCAATTTTATCTTATGGTCCCCCAAAAATTGACTAACCAATTATTCTCTCTCTCTCTCTCTCTCTCTCTCTATATATATATATATATATATATATATATATATATATAGATGCATGGCCACTAATAAATTACATAATATGTAGATGTTTGTGCTACTTTCACTATAATAGAACAAAATTAGTGTGATGGTGAAAAATCTTCGACGTTGGAAATTTTGAGCCCTCTGAATTTTGTGCAAGTCCATATTATAATATGCACTATTCAAATACAAGAAATTGATGTGGGATTAAAGATGAAGAAAAAAATTTATTATTTAATTAGAACTTAATTTTCTAACAATGTTTGAATAGAATAATTAAATACTTGAAATTATATGTGCCCTAAGCGCACATAGGTTGATAGGTTGATAGGATTAAAGATGAAGAAAAAAAGAGAGAGAGAAAAATAGTATATCTCACAAACAACCACATCAACTCCACCACCTCCAACATTTCCCATACTAACATCCACCCTTACCCAACAAGCCAAACACACACACACACCTAACCACCTTAATCAGACACAACCTCCCAACACAATCCAGACTCCAATTACCAATCAATCACCACCCACACCACAACCCCCAACAATCCAATAGCCCCTCCCTCTCCACCTTTACACACCAAACAATACCACAAGATAACAAGAAAATAAAACTGGCTCCCTCAAACCAAAACAAATACTTGACCTTCATCAAGTTATCTCCTCACCAAACCCAACTTCAAATTCTCAGGCCAACAAGTTTCCTCACAGGCAACATGCCATATCAATTGAACTCATGGCTCTCCAACAACCGGGTACCAACACCCAAAGATCAAAATACTATTAGTAACAAATGAAATTACAAGACAGTATCACTCGGATGGAGCCATAACTAAGTACAAGGCATATTGGTAGGACAAGGTTGTTCTCAATAACAAGGCAACAATTATCATGAGACCTTTAGCCCAGTGGCTAACTTCCCAACAATACATGTGCTCCTTTCAATAACAATTAAATACAGATGGGGTATACAACAATTGGATGTATCAAACTCCTTTCTTCACGGTAATATCGATGACAATCTACATGGAACGACCACCAAGTTTTAAAGACTCAACATCTAGAATTAGTATTTAAGCTACATAGAGTCGTATATGGAACAGGCACCTCTATTCCACCTTTTGCCATTATCTCTACAATCAACACTTCACTTTCAGCACTTTAGACAACTAACTCTTCATATACACAAAATACAACACAAAAATTTTCCTTCTTATATAGATAGACGACATTATTATCACCGGTAACTCTCCAAATTTCATCAACTCTTTCCTAAATAATCTCATGCAACATTTCAGCATAGAGAAACAAGGCTCCATCTCTCATGTCCAAGGGCTTCAAGTACATCACACACAAAAAGGCTATTTCAAAGAGCAAACCAGATATCTTCTTGACATCCTCAATAAAACTAGTAATGCTAGAATCCTAACAGTTAGGGCTGTAAACGAGCCGAGCTCGAGCGAGCTCAGGCTTGGCTCGTGTTCGGCTCGTTCGAAATTAGCTCGGCTCGAAATCGGCTCGTGTTCGAAATGACTCGTGAAAGGTGTGTTCGTGTTCGGCTAGAATTAAATATTCTTGTTCGTGTTCGGCTCGTGTTCGGCTCGAAATTGACTCGTTAAAATTAATTGGAAAAATATATGTCTAGCGCTGGATTCGAACCTGGATCAAATAAATGGAAACAAGAAGCATAACCACGCTACTACAGAAACAATTATGATTTAAACTTAAATATAACTATATATAATATATTAATATATATATAAATAATATATATAATAAATTATTATATAAATAATTATATGATTATTTTTTTATTTCGAGCCAATTCGAGCCGAACACGAGCAAACAAACAGTTGTTCGTGTTCGGCTCGTTAACATTTCGAGCTTAAAAATTTGTTCGTGTTCGATTCGTTAGGCTTAACGAACGAGCTGAACACGAGCTACTTAACGAGCTGTTCGCGAACAACAAGCCAAATTGCCAGCCCTACTAACAGTTTTTATCCCTCTACCCTTCTCCTCTTCCACCACCAAAAATGACACAACTTCAACAAAAGACCCCCAAAACTTCAGACAAATCACAGGCTCACTACAATATCTCATTGTCACCCGCCTAGGTATCACATACACGGTTAATTTCCTTAGCAAACACATGCATAAACCACTCACATAATACACACAAGTCCTCGAACAACTTTTGAGATATCTAAATGGCACGAGACACCACAGACTATCCATTTCCTCAAGGGATTTGGTCCTTTGAGCATATCTAGATGTGGATTAGGCCACAAATACATAAAACAAAAGATTTATTATAGGCTTTTGTATCTTTGTTGGCCCCAATCTCATATGCCAGCCCGCAAAAAATAGCCTACAGTTGCAAGATCCTCCACAGAAGTGGAAAATACAGAGCCATGGATTTTGTAACCATGGATGTTATCCGGATGAGACTTTTACAAGAACTTCTCCAACAACAGCTTCCATTCACCATTCTCCACAGTGATAACACATCTGCAATAGCCCTAGCACAAAACCTAGTCTTTCATGCAAGAACCAAATACATAAAGGTAGACTACCACTTCGTTCGGAATCATATCAAACACGCAGAGCTTAGACAACAACATATCATATCTCTGGACCATATTACACACATTTTTACCAAATCCCTTCCAGTCACGAGTCACTAACTCCTCTTTGAAGAGCTACGCACCCATACATGAACCCTCGACTTGAGAGAGGATAAACAAACCAAATAAATTGCCGTCCTCTGGCAACCGACAAGATCCTCCAAATAGAGAAGCGACGCAAGCCTCACCTCCCTCTCAACGACATCAAGTAGCAACTCATAGTTAGGGCTCATCTCTCGTCATTTTTCATTGTAGCAAAATGTCAAATCCACCCTAGGGGATTTCATAAATAAAGAAGAGACATTTAGAAGAGTGAGTATGAGAGAATACAATGAAATATTGAAAGGAGTGTTGCTCATCTTTTTCAAGCTACCAGAGCGCTCTTCTTCTCTCTCTTTTTTGTCATAAAATGCTAAAACCTATGTATGTAAATATGAAAATTTATGTGTGAGATATGTAAATACATAGGAATTGTGCGCTGCGTATGTAAATTTCCATAAAAAATATAATAAATTTCAGATGATTTACAATTAATTAAATAAATCATCAATGATATATTACATGTGCCGAATCATTTTGATTGATAAAATCTTAACATACAAGTGTAACTAAGACATTAAAAAATAAATAAATGTCTCTGCACCCATGTTATTTTCTTGTCATCTTCAATGAATAATCAAATTATTATAAAAATTAATGAATCACACCTAATTCTTATATTATGGGAGAGAGGGAGAGAGAGAGAGAGAGGGAGGGAGAGAGAAATAAGATTCAATAACACATAATCCTCATATTACTAAAAATCAACAATGTAAACTTATAGATGAAAAGAAAAGGAGGTTGAATATTCAATTATAGAGAGAGATAGTCTACGTGCGTGTTAGTTAAGGACAACTAATTCAAGGGGTTTAAATATCTCTGTCAATCACCAACTATCCAGGAAACCAACTCATTGGGTCAACCACAGAAAAGCAATAAAAAATAAGTAAATAATTAAATAGAAGAGAAAAAAAACAATAACAATAATGTCAAACATAGTAAGCAAGAAACCGTGGCCATTTTTTTCAACCAATTTAGCCGAAAAATAAGCAGAAACATCCTCCTAAATACCAATATACAAACCCCTCTAGGTGGACTATTCACACCCCGTCTGTCCCTCCTAATTGCAAATATCTTCTCCTCTAATCCCCCAATCAACTATCATGCAGGGAAAGGAACCATTAAATTTTACTACATCCATTCTCCTGCGTCTTTTCTTCAAAAACACCATTAAAACCTTCGTTAATATAACTCCACATTCCCTTCTCCCCTTCTTACAATATGATCCTCACATCAAAATCCTTATTTCCATGGCTCCTAATCGGCTCCTTCATCTTCTTCATCTTCTCCCAAAACTCTTCTTCTCCCCCATTTAGAATCAAAGAGATCAAACAAAGATTCAATGGTATACTACAGAAAAACAAAGAATGAATATTGATTCATACATGAATTCTTTACCTGATGATAGCTTTGATTTGGTTCTGATCAGGCGGGTGGAAGCCAGGGTGTGATATTACCAACGGCAGCTGGGTGAGAGATAATGGAAGGAGCCATGGATACACTAACAAGACATGCAAAACTTTACCAGAGTCGAAAAACTGCGGCAAGTATGGTAAGAAAGGGGATTATGAGAGGTGGAGATGGCAGCCGACACGGTGCGAGTTGCCGAGGTTCAGTGCTGTCGAATTCCTGGAAATTTCCAGGGGGAAGAGAATGGCTTTTGTTGGAGATTCAGTTGCTCGAAATCAGGCGGATTCACTCATCTGCTTTCTCTCTGAGGTTAGGCTAATCCATTTCATATCCAATCAAAAGAAGAAAACAAAAGTTAAATCTTCTAATGCAAGTATATTTTCATATTTTCATGCAACTTTCAATGAAAGTAGATTTTCATATTTCCATCTTTTCGTATGATGATCCGTCTCAATATTGAAGTTTACTAAAAAAGTTGCTTTGTCTGCCAATCACACGATCGGATATAACTCTGCTGTTGGGTTCATAAGTCAACATTTGTTAAACCAAATACAAAAGCATTATTGAATTTAAAAATATTAATTTGCCTCTCTCTCATCACCAGTTGTAAAATTTCAAGGGCTCATCGGGTTGCTTGTAGAAAGAAAACATGTTTTATAAAGTAAGTAGTATGTTTTCATCCTATTTATATGAAATTCATCACATTTAAGAGGTTCTAGAAGGTGTTTGTAGAGTTCAAGATGAATAATGATGTCTAATTACATCCAACCAAATGACTGAATCTAGTAAGTTCATACATAACCTACATTCTAACTTACACCCTAAGAGAAATAACCAAACAAATCGATCCACACAGAACTGAATTGCTTTGTCGCAGAAGGATTTACTGTGAGCTAACCATCAGTAAATTATTGCCATAAAAATGTTTATGATGGCAACCATTACAGAAAATGGTGGAAGGATTTATTCAAACATTAAGAAGACAGAATTTGAGGTCCTGTTAAAAATAAATAGAAGGAAGGTTTACATACATACAACTCAATTCTTTTGTATTTACATATATAACACCTAAACATCAATTTTTACACACAAGCCACCTTCCCTATGCATGAAAAGCTATATTTCACTATTTAGAAGTTGAAATAGTGGTATTTTATGTGATATGAAAGTTGGGCGGTATAAATGTAATAATTAAAGTTAAGGTGTTAAATGTGTAAATACATAAGAACTGGCTGGTATGTATGTAAATGCCCCATAAAAAAATAAATTTAAAAAAAAATCTGAATTTAGCACTATCTGAAAATCACAAATTGGCGGTGAGATCTGTGAATGGTTAGATAAAAATATCACGTTGTCACAATATTCTAGTAACGATTTAGAAAACAATCATGTTGTTTCAAGTTTGTAATTGAGATATCATTAAGCTTGCATTGCATGGAAAAATATTAGGCGATACTGAGAAGAAAAATATGTTGGATCAATTATGGGACTATAATGTAATTAATAAATGTGTTGGGTCATCATTTAATAAGTCAAAATTATTGTGGTCTAATTAAGTATAAAATTTATGACTTTTAGACACATTTGTCATGAAATTATAAGTATGGATACTGTAAGCGCTAATTCCGATTTGATGAGGGGCGGAATTAGAATTAAACAAATTTTGTAACCAGCGCTTTCGTTACATTAAATAAGGGGTAATGGTCCCGTGCTACGGAGAAAAGAAATTATTCTCTTGTTCCCCATCAACGAGAGAGACTAAGGAAAACTCCGGAAAGTCTGCAGATTGGAAGATCGTTGCTTGCAATCAATCAAATGGATTCAGGTACGCTTCCGCTATTGTATCGATTCAGTTTTCTCATTAATATGAACGTGAATGAAAGATTCTCGTGATGTATTCCTAATATATTTTAATTCGATCAAAATCTATCTGGAAAATTTAGAAAAGAATTCTAACAAAATAAACTGTATAAAAATTATATTAAAAACGATGATTAAGATGTCCTCCAAGTAATGTAAATTTCAGCCATTTTTATGCAATCAAATAAACAAATATCTCCAGATGTACAGAAATTTAGACTAACAACCATATCATAAAATAAGAAAATAAATAAATATTTTCAGTAATATTTAGAGTTCATAGCGGCTTGCCAAAAAGATAAGGGCCAAGGATATACAAAAATGATGCGACACAGAAATAACATTAATCATAACTTTAAAGTTTGTGCTATATCCAAACCAGTAGTATCTAATTAAAGGAAGATTTACATGCATATCACTCAATTTCTAGGTATCTACATATATAACACCAGTACTTCATTTTTTGCATGCATACCACCTTAACCATGCATGAAAGGGTGTATTTCACTATTTAAAAGCTAAGATGGTGGCCTTTGTAATGTAATATGAAAGATTTGGGTGTTATAAATGTAGTAAAAAAGAAGTTTAGATGTTAGAATAGTAAATACATAGGAATTTGGTGGTATGTATGTAAATGCCCCTTAATAATAATGATCAAGTTGTTTGTGTACTTGGAGTGCAGTTATATTCCTTTCAAGACGGCCAACTTCCCAGTCCATAGCTAAAATCTAGAGATGTGTTATAAACAGAACCAATTCAAGAAATGCGAGCCATTACATGGGTCTTGTATGTAAACGTTGCCAAATTTTATTTCTACGAAAATTCCGATTAGGTATCTTACATTAAAGTCTATGATGATTTGATCCTAATTAAAAGTGTAAAGTGTCAGAATAGTCCCCTGATTGTTTACATGGGCCATTTAAGTCACAGAATCCATAAAAACATCATATTAGTCCACAAACTCTTAAATTGGGGCTGAAAAAAGTCCTCCGTAGTCTATAGTGATTATTTCAGGCAATCTTAAAAGAATTTTGAGACTATTTTGACACTTTTCTGCTAACTAAAATTTATAAATGTTTCTATATCCATGACAATAGCCTCTTTGCAGAGCAAAATAAGGTTGAATGCATGAAAACCATTACAGAACTCATATTTACACTAGAAGAATTCAAAAAATCCATTTCACTTCCTATTACAACTCACACACAATTATTTCCCATTTAACAGTTCTAATTCAAACAAATTGCAGATCGAGATTCCGAAACCATTCCACAAAGATCAAGAAGATAAATTTCCAATTTGGTATTTTGAATCCCATAATTTCACTCTTATGGTAATGTGGACCAAATTCCTCGTACAAGGAACCGAAAGATTGATGAATGGATCTGGCACTGGCGACTACGACCTCCAGATGGACACGATCGATCGAGAATGGGCCGACAAACTTCACTTCATCGACTATGTAGTCATCTCTAGCGGCCATTGGTTCTCCAGAAAAATCTACTTATATGAAGGTGGAGAACTCACCAGCTGCATTTTCTGCTCCGAGCAAAATGTTACAAACCATGACCCCACTCTTGGCTTGCAAAAGGCCTTCAAAACCACACTGCAATTCCTAGACGAAGCCAAAGAGTCTGATCAGAATATGTTCGTAGTGTTGAGAACATTTTCGCCGGCACACTTTGAAAACGGGACTTGGAACGACGGCGGCTACTGTAACAGGACCAGACCGTTCAATGAAAGTGAAGTGAGCATGACCGGGACTTACTGGGACATTCGAAACGCGCAAGTGGAGGAAGTAAATAAAATCAAAATAGCTTCAAAGAATGTGAAGAGACGATTTGAGCTCTTGGATATCACGAAGGCAATGATGATGAGGCCTGATGCTCACCCTGATTCAAACTGGAACAATGAATGGATGAGAGGTTACAGAGATTGCGTGCATTGGTGCTTGCCGGGGGCTGTTGATATGTGGAATGATATGCTGCTCATATTGCTCAAGAAATACTCATGGGAGATAGGTAACATAGAAGCTGAGAGATCATATAACAGATAATGTGTATCGTATTGATACTTCGATTATTGTGATCAAACTAAACTACAATTTATGATGAAGACATGCAAATTCTTTCTGTACAACAAGAGCATAAGGCAAGTGTGATCAACAGCTAAAACATGCAAAAAAAGTTCCACAGAACTCAGAAGCAAAAGATTTTCTTCCAAAGAAACAGACTCAATTAAGTGATAGTTAGGATTTTATTTTATTTTTTCTGAAGGCTGTGAAAGAAAAAGATAAATGTTTATTTACTGTCAGATGTGAGCATTATGTATCACTTTGATGAGAACTATCATTTATTGATTTTGTGTACAAAATTCAAATACTGCAGGAAAGACTAGCCCATACATATTATTAGTTTCGTAAAAATCAGTTTTAATAATTGCAAATGAAATCTTCCAACAAAGGTTCTACTGAAATACAGATTTAATGGACAAAAGTCTTCAATAAATGGATAAAGAAAATCTCTGATTTGAAATTTTTCAAACATACAAGCATGGAGAGAACTCTCTATCTCTCTCTGAACCCTAAAGTGCTAGAACAGGTTCGACAGCCTTACGAGACCATCAAGTGTTGGCAATTCAAGTGCTGGCAACAGAAATTACCCAATTAATTGCCAACACTGATGAGAAAAAATCTATTGTTCTGGTGATTCAAATTTTGCTGCAAAATAGTAAAAGAGATATCACGATAAAGCGCATTATATGTGGGCATTGCTCTTAACCCCATCA
Source organism: Papilionanthe hookeriana x Papilionanthe teres (assembly GCA_022702705.1). Classification (NCBI taxonomy): domain Eukaryota; kingdom Viridiplantae; phylum Streptophyta; class Magnoliopsida; order Asparagales; family Orchidaceae; genus Papilionanthe; species Papilionanthe hookeriana x Papilionanthe teres. Next base: position 31,731,531 of record CM040421.1, read on the forward strand.
TTTGTAAGGCGGTGATCAGGTTCAAAAGAGTAACATAAGAAGAGAACAAGATTAAAACTTTTACACATGCCGCAAATGAAACTGCCAGTGAAAGAAATTACTCTCTTACCGGTAAAAACTCTCCGGTTCCAATCTGGAAAATGCTGCGGAAATAAAGAATCCCGCCGTTAATACTCCACCGCTTCCAAATCCTCCTCTCTGAGCGCTTCAAATAGCAGCGATTTGAGCGGCAACAACCGCAATAATGCCGGCGTCGGCGTCGGCGTCGGCGTCGGAGTCGGAACAATGAGTTCGGGGTGGCGATCGCAATGAAAGGAAAAAGATTGCATGAGTAGTCCGGTTGGGTCCGGACTCGATCCACTTGAAATGAATAAAGGAAAAATAAAAATAAATAAAAGTTATATTTTGGCGCGCGACCCGGCTCGAACAATAGCTCATTGCTTCGAAACTAAACCCCAAGCACTTCTTCAATATTCATTTTTATCTATTGTCAGATGAGAAGCAGTCCACATTTAGGGTTTCGCAAAGAGCTTTTGATATGTGATAATGGTAGCTAGGTTTTTGAAATCTTTGAAGCATTAGTCCCTCTCTCTCATCATGTGAGTTATTGTGATGTTTAGGTTTTTTCGAAATAACTCTACATCCAGCTTTAAAGTTTATGGTGTGAACTCACTCATATATTTTTCTTTTAGTTTACAAGCAAGCTAACATGAAATAGTGAAAGAACCCCAAAACACCAAGTAAATTTGAATTGTGATTTTAGTTGCATTCAAAAGTTTATTTTCTGCGATTTTGATTATATTAATCATATTTGGAGCGAAACTGTTGATGTTACCATTAAACTGCATAATACTAACATATCACCAAATAACACCACAATAAGACCATAGTTATCACAATAACATCATAATATCACACTAATAACAACACTATACAACTACACTATTAACCTCACATTACAGCCACTAACAACACCACAATACAACCACATTTGTATCATAATAACACCATAATACTACACTAATTACAACACTATACAACCACACTATTAATCTCATATTACAACCGCTGATAACACCACAATACAACCATATTTTTAACAATAACATCATAGTACAACACTGATAACACCACCATAAAATCACACTATTAATACTACATATGACCACTTTAATAACATCAATATAAAACCACATTTGTATGATAATAATGTCGTATTATTACACTAATAGCACCACAATAAAATCATATTATCATTACAATAACACCATAATATTATGTTAATAACACCACCATACAACCATACTATTAAAACCATAATACGATTACTCTAATAACACCACTATACAATTACATTTGTTAGACAATTATATCATACTATTACACTAATAACACCACACTAGAACCCAAATTTTATCCAAATTTTATCCACAGATTGATTCGGGTCATTTTCAAAAATATATTTCTTTTTTCAAGAACATCTGTTAATCCCTTATTAAGGACAACGCCCGACATTTATGACTCTGTCTTTTCAACAAAAAAATAGAAACATGTGTCACACTGGCAACACCTGACACCCACATTACAGTCTTTTTATCAATGCATCATATAAAAATATTGTAAAATACAATGTGCAAATCTCAAAAGAATTCAACAACTAAATTTGACTCAGGAGTCAATTATTAAGCCTAATTGCAGCTGGCTCATCATTATTCAGCATAACTTGGCTACACTCATACAAAATTACTATATAATATGAGGAGGTTGGGTCGTATATATGTGATATAATGCATGTGACCTTACTTGATTTGGGGGAGAAAATCCATACATTTTTATCCATGCTGTCGCATTTCAGTACTTTTATTAATATTTATATTTTTCTCTCATAATTTAAAAATTTTAAGAAAATATAAGTTGCTTGCTGGATTCATAGCCCTAGCCAACAAGATAGATTAGAGATCAAATAATAATAATAATAATAATAATAAAATACTGAGAATAATAGATAATTAAAGAGAGGTTTACTTGCATAGCACTCAATTATTGTGTAAACGAGCTGAACACGAGCTGAATCTGGGCTCAAATTGTGTTTGGCTTGTAAAGAAATGCTACTATTCGTGTTCAGTTCATTTATATTTCAAACACAAAAATTTGTTCATGTTCGGCTCACCTTATTTGTGTTCAGTTAATTTATATTTTAAATACAAAAAATTTATTCGTGTTCGGCTCATTTGCTCAGCGAGTCGTGTTGCGAGCCGAACACGAGCTATTCGCGAACAAAAAATGATGTGTGCTAGAAAATTCGCGGTGGTAAAATAACAAATTATCGTCTTAGCATTGTACGAGAATTCATCACGCACACAGATGAAAGTGAAATAAGCGGTGACGACTCCATAAGTTTTTACGTGAAAAAACCCGTAAAGGGAAAAACCACAGGGCCTGGCCTAGTTGCGAGAATTCACTATTGATTGATGTTTACAGAAATCTCTTATCCCACAGACAGGAGAGTAATTATATGTTTCATACAACAATGTCGACTGACGGTGTCTGGTCGGTGGTGATTAAAGATGATTGGCGGAGGTATACGGTGACGGAGGTCGACAATGACGGTGGTCGACGGCGGTCGGCAATGGTCGACGGCGGTCGGCAGTGGTCTACGGCGGTAGGCGGCGGTCAGTGGTGGTGCTAAGCTGCAGCTTCTCCTTAACACCTTAAGCTCTCTCTCTCTAGGCTTCCCCCCTCATGTGAAGGGTGAAAGTTTATTTATAGGGTTTTGGGAGCAATTAATGCAATCATTTTGATCAGATGGTCTAAAGGGATTCCCTTGATCATATAGCATTTAAGGGGCATTTGATGGCCTTAAAGATGTTGGAATTGAGTGATCTTGGGCTCGTTGAATTCGTCTTATCGAGATGCTCGATTCGAGTATAAGCTTGCTAGTGCAGACATTTGTTCGACCTCTCAATTGTGTCTGGAAATCTTATAAGAAAGATATAACAACTTGATATGGGCTTGATTTGACTCAGATCGGACTATTTTTGATATCGTTGGGTCCATCTCATCGAGCCGGTCAGTTTGACTATAAGCCTGCTAAAATCGGAGCTCTAGATAACTTTTTATAATGATTTAAATATTTTCTGCTCAAAATATCATCTCGAGTTCTATGTTATGCCTCGAGATTCATGCTGGATGATGAAAATTTGTAGGTGACGCATCCAAAATTATTTTGACAATCCTAATAATACATGCAACCGGTCCTGAATCGAAGTATATAAATACATATAATTAGAAATAAACTTGGAATTAAAACTAAAGTTGTATAGATTATATTTAAAATATATTATAATATAATTTGTTATATTATATAATTAATAAATAGTATGCGTAAATTAAATGGTATATATTATATTTAAAATATCGTAACTCTGGACCAATTAGCTTGTATCCCTAATCATATATATTAGGTCGCCTCCTATTATATATTATATTTAACAATTATATTTTAATTACTATTAAAATAATTGGCGTTGCCGGAAGGAAAGGCCATTGTGAGGCAAGATGAGCTGGCTTCCACAAAACATAGGTTGGAATTGCAATTTTGTCAAATCTCCACTGTAAAAGGAAAATTTACAGACATATCCAACAAAGCTTTTGTATTTACATATTCAATACACAAAAATTTGATTATTATAAAAGGTTTGAATGGTATTTATGTAATTATAAATTTTAAGTAATAGAAGTATAAAAGCAATTAAATTTATTAATTAGTAAACGCTATTCAAAATTATTTAGAGGGTGTGGCTCTGAGCACTTATCATGAGTCTATTTTGTTTTATTGCTTTTTAACTATCACAATTTAAATCAAATATGAAAAAGATTGGAGTTGATTAAATTTTTTTAATTAAATTTATTTTAATTTTAATATTATATTCAAGTTAATTAATTATTTATAAATATTATCTACCAGTAAATCAAAATATTTTCTTACCATCTTCTCTATTCAAAATTTCACAAAAATATCATGATATACATACTATCAAATTAGTTTATGATTATATATATGAACCTGTTTCAGTCTCAAAGTATATAGTGTTGTTCAGTTTAGGGCGAAGTAAAATAGGAAATGACACAAAATCAGAGGAACACACAGAGATTTAACGAGGTTCGGCAAAGATGTTTACGTCATCGAGAGAAGAGCGGCGAATTCACTATTTCAGAGGAGTTCAAGTTCGGTTACATACCCATAGGGTTACACATCACATATATATAGGTAAAACCCACAGATAAAATTACTAAAATGCCCTTGTTCCCCCCAACCCATTTAACTCCAATAGATACACCTCTTTACTCCAAGAGACACATCTCTTCATTCTAAGTGACACATCTCTTCACTTAAAGAGACATTTCTCTTTACTCCAAGAGACAATTCTCTTCACTCCAATAGACTCTATTTTCTGGTACATGAGTTATATCTAACAAAACTCTACCTTGGCAAATATCCAGCCCTTTAAGAGATAGATACTTTGGAGTTTCTCATACACCAAAATGGATTGGGCTACCATGCCGACTAGCAACTACAACATAGAGAAGTATTAAAAAAATAAAAAACACTTTAAATTAAGATTGAATTAGTCCTCATGAAGGACTATTAAAACTTAATAATAAAATTATTTCAAATTATTCTTTAATATTTCTATAAAATTTGGGACTAAACAAGATGATCAGGGCTAATATGACATTTTACTCAATTTGCAAATCTACCTCACCCATAATTTTTTAAATATTAAAAAGAGAATAATGCCCCAAATAGGTTAACAATTAATTTAAAATTAAAAAAATAATAATAATAATAAAGAAATGAAGCACATGGCTGTCTCATTTGAAAAAATCCTTATTGTGCATAGCACGATCATATGAGCTTTGTATGGTCAGATGTACCATCATTATTTTGTCTTAAATGTCCTTTATACCCCTACACGTTTTTCTACCTCATAAGAAAAATATTAACTAATTATTTATCATTTGTACACTTAAGTTATAATCACAATTAATTATGATTTAAAATTTGAGTGCTATGTATTTAATTGCTGATGCTATTAAAAAGTCACAGAGAGCTCGGAGCTGTTGCTGAAAAATTTCCCAACAACCGCTCATCTCCTTCCTTGATACCTGCGTTCTCCCCTCTGATTTCTCTCCCATTCCTCTTTCAAAAAAGCAAAATTTTCCTGTGAAGCTGAACTTTGATGGGAACAGCAAACCCTTACCTCAACCTCCCCTCTCCCTTTCCCCTTCCCTGCAAACAAAAAGTCATCTTGACCGCCATTTACCTGCTAATCATCCCCTTATCTCTTCTAAACCTCTATTTCTTCTTCCTTTCTCCTCATCCCAGAGACATACCTGCCCCCATCCGCAATCCGAGCTTTCTCTCTCAAGAACCAGTAGCTCAACCCATCACGAGCAAGGATCAAGCCGGCGGCGGCCGTCCATGCGACTTCATCGACGGGCGGTGGGTCCCTGACCCTCGTCCGCCGCAGTACAACGATACTTCTTGCAAAACAATCAAGTTCGGCCAGAATTGTATGACACACGGAAGGCCGGACACCGGCTATCTTTACTGGCGGTGGAAGCCGGCGGGCTGCCAACTCGATCCCTTCTCCGCCGCAGCTTTCCTGGACCTCCTCGTCAACAAGCATCTGGCTTTTGTAGGGGACTCTCTTGCTCGGAACCAGTTCGAATCTCTCCTCTGTCTACTCACCGCCGCCACCGGTCCAGCGGAGCTCGTCTACAACCGAGGAGAAGAGAATAAGTTCCGGCGGTGGATTTTTCGACCTCATAATGCGAGCATCTCTGTTTACTGGTCGCCGTTTCTGGTGAAAGGGATAGAGAAATCGGCGGCGGAGGGGAGGGCGCACAATCAGCTGTTTCTGGATTCGGCGGACGAGAAATGGGCGGCGGAGTTGGGAGAAATGGACATAGTGGTTTTCTCTGCGGGGCATTGGTTTCTTATCCCCGGAATCTTTTACGGGGGAGGAGGCGAAGTGGTAGGGTGTCACCATTGTAAAGATTTGGTTAATATGACGGAGACAGGCTTCTTCGATGCGTTTCGTGGTGCGGTGAGGACGGCGGTGAGGACGGCGGTGGGGAGGATGGGGAAGGGGAAGTTGGCGGTGGTGGCGACTTTTACTCCGGCGCATTTTGAAGGAGAGTGGGATAATGCGGGGGCGTGTGCGAGGAAGGAACCGTTTGGGGAAGGGGAGAAGGAGATGGAATATATGGATAAGGAGATGAGGAAGATTGAGCTGGAGGAGGTGGCGGCGGCGACGGCGGTGGAGATTGGTGAAAGCGGTGGAGGAGGAGGAGGAGGAGGAGGAGAGGGGAAGGTAAAGGTGGAAGTTTTGGATGTGACGAGAATGGCGATGATGAGGCCGGACGGGCATCCTGGGCCTTATATGCATCCGAACCCATTTGAAGGCGGGGTTAAGGAAAGGGTGCAGAATGATTGCCTCCATTGGTGCTTGCCGGGGCCTATTGATACATGGAATGAGATTTTGTTGGAGATGTTGAGAAGATGGAGAGACAGTAGCAAGAGATGGGCATAGATTGATTTAGGATCTGTTTGAGGCAGCTTATAAGTGCGGCGGCGTGTCCTAACCGTTTGGTTCACACGTTTTTGAAAACACTGTCTACTACGGTTAGTTTTTTTAAACTACACGCAGGATGCGGGTCAAACCCCACAATTGACCTGCAGATTGCATTTCAGGATAAGCTGCCCCAAACAGACTCTTAATCTCATTTTGATACTAGCTTTATATTTTATTTATCTCTTGTACTCAATTAATTAATAATATTTTCATCATTATTTTTAATTACAAATATGTTCTAAAATATCATTTTGAAACAATGTGGTATGTGGATGTTGTCGGTAGCACTTCAATATGATTAACATTACACAAATAGAAAACTTTTGCTTCATAACAACCACCATAGAGCATTTTCATGTTATTTTCAGTCAATAAATGCTCATAAGTTTAGAGCCTCTTTGGGATCATTTTTATTTTTAATTTTAAAAACATATTTATTTGAAACATTTTCTATTCATTTTTATCTTATTATTTTTAAAAATAAATTAACTCATTTAAATTTTTTAAAATAATATTAAATGTGGATCATAACAAAAGAAATATTTTATTTTATAATATAACATAAATAATATGAACAGTCAATTTAATCTTCCTATGAAGAACACTAATGATATAACTGAGTAGAGTATAAAAGAAAGAGTCCATGGAGATGAAATCCATAGTACATGTGGACCATAATGTTTTTGTTTAATTCATGCTGAGATAAATTAGCTTAGCCATTAAATGAAGCCAAATATGTTTTTTCAAGGAAGCTATTTGGAAAACTATTAATTTTTCTATTGGAAATTTGACCACACATGGACAATAGCATGTTATTGTTGCTTTTGGGAAGACCTAAGTGTTGCAATTCTTTTCTAAATTTTCCAAATAGATTTTTGATCGAATCAAAATCTATTAGAATACACCAGAATCTTTCTTTCACGTTCATATTAATGAGAAAAACTGAATCGATACAATAGCGGAAGCATACCTGAATCCATTTGATCGATTGCAAGCAACGATCTTCCAATCTGCAAACTTTCCAGAGTTTTCCTTAGTCTCTCTCGTTGATGGGGAACAAGAGAATTCACCCTCTGCAGACATGGGACCATTACCCCCATATTTAATGTAACCAATGGTGGTTACAAAATTTGCTTAATTCCAATTCTGCCCCTCATCAAATTGAAATTTGCCCTTATGGTATCCACACTTATAATTTCATGACAAATGTGTCTTAAGTCATAAATTTTATACTTAATTAGACCACAATAATTTTGACTTATTAAATGATGACCCAAAACATTTATTAATTACATTGTAGTCCCATAATTGATCCAACAATCTCCCACTGGACTATATATGTATAAGATAAATGTGTCAACCTAGTGCGTCCAAATTTTGTTGTTATCATTGTAAAGACACATTACAATCTCGTCCATTAATCATATCAATATAGGATCAAAGCAGTCTTCCTTGTATTTATCACAACTAAACTCATCAATGGTCACATATATTAATATAATCAAATGACATAGATCAATCATGAATGTGTGGAATGAAAATTACATGTAAGGTGGTCTGTTCATGTCAATTTTCAACTGGTCCTACTTTACTTAAGTGAGATCATACTTTAACTGTACAGAGTGTACTGAATTGAATAAAAATGTCTCATTTCTGATCAGAAAATATCCAAATATGTTTTGTATACAAAATAAAACATAGAGCTAAAAAAAAACACAAGTTAACAAACTCCCACTGAATCTAAATTTTCTCATGCTTTATAAATCCCATGTGAGCAGTATGCTCATGAAAGACCTTGGGTATTAGACCCTTTGTAAGGGGGTCCGCAATCATGGAGTTCGTTCCAATATGCTCTATGTGAATCTGGTCATTTTGTATTCTTTCTTTCACAACAAGAAATTTGATGTCAATATGCTTTGACTTGGATGAACTCCTGTTGTTATTGAAATACAATACAACTGATTTATTGTCACAAAATAACTTTAGTGGTCTTTCAATTCCTTCCATGATGCGCAGCCCAGTGATAAAATTTCTTAGTCATATGTCATGGTTGGATGCCTCAAAACATGCTACATATTCTGCTGCCATGGTGGATGAAGCTATTAGTGTTTGTTTTGCACTCCTCCAGGATATAGCTCCACCACTTAACAAAAATATGTAGCCTGATGTGGATCTTCTACTGTCTTGGCATCCAACAAAATCGGAGTCAGAATACCCAATGATCTTCAAATGATCTGATCTCCTATATGTAAGCATGTAATCTTTTGTTCTCCTTAAGTACCTCATAACTCTTTTCGTCGCTTTCCAATGATTCATTCCTAGGCTGCTTAAGTATCTGCACAAAACTCCAACAATGTACGCAATATCTGACCACATACAAACTTGAGCATACATAAGACTCCCTACTGCTGAAGCATAAGGAATCTTTTGCATTTCCTGAATCTCAAGGTTTCTTTTTGGGCACTGGTTGAGACTGAACTTGTCTTCTTTAGCGACAGGGGTGTAAATTGGTTTACAATTATGCATGCAAAATCTTTTAAGCACTGTATCAATATAGTCTCTTTGTGATAATCCAAGAATACACTGAGAACGATCTCACTGAATCTGAATTCCTAAGACAAATGAGGCATCACCAAGATCTTTCATCTCAAAATTAATTGATAGAAATCTCTTGGTTTCCTGCAACATGCCTATATAATTTGTGGCAAGCAGTATGTCATCCACATACAAAATCAGAAAAATATATTTTCTCCCACTAAATTTATGATACACACAATCATCAACTGCATTCATTTCAAAACCAAATGATAGAATCACTTGATAAAATTTGTGATACCATTGACGGGAAGCTTGTTTGAGCCCATAAATAGATTTTGTCAGTTTGCAAACCATATTCTTTGGGTCTCCTGACACAAAGTTTTCTGGTTGCACCATATAGATCGTTTCATCAATGTCTCCATTGAGAAATGCGGTCTTAACATCCATTTGATGTAGCTCCATATCATAATGAGCAGCAAGTGTCATGATTATTCTAAATGAGTCCTTTGTTGAAACCAGAGAAAAGGTCTCTTTATAGTCAATCCCTTCCTTTTGAGTACAGCCTTTAGCTACAAGGCGAGCTTTATGTCTTTCCACATTACCCTTTGAATCCCTTTTGGTTTTAAAAATCCATTTGCAACCAATGGGTTTCTTTCCTTCTGGTAATGGGACAAGTTCCCAAACTTTATTGTCTTGCATAGACTTATACTCTTCATTCATTGCTTTAATCCATTTTTCCGAATTGGAACTTTGTATAGCTTGATGAAAGTTGATAGGATCATCTTCCATCATACTAATATTTTCCTCATGTTCCTGAAGAAATATAATATAATCATCTGAAATGGCATTTCTTCTTTCCCTAGTGGATCGCCGCAAAAGCACTTGCTCTTGAAATTGTTCTGGAGGTTGTTGAATTTGTTCCTCAAGGGGTTGATTAACAATATCTTGTTCTTGGTTTGCAACTTGATCAATGTCAGGAGTAAAATCCTGATCATTATCAAAAACAATTATAGGAATATGAACCAATTCCTCTTCAACAAGAGTAATATGGTTTGATTCCTCCTCAAAGACAAAATCTCTAACCTGATTTCTCCCCCCAAATTCAATATCCTCAAAGAACATTGCAGTTCCCGTCTCAAAAAATTATCTTTAATTTGGGATCATAAAACTTGAAACCCCTAGATCGCTCCGAATAACCAACAAAATAGCTGCTTACTGTTTTAGGGTCTAACTTTTCTCCAGTGGCTTGTAAGGCCTTGCCTCGGCCGAGCGACCCCAAACATGAAAATGCTTTACACTTGGATTTTCGCCACGTCCAAAGCTCATAAGGTGTTTTTGCTGTCTGCTTTAGTTGGTACTCTATTTAAAATGTAGATTTCTTGTCTTAAGTGCTTCTCCCGGAGTGATTACTGGTAAGGTAGAATGACTAATCATACTTCTTACCATGTCTTTAAGAGTGTGGTTTCGTCTTTCAGCTACACCATTCATGCTAGGTGAACCTGACATTGTGTATTGAGGGACAATTCCACACTCCTCTAGGAAATTAGCAAAAGGTCTCGGACGTTGTTCACCTGAACCGTCATATCTCCCGTAGTATTCACCACCATGATCAGATTTGACTTTCTTTATTCTTTTGCTTAGTTGGTTTTCAACTTCAGCCTTATACGTCCAATACTTGGGACTTTTCATTAATAAGAAATAGGTATGCATATCATGAATAATCATCTATGAACGATACAAAATATCATTGACCATTCCAAGAAGCTGTAGAAAATGGTCCACAAACATCCGTATGTATCAATTCTAAGACTTCTATAGCTCTATATGCACCTAATTTCTTTCTTTTGGTCTGTTTTCCCTTAATGCATTCAATACAGACATTAAAGTCCGTAAAATCAATAGAACTTAAAATTCCATCTGACACAAGTCTTTCAACTCTATTTCTAGAAATGTGACATAAACGCTTATGCCATAATGCTCCTGAATTTTCATTATTAATTTTACGCTTAGTTCCTCGTGATTCCACATTCAGAGTTTCATTATAAGAAGCAACAATATCAAGCAAATAAAAATTGTCATACTCCATAAGGTAACCGATTCAATAATATTGGAATTAATAGATAAACTGAAACATCCGTTTTGAAATGAACAACAATAACCCGATTTGTCCAAACAACTAACGAAACCAAATTCCGTCTAAATGACGGTACAACAAAAGTATCTATCAAATCCGAATAGTAACCGGTACATAATAACAATCTAAAATGCCCAATTGCTTCCACTTCTACCGATTTTTCATCTCCCACATAAATGCATCTTTCAACATCATTTGGTTTTCGGTAGCTCAGGCAACCCTGCATTGAAACACTTTTGTTAGTAGTAGCACCAGAGTCTAACCACCAAGTGTTTCTAGGCACTAAAGCCAAATTTACCTCAGAACAGACCAAAGTTAGAAATGTACCTTTCTTTATACGCCAAGTGTGATATTTTGCACATTCCTTCTTCTGATGTCCTTCTTTATTGCAAAAGAAACAACTGATACTTTCAGGATTTTGAACTTTATTTTGTTTCTTTTGAGAAGGACCCTTATTCTTTGCAGCTTCATTCTTTCTTTTAGTGCCCTTTTCTTTAGAGGTGTTCACCAAATGAGCACTATCAGTCTTTCCTTGCTTCAACCTTTCTTCCTCTTGCACACAATGAGAAATAAGCTCATTAAGAGTCCATTTCTCCCTTTGCATATTATAACTGACCAAAAATTGGCCTAACTGTGGAGGAAGAGAAATAAGAACTAAATGCATGAGTAAATCATCCGTCAACTCGAGCTTTAGCTTCTTTAACTTTGAAGCGATGTTAGACATCTCGACGATGTACTCCCTTATACTTTCCTTGCCTCTGAACCTCATTGAAATCGGTTTCTTTAAAAGAATACCAGTTTCAGCCTTATCGCTTTTTGTAAAGTGTTTCTCTATTTCAGCAAGAAAACTTGCAGCATCAGTGATCTCACTAGATACCGCACCTCTAAAGGCCTCAGGTATGTCGCGCTTTATGATCATAAGACTCAAGCGATTAGAACGGTCCCACTTCTCAAAGATTCTCCTTTCCTCGAAGGAACTTGCATCCGTAAGAGGAGCGGGTTTATCCATTCCTAACGCTAGATCTAGATTCATGCAGCCAAGAACAATGAGAATGTTATCTTTCCAATCCTTAAAGCTATCACCCTTAAGGATTGGAACCGAATTGAGATTAGCAGATACATTAGCAACAACTGAAAATTGAACAAAAGATTACATTAATAAAATATTTTTAATTCAATTAATGGTAAATCCCATCTCAGGACACCTAATGTAACATTAATATCAAGTCTTTGGACAGTAATATTAATTGCTAATGGTAATCTTGTTGTAATGATCAAGCATTAACAATAACGTATATCAAGTAATAAATCTATCTTTGGATCAATTTATTACTCATATATTATTCCTTATAATTGTTACATGCTTACCATCACAAGTGTGTATGCAGTTCGGTCAAATATTAATTTTCCTTTAGGCTAATTAATACATGCATGAACTCACATACACACAACATCCAACATTCGTCACGAACTATCTACACAAGAGAGGTTACTTTGACAACATCATGTTTCAATAAGTTCATTAAAAAATGACGGACAATTATAAAATACCATTGATTCAAATTTAATTGAAACTTTAATTTAATTTTATAAAATCTTATATTTATAAATAATGAAGCTAATTTATAAGCCATAAATGCCATGATTTACAAAACAAAATTATTGATTTAATAAAATTAATCAATCCCAAAATTGAGTTAATTAGTTTATTTATTTTATTTTATAAAAGGAAATACATTAAATAACTTATTTTATTTCCTAACTTATAAAAAGAAATAAATCAACTAACTTATTTTATTTCCTGACATATAAAAGGAAATAAATCAAATAACTTATTTTATTTCCTAACATAAAAGTAAATTAATTAAATAACTCATTTTAATTTCGAAATTAAAATGAGTAATTTAATATATATATATATATATAATTATTATTTTATTTATTTACTTATTTATTTATTTTTTGTGAACCGGGTCCGCGGAACGGGTCCTCGAACCGGATCCGTGGACCAGGTCCACGAACCGGTTCGCGGACTGGTCCGCGGACCGTTCGCGAACTGTTCGCAAATTAGGGTTTCACAAACAGTTAGCGAACCCGCGAACTGCGACGCCGCCCGGCGCCGCCTCCAGCGCCACCTCCGGCGGTGCCCTCCTCCGGCGCTCTTCCCTCCGACGCCATTTCCGGCGCTTCCCCTTTCTACGCAGCATTCCGTTGCGCCGGATTCTGCCGCTGTCGGAGGACGCGCCACCGCATCCACCGACATCGTTGTCCCGCTGCGGCATTCCTGTCGCCGTAGCCCAGCCGCCGCAGCCTTTTGCGGACGATTCCTTCGCGGGTAAGGGCGAACGAAAAGGGATAAAAAAAGGAGAAGGAGAAAAGCCTCCGGCCACGCCGTCAAAATTTATCGTTCCTCAATTTTGTGCCGTCGCCGCAAAACTTTATCGACGACGATTGCAGAGGAAAAAGAGTAATGAAATATAAAAAATGAATATGAACTTGGCTCTGATACCAATTATTGCAATTCTTTTCTAAATTTTCCAAATAGATTTTTGATCAAATCAAAATCTATTAGAATACACCAGAATCTTTCTTTCACGTTCGTATTAATGAAAAAAACTGAATCGATACAATAGCGGAAGCGTACCTGAATCCATTTGATCGATTGCAAGCAACAATCTTCCAATCTGCAGACTTTCCGGATTTTTCCTTAGTCTCTCTCGTTGATGGGGAACAAGAGAATTCACCCTTTGCAGACCGGGGACCATTACCCCCTTATTTAATGTAAGCAAGGGTGGTTACAAAATTTGCTTAATTCCAATTCTGCCCCTCATCAAATTGGAATTCGCCCTTATGGTATCCACACTTATAATTTCATGACAAATGTGTCTTAAGTCATAAATTTTATACTTAATCAGACCACAATAATTTTGACTTATTAAATGATGGTCCAACACATTTATTAATTACATTGTAGTCTCATAATTGATCCAACACTAAGATGCCAATCTTGATGACATTGAAGACTTAAATACATTATATTTATACATTGAAGAAATATGTAAAACCCCCATATGCTCGAACTTCACAGCACATTAACTAGAAATAAATGTGAATAACTTCATGACATTGAAGGCATGAATGGATTACATATTATACATCTAAAATATGCCCTCAAGAATCTCGAGGAGATCAAATGGGTATCGCTGATAAACACCAAAGGACAGTATATTAAGATAGTCAAAAGAAGAAAAATTTTAAACATCTTTTCATTCAGTCAAAACTTTGAGCCAATAGAAGCATAGTTGAACAAAGCAATAGGAGTCCAATAGGAAGGATAGTCATTCGTGATGAGCTCCCTCCGCCGATTCCGGAGCTCCTCATAAAATGGCCAAAAGGCACTCCACGAAACGTCTTTCTGATTATGGCGGTAAACCTTATGTCTAATGGCCCAATTATTCATTCTAACGAAAGATTGGCCTCTTCTCATTATTCTCACTTGAGAGGGCCGACAAACGACCTCTTCTAGTCAACCAAATATCTGTCAGCCGACCAAAAACTTCTATCGGACCGAAGATAAGGTTACAGGGGTCATCAGATACATCTCTTCAAACAATTATGAATTTGAATAGATGCTAAGATTGGTTATGAATACGAAAGGGTGTTGTAGTTACAAATACGTAAATGTGTCATAATACATTTTAAGGTCCCTATTAAAACAATGATAAAAATATAATTTTATATTAGGTACCCCGGAAATATATGAACAGGGTGTCATTTCTACAATAAAAAACCATTAAATTACACTATCAAAACTCCGGTGCGACTGTGCACACACACACACACACACACACACCCTCTCTCTCTCTCTCTCTCTCCATATTTCTCTCGTTCGTCCTAGGTTTTATATCTTGGGTGTGATTTACTAGACATCGCTGGAATCAACAATAGGACTTTATGTTTATACTTGAATGAAGTAACAAGACCGAGCTATTAAACTTTTATTTGTATATAGATAATGGGATTCTTGGTTCACATATTTGATTATTTATAGCTAATCGGTTACTTCAATTTTAGGATTGCACAATCATACAACCAAACATGGTGCATCCATTTATAATTTTACTTATAACACCAAACAACCCACTTTTTTTTTTTTTTTTTGTATTTAGTTAATTTGCTACAGTTTAGCAGCCATGATCTCTTCATTTGATTATAATTTGCATTCGTCAATTTTATTTTGTTATTCATTCCAGGTATTGGCTTGAAATTTTGTGGTTTTTAGTTTTGGTTTAGTGCTATTGATTCATCTAAGACGCATTGTCTAGTTATGTGATTTATGAAAAATATTGTATATTGTTGCTTAAAAACATGCAGGAAGCTTTGAAACTCCCTTTTGGTATGATATGAGATTATGAAGCTCAATTCTTCATGTTGGTTTAAATGTTAGATTGAGCTTCATAGTTTTGATGAACTATTTTATATTTAACTTCATAATGCATTCGATAAGTTTTGAAATTAGTTAGGAATTTATGTTATTGTTTCATGATATATTTTGTTATTAAGGTAACGAGATATTTAAAAAGCACCAAATGATCAACAGAATCAATTTAGAATGTCCAGTAGAGTACATTTTAATAGAAATGCAGATAACTCTCCTTTATAAATTTATAAACAGAACATGTTTTCATGCATTTAAGAAGCATTGTGGGAAGTGTGAAATTTCTCAACTTAGGGCTTGTATGTTTCAATGTATTAGACATGTGGAGAAATAGATGTAAGAAATTTGTATCAAAAAAAAAAAAAAAAAAAAATTTTCAAAAGCATTATACTTAATTTATAGGGGCATTTACATACATATCACTGAATTCAAATGTATTTATATATCAAACTCATAACATTGTTTTGTTATATTTATACCACTTCAATCTTTCACAACACATAAAAAATATCATTATTAGATAATCTACAAATGCATAAAAATTGAAGTTTAAATGTAAAATATATGAATACATAGTAATTAAGTAGTATGTATGTAAATATTTCTAATTTGCAGTCCTTCCCACATACCTTCAACTTATATAATATTTTTTACTCCTAAACTTCACATACACATTCATCCCTTCCACAAGGAAGTCAACTATTCCAACATTGTTATGTCAAAAGTCAACGCCACTAAACATCCAACATTTACCCATCAATGCCACTTCCCTCCCAACATTCTGCACCATCAATACAGAAGACAACTCACACACCTCTAGCCTCACCAATGGCAAAAAGAAAAATCAATGTAATCTTCTTTTTAATTGAATTCCCACATACAAAAAACTACTTCTCAATTATGCTGCTAGTTTACTGGGCATGAAACTTGTATTCAAAACTTTTTTCAAAACTCAGAACTAAAACTTGTATTTAACATTAAACCAAACTTGTCTTAAACAAAAGAAAAAAAAAAGATTCAGATTGATTGTCAGAGAGATTGTCATCAGAAATGCATCAAAAGCATTATTCCTGACTCGAAAAAACAAGTCTTGACTGGACTAGCGACCTCTGATTGATGTATTACAGAGTTTTTAATCTTCCCCTCCCGAAATAAAACCACCAAAAATCTAAATTTCAGAACTTGTCATGAAACCTAAGAACAGCTTCTTTGTCTATCTGATTCAGAAGTGGGACTCATCTCCTTCCCTCTGCAATCAACAGGAAAAATCTCATCAGCTTCCGATCTCTGAGATGCTGTCAAGAGATGGCCGCCAAGTCCTGGAGTTTCTCAGCTTCCTCGCTGCCTGAGAGAAAACCATAATCTTCAATCCACAGAAAAAAAAAAAAAAGGGAAGAGATTTTAAATAATTAAGAGAGAAATTAACCAGATTTGTACCTGATCAATCATTTGAGAACCAGATTCACTAGAATCCGTAGTATCTTCAATAATTGTTCTGTCCTGTACTCTTTGTTTATGCAGCTCAAGCAGCTGAAGTAGATGCTGCTGGATTTCTTGCTGCTTGACCTGAACATTCTGTGCTTGCCTCACTCTCTCCTGCTTCCTCGCCCTCAACTCCTTCGTCACCTCTGAAGAATCAGAAGAAAATAGTTTCAGGAAAGAATAAAAATCTGATCTTTCTCACTGATGATGGACGTCGAGGGAATTGAAAGGCTGGAAAATTTACCTTCGGAGGTCATTAGGCGGTATACTTCGCCAATGAGAAGCATCTCCTTGTGCTTGAGAAGGCGAATTTTAGTGAGCCGAACGGAGGAACTTGCGGCGGCGACAGCGGGGGAGGGTTTCCTGCCATCTCTGGAGAGGGTGATATGGGCGACGTAGTGGTCGGGGTGGTTTCTCATGACTACGTCGGCGGTCGTCGGCCAAAACAGCCTCTCGGTGTGACCATCTGTGTGTTGTATGACCGCCGCCGCCGCATCGTTCGTCTGACAATTTCCCATCTCTCTCTCTCTCTGAGACAAAAATGGCGGACAAGCAAACGGCAGGGAGGCTGATTGGCTTTCTTTAATATCATGAGGGAGTGACAGGGGAGGAGGGTAAAGTGCAATTTTCGGAATGTAAAGGGCACAATGGATAATGCGGGGTTGCTGGATTACGTCCACGTGGATTGATTTTAGGCTGGGTACCTTTGTTTCAAGCGCGGTTGGAGCCGTGGAAACTGGCGCGTGAGATTGTGCCGTTGGTGGGTCCCACTTTTTCCATGTTTTTTCATGTGTGCAATGACTATTCCAAAAATATTTTGTTGATCACACTTAAGAAATAGAGTGTTACACAAATGAGAACTATAGAGATAAGACGAAGAAATATAAGCCATACTAGCTCAAGTTCTCAGAGGAGTCAGTATCCATTCTTGAAGAAAATAACTCTATATTTATTGATTTCATAGACGGTATCATTGCATCGTCCTCCTCCAGCCACCAATACCTTCTTCGGTGAGCTTAGGTAAAAGTTGAATTTTTAGTTCGAGCTCCTGAGTAGACTGCTACAAATACGAATTGAGCTCGAGCTTACAATTTAGCAAACAAGCCGAGCTCCATTTGAGCATGACTCGAGCTCGACTCGACTCATTTACACACATAGTCGTCCCTCTCAATAGAATCTTTAGTTGAGGCCCTCCTGTCATTAGGATGCACTAGAGTTGTCAGATAGACGGTGTATCACCGTAATCTGACGAGCAACTCTCATTGGATAAGGGGTCTTCTTAGAATATCAGAAAAGTGTTATGTGGGGTGCTCTTTGGCCTTCTTTTATGAAGAATGCTGGAATTGGCTGAGGGACAAATCATGAACCACTGTCCTTCAATTTTAGTGCATTTATTTTCATTTGTTCGATTGTACCTTCGTTCGATCGAATCAGAGATTCGCCTGAAAGAAATCACGTTTGGTGTTTTAAATCTCTTGACTTATCATGATACACTGTAATTTGATGTTCATAATCAATCCGTTGAATTTCATTGAGATTTGCATGTCATATTATATATATATATATATATATATATATATATATATATATATATATATATATATATAAGACAATTTGTATGGGGTCCTCAAAACATGTTGTTCGTCAACCTAACCACAATTAAAATAATGTATATTTTTTTTTATCATATCTTAATCTAAGTTATAATAACATTATTTGAGTGGAATTAGGTATATGTATGATCACATATTTGACTCCAACATTTGAACATAAAAATAGGATAATATATCATGTTGGTCACATGATACCCAAACACTTCACATGTCCTCTTATAATTGTCATTTATTACTTGTTGACACTTGGATTTAAAGAAAAAAAAGGTCCAATTTCACTTAGAAAAAGAGAAACATAGAAAATGAATCATGTTGAAGACGTCAATTTTGTCTGCTTTTTAAGATTATATATATATATATATATATATATATATATAATTATTTGCTCTATTATTGAATTGATAATAATTTGAAAGAAATTTGTTATTTCTATGCTGCTTCCTTTTGGTTCTCTCTCATCTATTCAATAACTATATTATTTTTCTGATGGGGAGAATAAACTATAAATAGCTTTCCGGGATATTTTCAATCCAATAATTTCAAGGAAAATATTCACTTATTATGCTATGTCGAACTCTGTGGTTGTATATTGGAAATGTGGTTGTATGAATCTCGAGAAAATTCAATGGATCGTATGTAGAGAGCAGTAAAAGACTGAACAATTCAATATCACTCTAGTCTGCTGAATTTTGGGTCGACCTAGTGTTAGTCTGACTGAACCAAGATGCGTCACACATCTATATTAGTAACAACATAACCAGCGCAAAGGGTATTCGCAAGGACAACGGTAGGATAACGATGACTCCTTCTGTATAGATTTGTCGACAGAAAGTAGGTTGTCCGTCAGATTATCATAATTTTCTCTCTGCCTGATATTCATACGTAGAGAGATTATCTCGATCGAACGACGTTTGATGAACATTTGAGTGACTTATTGATGTTGGAATTGAGCGGTCTTAGGCTCGATGAATTGGCCTTGTCGAGACGCTCGAATCAAGCTCAACAAATTTGGCATTAGTTGAACTTCCAAATATGTTTGGAAAACTTTTAAAAACACTTTAATGGCTTGGTTGGCTCTTGATTTGGTTCGAATTAAACCAATTTTAGTACAATCGTGTCCGACTCGTCGAGTTAGTTAGTTTATTAAAATCAAAGTTCTTGATGACTTTTAATTGAAGTTTGAATGTCCCTTACTGAAAAATGGTCCTGAGATCTGCGTCATGCTTCAAAAATATTCGTGTCGGATGATTAAAATTTGTTGGTAGAGACTTGCATGTTATTTCCCATTTTTAAAAAATTGCTAATAATGGTATTGTTTTTATGTGTTATTAAAGATTTTAGGGTTATAAATGGGAAAAATCAAATTCTAGATGTTAGATGTGTTGACCCAAATGACTTGTATGGCATTCATGTAAATAGCTGGATATAGTTTTCATGAAATTTCTACTTAAATTTTTATGATTATATGTGTAAGGTAGTGATGTTGTCAACCCTTAATTATAATATATATATATATATATATATATATATATATATATATATATATATATATATATATATATATATATATATATATATATATATATATATATATATATATATATATATATATATATATCAAGAAAATTTCATCCTATGTTGTAAGATGGGGGATTCATCTACATGAATATCATAAGTATAATTAACATATAAATTTTCTAGAAAATTTAATGGTATTACAACATATTATATGTATATTGTCATTTTTTTTGTGTTGCGTATCATAGTTTATTGGTTGGCATCCACGGTATAAGTCCTCTCAGATTAGGGTTTCGAACCCTCTTTAGCACTGTTGACTTAAAAAATCGGGTACTAGAATAGTTAGACACATTAGAGGTGATTGAAGTCTCATATAATCGCCTCTGTCGATTTTTTTCTATAAAATAAAAAAAAAGTAATTTTCAGGAATATTTGTCAGAATTTCAAAGATGTAAAAGATTAAATATAATTTTTTCTAGACTTTATTTTCTAGTAAAATTTTTGCATAAATATTATTGCCAATAAATGTGTAAATTTCTATGTTATAGAGTCATTTTTTAAATTTAAAGCACTGCAACTTCCCATACTTTATTCAATATTTTCCTACCATACATAAGAATCGAGTGGTGTGTACCTTAATGCCCCTTATTTTATTCTATTTGGAGATATTCACTTGTCTTTTATTTTAAATGCTGATATAGTGAAAGGTTAGTTCTGAAAATAAATTGATTAACAGCGTTATTGATATAATTTGTAACAATAGGTCGGTTATTTAGAAGGACAAGTGGGATGCGACAAGCTGACTTTAATACCGATTTTTATCGCGAATAAGTCTCAAAGTTAAAAGAGTGGGAATAGCATACTTAAAAAGGAAAAAAATTGCTTTATGATTGGAAGATTTACATGCGTGCCACTCACTTTTCATGTATTTATATATCTAACACCTATAATCAAATCTTGATAAAAACTCATCAATAACTATGATTTCAGCAAACTTATAATCAAATTGACCGGCTCGATGAGATGAGCTTAATGACACCAAAGTTAGTCCAATCGGGATCAAATCAAGCCTGAATAAAGTCATTTAACCGCATTTGAAAGATTCTTATACATATTTGAAATGTCAAACAGATGTCCAATTTGGCAAGTTCATAGTCGAATCGAGTATGTCGACAAGAAGAATCCAACGAGCCTGACCATGCTCAATTCTGACATCGTTAAGACACTCAAATGTCAATTAAAAGACGTCTGATCAAAGGAAGTTTTCCAGACCGTCCAATCAAAATGGTTCATATTCATGTATTAATTGCACCCATAACACTATAAATAGAGTCACATCCCTCACATGAGGGGAAGACTTGAATATTTAGAGAGAACTTAAAGTTCTGAGAATGAGCTAAAGTCCAACATCATTCCGATCGTCGTCGATCGCCGTCGACCACCTCCGACCGCCGTCGATACCCACCGATCTACTTCGGCCACTGTTAACCGCCACTAACCATACGATCATCGTCGGCTACCTCCGACCGCCATCGACCACCTCCGACTATCGACCACCTCCGACTATCGTCGCCCTAGAGTGATAATTTTTTTTTTTTTATGTGATATGAAAGACCTGAGTGTTATAAATGTAAATAGATAGAAATTGTGTGGTATGGATGTAAAAGACAATAACAATTTATGGGCATTCGGTGCGGTGGGCAGGGGTAGGGTCATGTTGGCGGAGCAAAGCCCAGCATAAAAATTAATAGGCACGCAGCCGCACCGCACGCAGGAAGTCCCGCAAGCCCTCTCGCACGCGTTCGGCCGCGACTGCCGGCTGCACCGCACCCCGCACAGCCCCACACGCAGTCCGCCCTCACCGCCCATGTGTACTCCTCCAGCTCATAATTAATAAATACTTTTCACTGTTACTGAAAAGTAATTATGCTTAAATTTATATTTTTACTGTAATAATAATTCTTTGAAACGAGTTCAGCTAATAAATATTTTATCCCTACTTTAGTGTGAAGTGTAGATAGCATTAAAGGTATTTTATATATGTGGGCTCTGGAGCTTGGCTGTTGTAAGGCTCGAATGACTGGATCGGTGAGCCTCTAGTTAGGTGTTGTCGCTCGACTTAAAGAGGCCCACAGGTCAGTCTGAATTGGCAAAGTAGTTGATCGGTTGGGCTTCATGTTGTTGGTCGACTGGGCTTTTAGTAGTACAGGGTTGGCGGAGTTGACACGATCGATTAAGTTGTTTTGATTTGTTAGTCAGGTCTGGACGTAGTCCCTCGAACCTTGATAAGGGACTCCTGTTGCATTGGCAAAACTTGGCTACTAAGCAGAGGGTGAATAGTCATAATTCGATATATAGCCTCCCTTGGATGAAGAGGTCATGGGAGATGGTTGAGACTCATCTCATTGATTCTTGTTGGTGTTCGAAGAGGCTATTAGATCCCTCCAAAAGAAATTGGAGGACTCGAGAGGTTGGCTTTCCCCTCGGGGTTTGTTTCTTCATGGAGGAATGGCTTGTATTCCCTTGTACTTCCCTTATGGTATAATCATTCTGGTTTAAGCCACTTGGTTGTCTTGGTTAATTTTGGTCTTGATGCATTTGATCGGACAATTAGGCCTCTAAGTCTCATATTGGTAGCCCTCTTTTAACACACTTCATATTGCTAGTATCGTCATATCTCCTCAAGATTCGTGCCGACACTTAATTTGTATACATGGGCCTTGAAGACGCTTAATGATGGAGTTTGGGAGAGCATGCAGAATTCTTGTCAGAGGTTTTAACGACAACAAGATTCTAATTGTGGAATGAATAGTCCAATGTGATAATCTCAAGTGGGTTATTCACTTGTTTTCTAATGAACTAGATCGACAGAGGTTTTAGAGGCGTAATTGAATGTGTGATACTTAAAATATAAGTTTAGAGTTGATAAAAATGCAATATTTTGTGTTTGGAATGCCTTGAATGTAAAAACCTCTAAAATTAAATGATTCAAACTTGAAACACATTTTTAATTATAATTTATAATTTAATTTAATTATTGCTAGTGTGTTAGGCTTGACTCATTAGTTGCGGCCTTTAGCGTAAGTCCCTCGGGTCAGGGGTTCAAATCTCACCCATTACGGGGTGCTTTGAATAGCACATATACACACCCACACTACACGATATATAAAATATAGTTTCCAGTATCTGCGTCAGAATTGTCCGATGCAAATAATGGCTTCAAATATTCGGTTGATTTACTTCGAAATTCGGATTTTCATATTTGCATCGGATTTTGTGTCTGATTTGCTTTGAATAATTCGACGTAAATGTGAATTTAAAACATTGAACTAAGAAGTTGGATTGCGATGGACTTTGCATCGAAGAAGTCAACACACTTACACACGTACTTAATTGCGCACAAAAATATCCTACACAAACTTTACACAAATTTCGCAGCAAACTCTGCAGTTAGATAGTTGCGTCAAAATAATCCGACATCAACTCCCTTAAACTTGTTTCAGGCTCCTCAAACCTCATTCTTCTCTCCTATTCCTGAAACATTCACTTACGGCCTCCCCCTCTCCCGGTTTCGCCCATCTCCGACGAAACCTTCACTTATCTCCCTCCTCCCGGTATCTCTCAAAAATCCTCGCATTAGGGAATAGACCTTCTCGATACAGTCGCCATTTGAGCTAACTGGGAAGTCAACGACGAGATCGCGGCTTATAAAGACTTATAGAGGCTACTG
This sequence comes from Papilionanthe hookeriana x Papilionanthe teres, assembly GCA_022702705.1. Taxonomy (NCBI): domain Eukaryota; kingdom Viridiplantae; phylum Streptophyta; class Magnoliopsida; order Asparagales; family Orchidaceae; genus Papilionanthe; species Papilionanthe hookeriana x Papilionanthe teres. The sequence continues at coordinate 31,755,625 of CM040421.1, forward strand.
AAACTCCCATATTTCTCTCCCGCCATAAACCATCAGTGATGCTATTTTTTAGGGAAAATTGCATATATAACACCCGATGCATATGGATTTACTTATCTCATACCTAAACTTTCATTTTTACACGCATGACATTTTACTTATGGATTAAAAGATAGAATTTGACTATTAAAATATGATAATGAGTGTCATATGATGTTTGTAATTATGAATATTTAGATGTGCGATAGATAAATATGAAAATTTTGGATGCTATATATATAAAAAAGTCATTTATGTGACAATGGACGATTAAATCTTTAAAATTAGTGAAGGTTTTAGATATCTTGTTTCTCCTGCACATATTCAATTATCAAAGTTAGACATCTTTAAAAGTACCGAACATTTTAGATATCTCGGTATGTATTTAAGATTTGAAGTTTAGATGCTAGCTATGTATATACATAAGATTTCAGTGGTATGTATGCAAATCTCATTGTGCAGTGTATTTTAGGTGTTAGCTATGTATATACATAAGTATTGAGTGATATGTATGAGAATATTGTTGTGGTATATATATATACTAGAAAATTCACATCAGAAAGGAACACGAAGATTTACGTGGTTCGACAAATTTTGTCTACGTTCACTGAGTTGCAGATGATTCTTTTACTTGAAGAATTTACACTATCGCCGACCGCCTCGAAAATTACAAGAAAACTCTCTCTCCCATATTTTTCTCACTACCCGTAAGCAACAACATCTATAAGTGCAATCAAGAATAACAAACCTGCAACCCAACACAAGAAAGAAAAAAAGTTTTGGAGGACTGAAGACTTTGAGATCCTTCTTCATTTGTCAGCCAAGAGCAATCAAGAACTTCACCCAAATGGAATTTCTTTATGCTTCCTGCAAATTCTTGCCGCAACCCTTCCTCTTGGATTTCTTGGTGTCGGATGCTTCTATTTCATGAAATCGCGACAAAAAAAGAAACGAAAGCCTTTTTTGTTTCGCGAATTTGAAAGAAGAAGTGTGAAGCTTCGATTCGCTTCGCAGAATGTGGGAGGTGGTTATTCGCGATAAACAGGAGGGAACGGTTTTCTATTTCACAAATAAAAGGGGCACGGAGGTTAGGAGAGAGAAGCGACAAGACATTTTTTTTTATTTCGTGGACTGTCTCTACTTAACAAATCTCTCACTTGGAGACAGTTACATATGCAATAACATCTTCTTCCTCAAACTAATATCCTCCATTAGCGGGGTTGTCATTTTCTTCAAACGTGATATCTTACACCTCTGCAACTCAAGTCACCTGTCTTCAAGCTAGATAAGTAACAGAAGCTACGCACAACTTCAATTTCTCAAGAGTAACACCCTTAGTCAGCATATCAGCCGGGTTCTCAATTTCATAAATTTTCTCAAGCAACAATTGTATGTCATCCAACAATGACTGTATGAAGTACTTGATCTGAATGTGCTTGGTTCTGGACTAAAATGTTGGATTATTGGCAATGAGTATGACACTTTGACTATCACTGTAGAGAATGACCTTCTGATTCTTCTTGACCAATTCTTCCAAGAAGCTCTGTAGTCATATCATCTCCTTTGCAGCCTCTGACACTGTTATATACTCAGCTTATGTAGTAGACAACAAAATTTTCTTCTACATATTTGAGTCTCATGATATTGCAGTGCCACCAAAAGTATAAATATAGCTTGTAGTACCCATTCTGGTATCAATATCTCTAGCTAGATCAATATCAACATAGCCCTGTACCACTAAACACTTCCCTAAGAAACACAAGCAAGTTTCTGAAGAGCCTCTCAGGTACCTCAAGATCCACTTAACTGCTTCCCAATGTTTCTTTCATGGATTACTCATGTAATATATTTGCTATCAAATCTCACTGCATGAGTAAGATTTTGTCTGGTGCAAACCATAACATACATAAGTGAACCAATAGTTGAAGTATAAAGAATCTTACACATGTGATCTCGTTCCTTCTTTGACTTAGTGACTGATTTTTGTTAATTCTGAAGTGACTGCTCCAGGTTGTGTCAATTGGTTTGGCCTTATCCATGTTGAACCTATTAAGTACCTTTTTCACATACTCAGCTCGATAGAGTCTCAACGTGCCTCTGACTCTATGTTTGACAATTCTCATGTCAAGGATTTACTTCAAAGCTCCCAAATCCTTCATTACAAAGTGCTCTGACATTTGCTCATTCAGATTATTGATTTCATCAATACTAGCCCCTTTAATAAGCAAGTCATCCACATACAATAGTAGAATAATATAAGAATTTTCAAAATGCTTGACATAGTAACAATGATCTTCCTAATATCTGTTGCACCATGCACAGTGCAATAAATTATCAAATTTCTTGTGTCACTGACTAGGGCTTGCTTCAGGCCATACAAGCTCTTCTTTAGTCTGCAAGCTGATTCTTCCTTTCCCTGTATCACAAACTCTTCAGGTTGGTGCATATACATATCTTCTTTAGAGTATCCATGAAGAAATGCTTTCTTCACATATAACTACTCAAGGAAGAGAACTTCAGTAGCCACCATAGATAGTACCATTATGATGGTTGTAAGTTTCACCACATGAGAGAAAATCTCAGAATAATCAATACCATGCTTCTACTGAAAAACTTTTACAACAAGTCTAGCCTTGTACTTTTTACTGTCATCATGCTTAATCTTCACCAATACACCCATTTGTTGTGTAATGCCTTCTACCGTGGTGGAAGATCTGTCGGCTCCCATGTCTAATTTTCTAGCATATAATCCATCTCCACATTCATAGTTAGCTCCCACTTGCTTAAATTTTCATCTTGCAAGGTTTCTACATAACATTGTGGTTCTTCACTATCTGTCAGTAGAATGTAGTTCAAAGTTGGAGACCGCTGTGGAGAACATCTAGTCCTTTTTGACCTGCGAACTACAACTGTAGGGGTAGACTGTTCTAAAACTGATTGTAGCACATTAGGAATGGGTTCCACGGACCCACTCTCATCCTCACCTGCATCTTTGTCCTGCATTGTGACATCTGTTAAATCATCAAACCTACCTTACTAACTCAGATTCTTGCAGTGTTGTTTCGGAAACTGTACTGGCCTTATCCTTGTATAAAATATTTTCATTGAAAATCATGTTTCTGCTCATTAAGTTTTTTGATCCTGATCATACCAGAAACTATAACAATTTGTCTTGTCTCCATAGTCAATGAAATAATACTTCTTTGACTTAGCCTCAAGTTTATTACGAGCATCTGAATTAATTAGAATATAAGAAAGACATCCAAAAGTCTTAAGGTGATAAAATTTGACCTCTTTCCCGCTCCATATCTCTTAAAGTAATTCACAATTTAATAGAACGGATGACCCCCTGTTGATCAAATAAATTGTAGTGTCGACCGCTTCTGCCCAAAAATTAGGTGGTAGTCCGTTATGCGATCTCACGCTTCTAGCTCTCTCATTAATGGTCATGTTCATGCGCTCTGCAACACCATCTTGTTGTGGTGTTCCTGGAATGGCCTTCTTCATTCTAATGCCTTGAGCTGCACAATACTCTTTGAACCCACCATCAATGTTCTCACTACCATTATTAAACCTCGGACATTTCAGATTTAAGCCTGTCTCAGTTTCAATCATATCCTTTCAAGTTCTGAACACATTAAATACATCACATTTATGCTTCAATAAATAAACTTATACATTTCTGATATGATCATCAATGAATGTGACGTAGTAATGAGAGCTTCCAAGAGATGTCACTGGAAAAGGTCCCTACACATCTGTGTGTGCAAGATCTAACTTTCATGCTTTTGGCGCCCTGTCACTTTTCAAGAAACTAACCTTCCTCTGTTTCCCTATAATGCAACTCTCACATATGCTGAGATTAACCAACTTCAATTATGGTAGCTTGCCTTTGGACTGAAGTTCTTTCATACCTCTATGATTGATGTGGCCAAGTCTGCAATGCCACAACTCTATTGTGCTCTATGCAACAGTAGTATCAACACTGTTAATTAAGCCAATAGTCATATAAAGCGTACCTGTTTTCTTACCCTGAGCCAATACCAGTGTTCCTTTATTAACCTTCCAGGTGCTATCTGAGAACACCATTAAATGTCCATACTCATCAAATTGCCTAACAAAAATGAAATTTTTCTTCAACTTAGAAATGTGTCTAACTTTTGCAGAGTCTACTTGTTCTAGTTAGGAAGTGCAATGCCAATGTCTTCAATTTCTACCACATTCAAAGCTTCTCCATCTATAGATATACTTTTTCAAAGTCACTTGCAACATAATTTCACATCAATTCCCGATGGAATGTTCTATGGAAAGAAGCCCCTGAATCAAGTATACAGTCAACAATAAAACTATGAACTGTCAACATAGTGCATTTTGTGCTTCGTCGGATACTACATTTATGTCATCATTTTCTGTCTTCTTGGGATTTCTACTATTTATCGTTATGTGGTCAGTCTTGCCACAACTTCTGCAAGTTACTTTCTGATCAGACCTTGACTTGCTCCTGCCTTTGTGTTTTGATTTTAATCTTCCTCTGTTTGAGTTTCTGTCTTGTGTTCCCCTTATAGAATCAACACTCAGCAACAAACTCGAACTTGAGAGCTTGCCATAATCTTTCATGCACACCTCCTCAGCTAAAATCAAATCACGAATATCATCATATTTCAATTTAGATTTACCTGCATAATTACTGACAACCATCCTCATTGCTTCCCAGCTATTTAACAATGAAACAAATAAGATCAGTGCACATATCTCATCTTCAAATTCAATTTACACAAATGATAATTGATTTGATAGTATTAAAATCATTCAGGTGTTGCACAATCAATATATCTTCCTTCATATTCAAATTGAATAACTTTTACATCAGATATACTTTGTTATTCTTCGACGGCTTTTTATACATACCTGACAGGGCTGCCATGAGATTCGTAGTAATAATTTTCTTGATAATGTTGTGTGCAACGGACCTCAATAGAGTTAATCGAATAACCCCCAGAACTTCTTGATCCAACAAATTCCATTCAGCCTCATCCATCGTTTCCGGATTTTCCCCCAATAACGGAAGATGAAGTTTCTTCCCATAGGGTAGTCCTTTATTTGCATCCTCTAGTAACCAAAATTTGTGTCATCGAATTTCTCGATCCCTAAAAACTTCAATTCATATGCAGCCATAGTTTTCCTCAGATCTGAACAAAGCTCTGATACCTAATGTTGTTGTGTGTGTGTGTGTTTATATATATATATATATATATATATAATAGAATTATCGACGAAGAAGCGAAAATAGAATGAAAAAATTCACATAAAAAAAGAAGCACATAGATTTACGTGGTATGACAAATTTTGTCTACGTCCACGAAGTTGCAGATGATTTTATTACTTGAGAAATTTACACTATCGTTGACCGCCTCCACGATTACAAGAAAACTCTCTCTCTTCTTTCTCTCACTATCCGTGAGCTACAACACCTAAGAGCCCAACCAAGAATAACAAATCTGCAATCCAACACAAGAAAGAAGGAAGTTTTAGAGAATCGAAGACTTTGAGATCCTTCTCCTTCGCCTGTCAGCCAAGAGCAGTCAAGGACTTCATGCTAAAAGGAATTTCTTTCTGCTTCATGAGAATTCTTGCCGCAAGCCTTCCTCTTGGATTTTCTGGCGTCGCCTGCTTCTACTTCATGAAATCACGACAAAAAAAGGAAAACAAAAGCCTTTTATGTTTCGCGAATTTGAAAGAGGAGGAAGTGCGAAACAAAGCTTCGTTTCATGGAAGGCGGGAGGTGGCTATTCGGGATAAACAGGAGGGAACGGTTTCCTGTTTCGCAAATAAAAGTGGCGGGGAGGTTAGGAGACAGAGGGAACAAGTCAGTTTTTTTTTTTTATCTTATTTTTATTTATCTCGTGGACTGTCTTCACTTAACAAATCCAACTATTTATATACATAAGTATTGAGTGTTAGATATGCATATGCACGAGTCTAAGTATTAGAAGGGGATTTTATTAGTGGAATTCAAGTTGGTTGGTTGAAATAGTTTAGTAATGTAATGGGTCTATTGTTCAAAGTGACGTTGATATAGATGGAAGTGTTATTAGTAGAATTCAAGCTAGTTGCTTGGAGTAGTGGAATAATGCATCGGTTATATTATTCAAAGTGAGGGTGAAATAGATGAGGATTTTTTCTGTAGAATTCATGTTGACCAACTAATGAGGCTCGAGAGATCTCTAGATCTTCTTAACCAAGTAACGTGCTTAAACCATCACATAATTAGAGTTGTGATGAGGGAGCAAAGAAGAGAGAGAGAAAGACAGAGGGCAACGTCAAAATAAACCTTGCTCGTATTCAGATTTATGATATATGAATTTATATCGTAAAAACGACACAATGTGAGAAAAATCAGATGGAACGCGAGAAAATTAGATCCAATAGAGCGTTAAATTTAAATTTTTTTTTTGGTCTTTGATGAGATGAGAGCTAAATTCAAGATTAAATCCTATAGAGAAGACATTACCAAACACTTAATTTTTCCATGGTTAAATCCTAAATTACTTAATTTTTTTTTAATTTTTCCATAATTATTTTTCAAGGGCAATTACATGCAAACACCCAAAACATTGTTATTCACAAATCAAACCTCCTCTTTCACCCATTTTGCAAATCTTCACTCAAATATGAAAACTCATGGTAAAAACCCAACTCATATTTTTCATTTTGATCAAATTGCTCAATAATTTGATCATAATCAGGTAAATACATAGGTTCTATAATAATAATAAAAGAAAATCTTCTGATGGCTAATTTGTAAATAAAAATGTTTAGGATGCTGTGTATGCAATTATCCCAGAAGAAAATTCAGTAAAATGATGGTGGCTGGATTGCATTTGCGACTCTCTGTGGTTTAATGCAATGACCGCCGCCCACAGTTACATTTGCCCTATACAGGACATTCAGTGGAAGGAGAAGTCTTCATCGGAAACACCAACGGGGCGACCTGAAGTCTTCCTCCTCGATCATCTCTAAATTTAAGATTTCGGAGTTCTTTCTTTCGTAGATTGCAGACTGACGTAGTGCCCGCGAGAGGTTTGAGTGAGGGGGGATTTTATTCAGGCATCGGGTGTTTTTCTTTGTCCGGATCGATGGATTTACGGCCGCCTAAACGGTGTGGTGAGAAGGGGGAGGGTGATTGTCAGTGCAATGAGATGGCGGCGCCTGGAAGGCGCTTCTGCAGGAAGCACAGCTTGGAGGTGAAGGGTTTGGATGAGAGGAACAGGGAGAGGAAACTCTCTGGCGGAGAAGAGGGAAGCGGATGCGCTAAGAGGATGCGAATGATGTCGGCGGAGATCGGGAAGAAGAAGGTGTTCGGCCGATCGAAGGAAAGGGAATCGAATGATGCGGAGGAGTCGATTGATGCAGAATTCTTAACAGGGGGCGTAGTTAGCAAGGGGAATGGGAAGGGGAAGGATTTGTTGTTGTTCTATGAGGTTAAGAAGGGATCGAATTTTGAAGAAGGCAAGGAGGTGGTAGCAAGAAGGAAAAAAGGAGAGAAGAAGAGGTTTTTTGGGGATGAGGTGAAGGAGCCCGCCAGGCTGAATCGGAATTCTAGTGGCTCAAGTCGGGTTGAGAAGACCTCTGGCATTGCGAGGAAGAAAACATCTCTACCGTCAAAGCAGAAGGATTTTGGAGGTAGAACAACGAAGGCGGAAGCAACTGTGAGTTAGTATTTCTTTTTTGCTTAGCCGCGCATCCTTATAACCCGAATGATTTTGGAATTTTGACATACTATGTCATTGATGTCCCAATTTATTGAGCAATTTACTACACAAGAGGAAAGGAAGAAAGGGACATTTACGTACACACCACTAAGTTCTTATGTATTTACATATATAACACTTAAAATTTACTTTTACATTTATATAGCCCAAATCTTTCTTATCACATAAATAATACTACTCTTTTAATTTTTAAAAAAAGGGAAATACACCTTTTTGCATAGCTAAGATGGTTTATAGGTAAAAATTAAAGAGTGGTAGACATGTAAATACATATGAATTTAAGTGGTATGCATGTCAATCTTGCAAAAAGAAAAGAGGAGGAAATTTACACACGCGGCGCACAATTCTTATGTATTTACATATCTGACACCTAAACTTTCGTATTTACATCTATAGTACTTTTTGTTTTAAACCTATGCATGAAAAGGTGTATTCACTTTTAAAAAGTGACAATAATGCTATTTTTGATGTGCTACTAAAGGTTTGAGCACTATGTTGAAATGAAAGGTTTGGTTTGAGATATGTAAATACATAAGGAATGTGTGTTATCTATGTGTGCATCAGATAAGCGTCTGTATGAATCTCGAGAAAATCTAACAGACAAAAGTTACAAAGGAGCACAATTAAGCGAGACCACATACATAAGACCAATTGTCCAAAGACGGAAAGCTAAGGGCCCATGGGCGGAAGCCCAAGATCCCTCAGCGGAAGACCAAAGATCCAACACCAGAAGACTAAGCGCCCACTAGCGAAATACCATAAGACTTTTCTTACCACGTGCAACTCTTTGTATCTGGGGTTGAAGGCTAATCGAGCGAGGGACATTTGAGCAAAGTTCGTTGAGGCAAATAAGGGCACCGATCCGCCTCTCCTCGTGATTTTAATCCAGGTAAGGACATATCATTGCAGCAATTTCAATAGCCTCCCCTGAAACTTCTTATCTAGGACTGAGAATTGAGCACAACACACTCATTAGAGCATCCCGAGGGATCCCTCTTGTCAAGGGCAAGCTACCTATCAGATTACGGTGATTTACCATTTGCCTAATAGTATAGTCTTATGCTACCGACAGGAATTTTCCGTTCAGGGATCAATGATTAACAGTCATAACAGTGCAACCGACCAGCAAAGCTGAGCCGATCGAGCCAAGTCCATCCGACTCGAATGTTATCAAAGGTTGACCGACAACCCCAATTCAATACAACTATCAACTAACCAAGGTCGACTAAGTTCCGCCTATCGAGTCAGAGGAGGACCGAACCAAAGGCTCATATTTGTAAACTACCTATAATAACTTGTGCAACTCCCATCAAAACAGGGGCATAAATGTAACTTCACGTACTTTACCTCTTTTTCTATAAATAGGAGATCATATTATAAATAAAGAGTAATACATTTATATGAAATTACTCTTCATTACTGTGCATTTTTCTCCCCCCCTGTCTCTCTTCTTCCTCACGCTATATTCCTTGGCTGCGATTCGTGGATAAATTCGGATTTAGCACTGTGTAAATGCCCTCAAAAAAAAAAAAAAAAAAAAAAAAGAAATAAACATGGGACATGTCGTGTTGCTTTGCTATATTGGATACAAACTTGAAGCACTTTATGGTCAGGAGCCAATTTTGGAACTGTTGGAATGAGGGCATTATAGTAAATTCCAAATTTATCAATTTAAACACTATTTTAGATTGCGCTGTTGTCAATGGGTTGGCAGTGTCTTTGGCAGTCTCTCGAGATTGTGATGCCTATGTATTTGCAATTTCTCCATTGTAAGAATTACTTTTCATCTTTCTTATTTGTGCAAATGTTTTGATATAAATCAAACATAAAGAGGGATTGGGGGGTGGCCTTAGTCAACCAATTGGGCAACAAAATGGGGCAATTAGAGCTTGTGGGGCATGCATCCCTAAATGTAATTCCAGTCTTTAATATAATCATTCTTTAAATCATCTTTCTTTATTTCTCCACACATCCATTTAATCTTGTCATTTGAGCTCAACTTTAATAGCATAGTTTTTTTTAATGGTTAAATATTCAACTTCGTACAAAATCATTGGTCTGATTGCATTTTGAAAAAAAAAATCACTTGTAAACATTTTATTTACCACATATAACTCACATTTCTCCTTTTAAACCATCCTTAACCATATGATTTTTATTCTCATCACTTCCGTTTTTGTAATAATTGATTCAAGATAAGTATTTGAATTCATACAAAATCATTGGCATAAGTCTATTTTTATAAAATTTATTTTTAAACCTCACACTCACAACATTCAACTCTTATATCTCCATTTCTACCATCCTTAATCATATGATTTATATTCTCATCATCTCCATTCTTATAATAATTGATTCAAGCTACTTAAATATATCACACATATGAATTACCGTAGCTTATAATAATATTGAATGATTATTATTAATATAATGATCACTAAAATTGCATATCATATTTTCAAACCCCGTTCTTTTAATTCTAAAGCTTTAATTTTTCAAAACATAAAATTTTATTGATTTAAGTTGATGTTTCATCAAGTAAAACCATTATCATTTCTAAAAAAATATACATGAAATTTTATTACTTTTAGGTTTCATTTTATATTTTCTATCTATTTTTAAAACCTAGACATCCTATAAGCAGGATTTTTTGCATAGGGCTTATGTTGCAAATCACCAAGAATGTATGCTCTTGAATAAGATGCCAAATGTTGCGAATCATATAGTTTTTGGGCTTCTAGAGGCCAATTTATAGGATGTCTAGCTTGGTGTTTTGGCCACAAATTTGGCTTATAAATGCTTTTTCTAAGGGTTACTCTAAAATATCTAAGAAATCCAAGTTTACATTTTCTTTTTCTCTCAGCCTTTTGTTTCATAGAAATCTTTCATTTTTAAAGTCGATCATTTTTTATTTGTGTTGATTTTTTGTTTTTCAAATTTGTTGAGCCATCCTCCTTTCAAAACTTTTATATAGTACATTTTATTATTCCATATTATAAATTTTGTATTTTTTTGCTTTTCTCCGGCAAACCTTATATCAAAAAAATACTAGGGAGAATTTTAGAGTGATGCACTTGCCGATAAGCTGTTATCCTTGCCAATTGAAGGAGTGATTGCACTCTTCTTGAGTACTGCAGTGGAGGGATTATTGGAGTTCCTAAAAGAGGAGTACCGAGGCATGGACATGAGAAAGATTGTGTTGAACTTCGTAAAAACTCATTTATTGTTACTTGCACTTGCTTTACATGATTTCTTCAAAACTATTTTTTTGCACTTGTCCGAGTTAATTTTGTTTAATTGAATGGTTGAATAAGAGTTGTTTGCAAAAACCTCTAAATTTGCATTATCCCCAATTCACCCTCTTATCAAATTCCATAATGCATATCGCATAAATCTAAATAATTGCATGCTAATTAAATTCTGTGTGTTGTTCGTCATCTGGCTTTAGATATTGTTGCCATCTTCATTCATACGACAAAGGCTGTTCTGATTATTTATTAGGACGTGGGAGGGGGTGTAGGATGCGGAATAACTTGGCTCCTACATTCAGAGCATTTTGGAGAAAAAACTTCTTATTGTTGTTTTCTCTTTTTTTTATTGGGGCATCCACATACATACCATCCAATTCCTATGTATTTACATATCCAACATCTATACGTTGCTTTATTTATTTATTTTATTTTATTTACACCACCCAAATCTTTCATATTACATAAAAAATACCACCATTTTAACTTTAAAGAAGTGAAATATACATTTTCGTGCATAGCTAAGGTGGTATGCATGTAACATTTAAAGGTTAGGGGTTAAATATACATTGGAATTGAGTGGTATGTATATAAATCTTCCTTTTTATATTTTTCTTACTTCATTTATCTTGTTTCATGTCTGAGATCTTTTAGATATCTCCCTGGTTAGAACAACTTCCACAGCTTAACTATTTTGCATCATTATCTTTGATTTGCTGCATGTTCTTTCTGATTTCTTAGATATCCCATTATATCAGTCAGCAGAAACATGATTTGTCCAACCAGAAATTTTCTTGTCAGGATACTTCCCCTTTGGGCATGGGAAAGAAGCGCTTGACATGCCACCAGTGCATGCACAGCTTTGAAAAGGATGTTGTTATTTGTTCTAATTGTAAGACCAAGCGATATTGCCGCTCCTGTGTCGCCAAATGGTAAATATAATGCATAGCCTGTTTTTGTTCTTTGAGAATATCGTCTCTTTCATTTTGAGTTATTTATTGTAACTGTATTAATTACTTTTTAATATAAATTAGTCCTATAGTTGAATAACTAAATTTCAAGTGTTCTTTTTGATATTTCTCTAAGCCAATGCTTTTAGACAGATCTGATTAATGCGAAGGCTGGGTTTTCCTGGTTTAGGTTTGGAAAGACGGCTTTAAATGGGAAGGGCTCAGCAGGCCCTCCCAGCCTTCAGTCTGTTTTTTTCTGCTGCCTTAAAGTACTGTTGAATTTTTTGGTTATTTCTTCTTGAAATAGAAAAGAAATGCTCCCTTACTATATAAGCTTGCAGCTATTCTGGTATGGTGTGCTGGCGGGTCTCCCAGGGGTAGAAATTTTAGCTTGTTATAGATAGTGGGGTAACCATGTTTGGAAGGACAACTGTGCATTAAGTGGATAAGGTTGGAGATGACCAGTAGGTTATTTGATTGGTGTCTTTGAGGCTAGAGCGCCTAGATTGCTGATTCATCTAGTTTGGATATGTAGATTTGATGGACAACTGTTGTTGTGCTGTATATTTCTCTCGTGATTATATTTTGAATAGTTAGTAGTTTTTAAATTTAATTGCTGCGATGTTTTTTGTTTCATTTCCTATTCTGGCGTGATATAGTTGTTGTATTTTTTGCTTATAAAACTTTATAAATAGCACTGTATTTTGGTCAAATAAATATAATTGATTATTTCAATCTTCTTCTTATTTCTCGTATACTTGCTTGTTTCTTATATAGCATTAAAGTTAGGTTTCAGCTAAGTGATGATGGTCTACTATTACAAAAGGGCCCTAATAAAGCTTAGCAAAGAAGGAGAGAAGATCAATTGCCCCTGTTATAGGATTTTTAGATAGTGTTTAAGGATCGGATTTAGTGTAGAGGGGTTGTGGAATAGCTAGAGAATGAGAATGTGTGATGTCGGTGGAGTTTGGATTGGGTTTGAGGGAGCTTGTACCTTTCTAGACTAAAAATAGCAAGAAAGTGGGTGGCCGGTGGCTTGGGTAGCAAAGTAAGAATGCAGAAAGGCTCCACCACCTGTTTTTATATCAAAGGTACAAACTCGGTACATTGAAGAGAAAGATAAACTCTCCCAATAGGAGAAATTTTAGTGAAACAAATCTCTACCTCTATCAAATTAAGGGTCTGTTTGAAGCATTGTCTTTATCAACATTCTGTAACATGTTATCTTTATAGAGAAGCTAATGCGGAAGCAGCTGCAGGAAAAGTTCTTGTATCTGTTTAGTTGTGATCGTGGGAAAATACATGCGAGCGAAAAATGACTAGAGCCACTTCCGTTTATTAGAAGCTGTTTTAATATTTCAATATATTCACGTAGGATCAACTAATTTAAAGTGGAATAAATTTTTTTTTGAAAAATTTTATATTTAAATATACAAGTTAATAAATTTAAATTAGAATTTTTTATTTTTATATTTTTAATATATATTTTCTATATATAGTGAATTATTGATTCAATTCAATAATTCACTATATAGGTTAAAATGTTTAAGTATATTAACAAAATATTTACGAGGATCGGTACATTTTAATTTAATTTAAAAATAAAATATTAACAAACTTGGTTATCTTTTAAATTTAATAAATTAAATATATATATATATATATTAAAAATTTTATAATTTAAAAAGGTGGTTCGTATTAATAAAATATTTACGAGCTTCATAGAATATTTTAAATAGATTGTTCAAATTATATTAAAAATTTAATAACACAACGAATAGAGCGATTGAAGATCTCAAAATAGTCATAGTAGATTCTACAAAGAAAACATATACTCCAATCAAACACGTAAGTAGACAGATAGAGTAAAGAAAAAAAACCGACAACTATTCCTACAACAACCAACAATATAATGATGTTCACTTTAGCTTTCAGAAACTGTAACTCCCGTTTCACTGTGTCTTCCGTTGTGGTGGTACACTCCCCAGCGTCAGACTCGTGAAAATCTGGTAAACTATCTGCCCATCGAAAGAAACGACACTGATCTGGAATGTCTCGAGGACAGGCATAAAACTTTCGTCGAAAGCTATGCGGCTGACGTGATGTCAAAAGAGATGTCTGCAACCCACAGCGACATAGCAATCGGTGAGAGGTAGCCGACGTGTTGGAGCTCATTTTTACCTGAAATGCAAGCACATATGCAGCTTAATTAGTTTGAGTGTCAAATGGTCAAACAAAATGAAAAGAATCAATCTAGTGTGTAGATTTGTAAATAATGTGAAGTAAAGTGCTCAGAAAGAATGTAAAAGATCGACATCTAGCATCGCAAAAAGACACTCACTCTCCCACTAACAATCGAGTAATGCTCGCTCGAAGTCTTTGTCATTTCATTTGCACCCTCCCCTTCTTTTGTACAGATTGGTGCACTATTGTCATCCTCCTGTGGTTGAGACGGTTCAATGCGGTCCTGTAAACCGTCGACTGTAGCAACCTCGTCAAAATCAACATCAGCCCGAGTTGGATGCCGCCTGATATAGTTATGCAGGGTCGTAGTTGCCAACACTATCTGCACCTGTTTGGGGAACGGATAAGGAGGCATATCCCGAAGAATGGCCCACTTCTTCTTCCAAACGCCGAATGTTCTCTCAATAACGCCTCTCAAGGATGAATGTCTCTTATTAAACAACTCCTTTCTAGTCCTCGTGCGATTACTAGCTCTTTCAAAATCTGGAATGTGATATCTTGTATCAGGATAGGGTTTAAGATACCCCCTGCATGGCGGTAGCATGAGCATCTACCAAATAATACTTCCCTGTAATGATAGAAAGTGTAGTTAGGTATATGACCAAAAACATCAACTTTTAATATTATTAATGACCTTACCGGGTGGTGGGTGAGGGAAATTGTACTCTGGCTTTCTTGTAGCAACTTTAAAGAGTCTACTGTCATGTGCGTACGTCCTCCCATCCAAATGCTAATACAAATGTAAAGCACATGTTGAAATCACGAACGACCATAATATTCCGAGTTCTACCGTAACGACCAATAAAAGCTACTTTCTCGTTATCGAGCACTACCGCATGAACGTGCGTTCCATCTATCATGCCGATGCAATCCTTAAGAAAAAGTAATCATATCAACATGCGATCCATTCTATTAAAAAGTTGTTGTAGTTAACATTCGTACCTTGAAATATGGCATGTATCGTTCATCATTAAGAATCTCCGTCGGGGTCCTCGCAAAAGTAGGATCGGTTGGTTTTAGCATATTATTCGCTAAACCGACAAGAGAAGCCAAACCAACCGAGAAATATCTGCTAATCGTTTCAGACGAATGCTGGAAGCGTTCCATGGCTCCCCTCATTGACTCGTTCTGTGACAGTATGAATAGTGTGATGCCAAGTACTTCACGGTCTGTTGTCCTGTAAGACCCATGAAGTCCATGAGATGTTCTTAGGTCAACTAGAAGATCTCCGAAAACCTCATGTGACATTCGGAAGATATTACGAAATCTCGTTGGGTGTCCTGAAATCATTTCACCTATCCAATTTTCTCCAACCTGAGCTCGAAGTGTAACAAGGTTCACGATCGACGTATGTATTATAGTATTGCAGCATCATATTTATCGTCGCGTTTCTCTTACGTCGTCGGACCTCCTCCGGGTTCATGACGGTATAAACCGCACCTTTCAAAGATAAATCATTACTATCTATAGAAATCGAGTAGTACCTCATCAAAGCAAATGAATGAACTACATTACGAAAGGAAATAACTCAAACATTCAAACATTCAAATATAAATTGTCACGACAACATCGCTAACAACAATAACGAAAGATGAAATTAAAGCAACACTTCCATATCATATCACAGGGTACGTCGGTCAAAATAATAGCGAATGTAGTCTAAGCGTAGCTCTCTATCAACTGCAATGAAAAAGTCTCGGTGGAGAGAGTCCCGAAGGAGGTCAATAGCAAAGAAGAAAAGATCGTGATTCCCTATAATCTCCGGGTCTTCCTTTAGAAGCCTAACAACCTCCTGGATAGCTTTTTTGAACTCCATGTGGAGCATCATCTGTCGATTCCACAAGTAATGATAGCTGCTCTTTCATACTTCCAACGATATTTTTCCTCTTCTTATCCAAACATCGCCGCTTTGTTCGGTTTGTAGATTGCATTTCGGTTTGATCGTATGTGCGCAGATTCTCGTCGAATCGTTTGAAAGTTCTACAATGGCCTCCTCGGGGTTGTATCAACCATTGTTTGGTACGAGTGCAATCGCGTATTTCCCTGTGGCTATTGTCCCACCAAACATTCGATCGAGTTTCTCCTCGAATTCCGGTTCTATTCCATTTGTTTGAACTTCCTCGCCGCGAGATAAATCTGTAAGAATAAATTATTTTTATTAGAAGTGGTGCAAACGCAAGCAAAACTAATTCAATGATGTCTTACAGTTAGCCTTTCGATCCACCATTCTTCTCAGTAAGTGAATAGTTCGCTTCGACGGATCCTGCCAAGCCGTCAATCCTTGTTTTAGGTCCTTCCAAAGTTTCAATTCTTTCTTTAGTTGGTCCCATTTATTTTTTAGACTGCGATCTGTCGTAATCCCCGCCCGTAAGCTCCTAAAATTTGTTACTATATTTTGCCGACTCTTCCTTGCAAGAAAGAGTTTGGTCTATTGCCTCTTTCGATTTCCGCTATGCATACATCGCAGAAAATTAATTTTATGTCCTTCTCCCAAAGTGCAGGAGTGGCACATTCCCTGTTCTTAGTTGCCATACTAATAGTAGAACACAAGTCAGCAATATATTTAAATATGAAATAAATCAACAAACATATGAAAGTCCAGACTAATTGCGAAATAATAAATTTGAAGTGCTACTAAGGTAAAGGAACACAGAAATTTACGTGGTTCGGTCAAATTGACCTACATCCACGGGAAAGGAGCATTATATTTTCATTATTGAAACTTTTGAACATTTACATTGATTTTACATTTGCACTGCTCTACACTGGACTGCACTAAACAACACTACACAACACTCGCACTACGATCAACTACGTACAAACACAATTTGCACTTCAATGCACCGCACACACCCACACAAGTCACAATTTCACCGCACCGCACTTCACACACCCACACAATTTCACCGCACTTCACTCCCACGATGCACTTCACTCACTCGCTCTTCAATTTCACTGTACTGCACTTCACACACCCACACACACAAACACAACTTCCACTTGACTGCAGTTCACACAAAACAACACACAGAAACAAACACAATTTCCAATTCACTGCACTTCACACAAAACAACACACACAAACAAACACAATTTGCACTTCACTGCACTGCACACACCTACACTAGTCACAAATTCACTGCACTGCACTTCACACACCCACACAATTTCACTCGCACTTCACTCCCACAGCTGCACTTCACTCCAAACACTCAAATTTCACAAGACCGCACTTCACACAACCACACACACACACAAACGTAATTCCCACTTCACCGCACTTCACACACCCACACAAAGACAAACACAATGTGCACTTCACTCGCACCTCAAACACCTACACAAGTATTGATTTCACCGCACCGCACTTCACACAACCACACAATTTCACCGCACTTAACTCCCACAACTCGCACTTCACTCCAAACACTTCAATTTCACGGCACCGCACTTCACACAACCACGTACATACACAAACACAATTTCCACTTCATCGCACTTCACACACCCACACACAGACAAACACAATTTGCACTTCACTGCACTTCACACACCCACACACAGAGAAACACAATTTGCACTTCACTGCACTGCACACACCCACACAAGTCACAAATTCACTGCACTGCACTTCACACACCCACACAATTTCACTGCACTTCACTCCCACAGCTGCACTTCACTCACTGCTCTTCAATTTCACTACACTGCACTTCACACACCAACACACACAAACACAATTTCCACTTCACTCGCACTTCACACAAAACATCACACACGGACAAACACAATTTCCACTACACCGCACTTCACACAAAACAACGACACACAAACAAACACAATTTGTACTTCACCGCACTACACACACCTACACAAGTCACAAATTCACCGCACCGCACTTCACACAACCACACAATTTCACCGCACTTCACTCCCACATTGCACTTCACTCCAAACACTCAAATTTCACAGCACTGCACTTCACACAACCACACACACACACAAACAGAATTTGCACTTCACTGCACTTCACACACCCACACACACACACAAACTGCACTTCAAACACACACAATTTCACTGCACTTCAAGCCAACGTTTAGCACTTCAAACACACACAATTTCTATCGCACTACCGCACCGCACATTTTACACTTCACCGCACTCCACCGCACCGCAAACACACACACACACACAAGTTTTGCACCGAACTCGCACGTCAAAACAAAAACAAGTCCCCTAAACAAAAACGATCACCATTATCAAACTTAAAATTGTAATCATAGTGCAATGAGGCTAGTTGGAATTAACCAAAAACGAACAAAAACGAGTCCCCAAACCAAATGTCAAAAGGGGACAACCATAATAGCGAGAAAACATTACAAATAGGAGCATCGATGGAGAACACATCATTAGTATCCCCCTATGTTAATCAAATTTTTGCCTAATTAACATTACTAATCAACTTCACATGGACACCATCATGCTAATTATAGATGCTTCAAACTTGGGGCATGACAATCTAGCATGAATATACATAGCTAAGGCTTCAAAACACTCACCATCAAAATGATTACTAGTTTCACCAATTGACCTTGAAAAGGTGCCTCTCATTTTCACAAATTCACCTCGAGAGGCACCAAATAACCACCAAAAGATTTTAAAAACGAGATGAAGACTACTCTAGCTCATCCACCAGCTAATTAGGGGAGGAAGAGCTCACATAAAGCATGCCAGAAAGTGCCACGTCAATAGCAAAAAATTGTGTTTGTTTGTGTGTGCTGTTTTGTGTGAAGTGCAATGAAGTGGAAATTATGTTTGTTTGTGTGTGCTCGTCTTGTGTGCGATGCTTGTGAAGTGGAAGTTGTGTTTGTGTATGTGGTTGTGTGGAGTGCGGTGCGTGAAATTGAAGTGTTTGGAGTGAAGTGCAGCTGTGGGAGTGAAGTGCGATGAAATTGTGTGGGTTTGTGAAGTGCGATGCAGTGAAATTGTGTGGGTTTGTGATGCCTCGACATTTTAGGCCATTCACATACATGTTACTTAATTCATTTGTATTTACTCGCCTAACATCGAAACCTCATTTTTTTTACTTGAAATTTGTTTGGTAAAGATGCAATGTGTATACTCATTATTTATGCCTAGTATCCCTGCAAGCTTGGGATTTTAAAGGTGGAGTGATTTACAAGGTGATTATTCCTTGCGACATGTATATATGGTGTGATCATATACGAGATTAGAAAAGAATATTTCTATAAATACTTATCAATCCTCATGTATTCACATATATAACGACTAAATTTCAATTCTTACCATTCTACCAATGCCTAAAAGGGTGCATTTGACATTCAATTTGTGATTGAGATATAAAAGTGAGTAAGATTTAGGTGCTATACAAGTAAAAGCGAGGAACTGATTATTCTTGTAGATTTCTTGGAAGATTTACAGCCATACCACCTAATTCTTGTAATAGTTATATATCTATCACCTGAATTTCAGATTTGCTACATATACACCACCATTTTCAAGCAAATTGGCATCTTCATCTATATAAATTTATATCATCCTAAATTTGAAAATGAGTATGGCTTTGTCCCTCTAAAATTGAGTAAAGCATGCCAGAAAGTGCCAAAAAGTGCCAGGTTCACCGCAAAAAAATAGAGTAAAGCATGCCAGTTTGGGAACGGAGCAAACGGAGCAAAAGCCCAAAAGAAACCACAAGAACATCGTCTGCAAACGGAGCAAAAGCCCAAAATACCAGATCGAAATCCATACAGAGCAGCAGTTCTAGGAGGATGGGAAGAAGAACTTCTTACCCTTCGAGGGACAGATCTAGGAGGAAGTGAGGAAGAAGATAGATCGAAGTCGGTCGAGGAAGAAGAAGACCAGTGGAGTCGCGAGAAGGGATAGGGCAGAGAGGAGTTCGGGGGGAGCAGCGGGGCGAGGGTACCTGCGGGAAATTTTTCCAGCGAAGCTGGTCGAACGACGGGGCCGCGGGGTATAACCCGCTGTCCGCTTTCACAGCGGATTCGAGGTAGGGCGCCGCGCTTCGTCGCTTCGCCATCGACTTTGCCCTAAATTCGCGGTGCGGGGAAGCGCCGCACCGCGAATTTACTCTTCCAAACAGCGCCTAAAGCTAAAATTCGA